>CM065681.1:82258487-82265987 GCA_017654935.2 Phymorhynchus buccinoides
AAAGTGTATTAAAATATTCAACAAGAAAAGGGACAATATCAACAGCAGAGTGTTTGAAAAACTCAGCAATAATTTTATCAGACCCAGGAGCCTTCCCATTTTTTAAATTTCGGATGGCAGCATAAACCTCTGACTCAGTAATGTCACGTTCAAGGCTGCTTATGTCTCTTACTTCCCCCTCCTCCTCCTCCCCATCCTCCCCCTCCTCTTCGACGCTTGCATTACCAGGAGGGTCAGCATCACAAGTATTGTCAGGATTAAACACTTTATAAAAGTGATTATGCCATTCGTCTTTCTGTATGTTGTTTGATACAGACGAAGTAGAAATAACAGACTTAATACTTTTCCAGAAAATAGTCGGATCATTTATATTTTCATAGAGAGTGTCAATGATAGATTTCTTGTAAGAAATCTGCTTATCTCTCAATAAATCTTTATAATCATTCCTTAATGTTGTATAATCTTCTTTTTCACTGTGACCCCTGTGCAAAGCTCTGAGTGACTGACGGACACACTGCCTGTTAGCTCTACACTCACCGTCATACCATTTCTGTTGTTTTTCTTTGCCAATGGTTATTGTCTTTTTCATACATTCTCCAGCTAACAGAAGCCCTTCATTAAATTTTCTAAGAGCAGAATTAATATTTTTAGTGATTAAGTTTTTTGCGTCAACAAAACAATTTTGAACGTCATCGGATCGCAGCTTAGTCATAAATTCTTGGCTTTTTTCAGATAACCACACAAATTTGTCAATACTAAATATCTTCTGTGAATGTTTTTCACAACTAACAGTTTCCCCATTTAACCCGACATAAAACTCTACAGGCATGTGCTTACTTTCAATTTTTTCTGCAACATTAAGTGTGGCCTTTAGATAACACAAGCTTCTAGAAACAATATAATAGTCTATAACACTACAGCCTGTAGAAGAAATGTAAGTGAAATTTCCCGAACTACCCGCAAACATACCGTTCATGATTGTTAAGTCGAAATAATCACACAAGTTAAGGAGGTACTTTCCAAATTCATTCAATGTGAGATCCTTAGAAACTCGTTTAACTGACTCACTCACATCATCACTTTCATCAGAGTTGAATACATCAAAAGCTACATCAACGTCATTCATAGGAACACTATTTTCATACCCTGTTCTGGCATTCAAGTCTCCTAAAATGATAAATGGAAGATCACCAGTTTGCTCGATAACGTCCAGCATACACTGTTCAATCAGAGATATGCCATTTGAAATGTCTGTTTCCTTGTAATACACAGAGTTCACAGGGGGTATATAGCACCCCATCAACATTACGTCTTTTTCTGTTTCAAGTAAGTCTTTCGAAAGTTTCAACACCACAGTATTGTCAGCTTCAACATGAACTTGCTCAACACAACCATTTAATTCTTTTTTAGCTAACAGTACAGCACCTCCAGATAGCCTGGCTGTTACAGCATCAGTTATCTTAATAGCGGGAGACAAAAATACATCATGAAATGGAAACAAATGAGAAGGGAAAGACGTAGAGAAAGTTTCCACAAGCAGAACAAAATCAAAATTAGAAATGTAAGAACGAACCCCACTTTCATACAGCCTACCCAACCCTTCAATGTTATAAGTAAGAAAACTCACATTCTTTTTTGTGGATGGACAGGCACATTTGCTATGGACCGGGCCATAATCCTATGCTTTAGCATCAGTATTACTTGACACAGAAGAAACACAAGAACCCACACTTTGTGTACGACTGCTTCTATCCACACTCTCACTCAGTGTCATTTGCCGTTTGTTTTTGTCATTTTTGCTTTTCACACGCGATCTAGCACGAGTAACCGGCTGAGAGTCAGACACGTCTTGCAAGCTTTCTTCATTCTGCACGCTGTTCTCGCTTTGCACGTGGTTGCTTACTTCAGATACAGAGCTTTCAATGGAGGGGGCTGGGGGTTCAGGAGGAGAGGGGGTGGGGGGGTTAGCAACAGCGCTGACAGCGTCGAAAAGACGGCTGTGTCATCCATTGTAATGTTTTTTTGAGGTTGAGATTTTCCTGCCATGACGTCATCAGGTTTGGGGGTTTCCGTTTTTGTGCTTTCTTCTTGCGGGTTGACAGTCACGCCTTCTTCTCCAGTGCCGTGATCGTCATCAGCATGAGTCTGGCCTTCTTCTTCTTGGTGTGCCTGCCTCTCCTGCCTCTCCTGCTGCACTGAATCAAGCGAAGTGCTGGACTCACATGCAGACGAGGTCTGAGCAGGGGGGACACCAGCCAGTGCACTCTCACTGTCACTGCTGTTGTCTTGCAGCTGAATCAAGCTGTTGGAGGATGGGGGGTCTTCCTTTCTCGCGGGGGTCGCTGGATTGGGTTCGTCACTGGTGCCACGTCTGGACGACGCCTGATCTGGCCTCGCTGATCTGGGGGACTGGTTGGAGAAGGTGCCACGTATGGAGGACGCCTGGTCTGGCCTCGCTGATCTGGGGGACTGGTTGGAGAAGGTGCCACGTCTTGCTGCATCTGCATAGCTTCTTGGGTGAGGGCGTAGCGGGCCTGCCACGACCAGCTGGTTGCCTCTGAAATAGGCATGGAGCCCATTGCTGCGGTGGTCCTTGAGGACAGCCTGTTGTCGAGTGGTGAGATCTGCCGCCACCTTCACACCTTTCTGGCTCAGCTTGTCTCGTCCTTTGGTGAGAATGTCCATCTTGTCACCCCATTTCGTCAACTTGACAATCATGGGTGGTGGCCTGTTGTTGTTGTTGGTACTTGGAGGGTACAGACGGTGTGCACGAACCACATCGTCGCGTGTCTATGTCTTGCCAGGAACAGTGTTCTGAAGAACGTCAACAATTTTTCTGGCACAGGTTTCGTAGGTTTCGTTGGGAGAAACAGGGACATTGAAAAACTTCAGATTGTCTCTCCTTGAAAAAGACTCCAGTTTATCAATCTTATCGTCCAGCTCCTTGAAAAGACTGTCCATTTTCTGCTCGAGCACATTCAATGTCTGGGTGTTCGATTGAGTTGTTTGCAGTAAATCGAGGTGGCTTTCTTCCAGTTGAGTCGATCTAGCACACAGACTTTCAATTTTGTTTGTCATGGCTTCCATAGAACGATGAACCCTGTCCAACAACTGGTCACTCATTTTCTCAAACCGAGTATCAAAATGTTGACAAAAAAGGCTCTCCATTTTCTTTTCTTGCTTTTCAAACATACCTTGCAGTGTTTTTTCCATGTCATTTTCCGGACCCGGATTACGAGAAATGTCATTGGCACACAGTAGCACTTGTATCAAGATGACAGTGAGAAACACGCAGTTCACTTGACCTCGTTTTGCACGCACAGTGAGATTAAACATGGAGGCTGCTTTTCTTGCTCGTCGATCCATGAAGGAAAACAAGACGGCCGCAAAGCGTCCACACACTGCACGAAAAGTTGTATTTGAAGTCGGCATTTTGTTGTACACTTTCTTAGCTACGTTATGGTACAAGTTGGTGTCACTTAGTTAGCTAGAAATTAGCATAAACGCGTTAATTAACGAGAGAACTTTCACAAGGCAGCCTTCCGCTTTCCTGATATGCACTCACTCCCCGAAGAGAAAGAGAGAGAAAGAGAGAGAGAGAGAGAGAGAGAGAGAGAGAGAGAGAGAGAGAGAGAGAGAGAGAGAGAGAGAGAGAGAGAGAGAGAGAGAGAGAGAGAGAGTAAATAGAGAGAGACAAGCAGACACTCACAGACACACACACACAGAGACATGCACAGCTCAAGAGACAGACAAACAGACAGACAGATACGCAGGGTTACATGTCAGTATCCCAGCACGTTGCTCCCGGTAGGATACAAGCTGCCCCGACATCTAACGAGGTCACGAGGGCCCCGTGACCGTGAGGCACGTGCACGGTGTTACAGTCGGAGACTACCTCCCACGGGTAACTGGCGCCGCAGGCAACTTTTAATACCACGGGCCAGCCCGGCAGCTGCAGGTACCCTGTGGTTGTATTGTCGTAAGAATTATACGAGTTATGAAAGAAGTGCAAAATGAAAATAGCCAGACACACCGCATGCGGTTCGATCCCAACGCCCTACATTCCTCAGCTCTCCCCGCATTTTCACACTTGCCTTTCTTACAAAGTCAAAGTCAAAGTCAAAGTAAGTTGTTGTGTTTTTAAACCCAGGGGGTACATGAAATTGTTACATAATACATGTATCTACTTCCAAATGAAACATCACACACATAACCAGCAGAGAGAAACATAGCGGTATATAGTGCCTCACAAACCAACCTTACCCAATCTAGTATACTCTCTCACATACACACACATAAAAAGCTATATATGCATACATCAAATATTATGTTTACATTTCGATGGCTTGGAGTCATAAGGGACTATCTTTAGATAGTCCATTGACATATTATTGAACTTATTACGAAAACTGATAACTTTTATAAAAAAAAAGACTGCTAAAATATAAAAAGCGAAACCCCCTTTTTATATTTCTGCAGTCATTGTTTGATACAAGTTATTAGTTTTCGTAATAAATCCAATAATACGTCAATGGACTATCTAAAGATAGTCCGTTTTGACTCCAAGCCATCGAAATGTAAACATAATAAATGCAGAGAACTAATTATCCCAATCACTAGTGATGGGATGTAACTACAGAAAAAAAAGAAAAAGAACTCTGCATGGACACAATATTTGTGTTTTAAAATACCATTTAAACATGACAAGCTAGACCTCCTTTTCCATTTTCTTAACTAAGACTTTATTGGGGTCTGCAACGAACACCTTTTGCTAGAGTGAATGCCCTAGGTGGGTGGGTGAAGATGGTTCAGTACTGACCAAACAGGGGGATAACTCTCACCAATAACCCTATTTGATGCCACTAAATGGCTGCCTTTCGCAAGAGTGAATGCCCTTGTCAGTACTGACCAGAAAGGGCATCACTCTCACTGTCAAGGGCGTTAATAACCCTAGTTGCAGAAGGCTATAGGTAAAGGTCAAGATATGCCACCCCCATACATTTCTCGGCTCTCCCCGCATTTTCACACTTGCCTTTCTTACCAAACATTAAGCTGTATGTAGTGCAGTACACAACAGCCGCGGAGCATTTGTCGCAGTCCTGGTTCATTGCGTTTTTCCGTCTTGCCTTTATCTTCTACTATTATTGAATGCATGTGTTTCATTATGTAAATGGGTGAAAATTAGTGTTAAATATAGCAAACGATAGAGGATGAAGCACTCAATCTGCAGTAAGAAAGGCAAGACTGAAAAATGGAAACAACAAATGGAGGGGGGGGGGGGGGGGGGGCGCATCTCTAGCTTTACCAAATATTCTACTATTTTTTGCTCACTGTACTCGAGTAGACCCCAATACACGAATTCAAAAAAATGTCTGATACAAAAATACAGATATTTCATCACATTCGTGTATGGGGTGGGGTGGGGTGGGGTGGGGTGGGGTGGACCACAAACATAGTGAACATAACTAGTAGGATTTCATCAGATTCACTTAGCATCTCACGAGAATCAAGCCTCACAAATGGTCACAGTCTTGGTTCATTGCGTTCTTTCCATCTTATCTTTATATTCCTTCTAATGTTATTGAATGCACGTTTTTAATTGTGTAAATGGATGAAAATTAACGTTAAATATAGAAAACGATAGAGGTTGAAGTGCTCAATTTGCAGTAAGAAGGCAAGAATGAAAAAAACAAAAACCGGTTATCCCCCTACTATTAATGAATGCATGTTTGTACATTGTGTAAATGGATGAACATAAACGTTCAATATAGAAAAACGATAGAGGTTTAAGTGCTCCATCTACAATAAGAAAGGCAAGAATGAAAAGAAAACAAGCGCGGATTCGCAATCGTTTGTGGCGTGCGACAATGTATTGAAAACGAAACATCATTTTAAAGAGCAGCCTCGATTTGAAGTGCAACAATTTTGTCAGCCTCGATTTGAAGTGCGACAATTTTGTCAGCCTCCATTTGAAGTGCAACAATTTTGGACCGACAGACCAACCGACAGACAGACCGACAAAGTGAGTTTTTGTTTGTGGCTTGTGCCACAAACAAAAACACACGGAAAGATCCGAGAAATGGAAGAGGGGGGTGGATCTGTACCCACCTTTCATTCGTGAGGACGTAAAGACGAACTCTGCCCGTGTTCCGAGCCACCAAGTTGTCCCAGTGTGTATGACGAGGTCTAGAGATGTGGTACTGAAGCTGCTCAGTCTCTTGGACACGATCCTCACTTCCATCTGGTTCCCAGCGCTCTCCACCCTCTGCCACAGTTCGGAAGAACAGCTCCACCATTCCATGATGAAGTCATTTCCGCCAGTGTCGTTTCCACTGTTGCCATTTCCGCTCTCGTCATTTCCGCTCGCCTCATTCCCGCTCGCGAAGTTTTTCCTACCCACGTCATAGAATTCCACCGTCAGATCCTCGCAGCGAGATGTAGTGACGTTGATATGATGAAGTCTGACGCGGTGTTGTGGTGACGCAGCCGTGACTCGAAGCGTGCATTGGAAAAAACAGCAATGATCTTCAGAGTCCGTGTGACGTAATATGACGTTCAGTGACGTTGCTTCCATGATATCAAGGGTGGAATTTGTCAAAAGGCAACGTTTGGTTTGTTCGGAGGTGAGGGTTAGGTTACCGGCAACGGTGACATTTCTGAGGGAATAACAATTTCGTGTGCATTATTGGACGCATCATTTGACTTTGTGAGGGATGGACTATGGGATCGCTTAAGTCTGTTTATTATTTTGTTTGTTTGCTCGCTTGTTGCTTTGTTGTTGTTTTTTTGCTTTTTTTTTAAAGTCCCAAGTTTTCCCTCGCAAACCGCTGAACGGAATCGTTTCAAAATGTGTGTGTATGTGTAATAACTCATAGTAGAAGATATTAGTGCAAAAACTCCCCCCGGGGGTGCCGCCAGCACCAAAATTACAAACAAAGACTGAAGTGATCGCATAGTCAGTCCCACAGAAACTGAGGTGACGGACAATAAAATAATTAAAAAAAGGAGCATGTTCTTTGTACCTTGGTTCCAAAGCGGGTGATGATGTTGTGTCGATGTTAGTAGCTTTTGATGTCCATGTACTGTAATAATGCCTCTTAGACTCCAGTGAAGGGGACGTCTGGTTTGAGAACTGTGAGGAATCCACTACATCTTGTTGGTCTGTAACAGAAAAACTGCAGTGCGTGCACGCTCTCACTCTCACTCTCTCTCTCTCTCTCTCTCTCTCTCTCTCCTCTTTTGCCGATTTCTCTCTCTCTCTCTCTCTCTCTCTCTCTCTCTCTCTCTCTCTCTCTCTCTCTCTCTCTCTCTCTCTCTCTCTCTCTCTCTGGAAGTCAGTTTGCAGTGTCACAGACAAAACAGCACCGGGACCTGAAAAATGCTTCCCTTGTCAGTTTGCACCGTTTTCTCTGTGCGCGCGTGCGTGTGCGTGCGCGCGCGTGTATGTGTGTATGTAAATGTGTGTGTTTGTAAGTTATCTGGTATCATGCACTCGGTGTC
>CM065681.1:82278487-82283487 GCA_017654935.2 Phymorhynchus buccinoides
TTCTTCTTCATCTGATGACATCATCACTGATGTCATCAGGTCAGTACGTGATACGTTGGTGGCAATCAAGGGGTTAATGCAACAATTGAAAACGGTTACACAAGATAACTCTAATGTAATTAACACACCAAAATGTTACACAACTTTACTAAATCTTAAAAATTTAGCTAAATTTAATAACACCTTTTTACCACCAGAGAGCAATCGACAGTAGTTAAAGACGGACTTTACACATGTAAATTTTCTGGAAATAAACTGACATCTGATATCATTGCATTTGGGACATTTCATTACCAAATGAAACTCGTCACCAAGGTCATTCTGATTGCAGTCTCTACATAATCGTTCTTCATGGGGTATTCCAAGTCTTCTGCCAATTTCTATCATGAGTTTATGATTACCACACCGAAACCGTATAAGAGGATATATATAAACATCAGGCAACATTTCAATATATCTTTCACGGCAGAAATCGGTTTTATAATTTCTATAAAATAAACATTTATTACTAGACTCTAAGGCATCATTCCAAGTACGTTTTCCTCTAATGAAGTACGAACATTTCTACAAAGTCTGTTAACAGACAAACAAGTTTGTGTATCCCAAACACAGTCAAATCCAGTTTCTATTAAAATATCCCGTATACATATCAACCACCCAGAAGTAAAAACCTGATTTCTATATAAATCATACGACACTTGATACAATCTAGAGGAATATTTGTTGATTTGTGAAGAAAGTAGCGATGCCCAAAATCTGATCATACGTGCTTTTATTTGAACTGACACAGGATAAATTCCCAGTTCTCCGTAAACCAGTTCTGTTTTGGTAGAACGATTTAAATGAAAATGATGTTTCAAAAATGTAAGCTGAAAACTTTCCATTAGTTTTAAATCACTATAACCCCAAATTTCACAGCCATAAAGAAGAACAGGTAGTACCATCGATTGATATAAATCCAATACAATATTTACAGGCAAATTTTGAATTCGTGCCATCTTCAATAAAAGAAAACATTGCACATTGAGCCTGGTCATATAAATACTTCTTACATTTATACAAAAAAATACACACACACACACACACACACACACACACACACACACACACACAGAGCCTCGCTACAACAGACGGTGCTATGGTTGATATACAGTAATCCCAAAACCTCGAAGTGCAAATGCATTTGTAAGGTTTATAGCCTGGGAAATCGTGAGGATATGTACAGTATTTTATCTAAAATGTCCTATAATATAATGACAAATACGTCAATATCAAAATGCGCTGATTTTATCACCTACATTTTGAAACGGTGTATCATACTGTTCAGATTTCTAGATTTCATTTAGGGCCACCGACCCGTAGATTTAGTTTCAAACAGCTTACCATAATTGAAAGCGTGTGTGTAGGCTATTTTGCGCTCTAAACATTTCTAAGTAAAATGTCCTCTCAAATACGTATAATTATATATCTAGCCAACTACATCAAATAAGCTTATCTGAATTCTTTATTTCATGAGATAATTGGCATGGGCTTCTTACCCGCCCATGGGCTTTTTACCCCGACTTCCCCTAGGGGCAGAAATATCGGTCCAAAAGATCGGTCCGTGTCTTTAAAAATGTGTACATTCCTGCGAATGAATCAATATTAAGCTTTACGTCCTCCCAATCCAGCGGACACATGTGGGACATTTAATTCCAATTTCGTTTTGGAAAATAACTCCCAATATTTTCATTTTATAAAGAAAGAAGAAGCCACTCACGGCAGTTTGCTGTTCAACACAGTCTTGTAGCAGGGCCGGAAGTAAAATTTGTTCCCTCCCATGAACCCTTTCTTTTGGACTGCTTCCTTCCGGCAGACGTCCATCTGACTGTCGTGTTTGAGACCCATGGTTCGAACTCGGTTTTACTTGACCCGAGGCGAACGCGATACCTCTGTGCGTTTGCGTTGGCGTTTACTATGTTAATCCGTCAGTATCAAAAGCAGTAGTTATTTAAAAACAGGCCGGCACATCAAGAATAAATCGCCACGACTCGCTAATACATAAAAACACTACCACTTATCCATTCACGTTTGTTCAAACGTGCATTAACAAAATGAACAAGATATTTGCAATAAGAGAAATATTTTGGTTGATAATCAGAAAGTTCAGAAAAAAAAGCTTAACATGAATGCGCTTCTTTAAAAAAATGCTTTTTGGTGAACATTGCAATAACAATTTTGAGTAGATACAATCGACTGTATAAGTTGACTGGTTGGCTAACAAGCAATACCATTACAGTTTGGGTAATTAAATACAGAATAATTATAACATCGTACTCTATTATTAAGTAGTTTAATTAGAAAAGAGAATGTCCGTAGCCGTTGAAAGTCACTGTATTTTAGGCGCCAGCATTAGTTGAACACTTTTACTGAAATATAAAACAAAAAGGAAATAATTAAAATGACATAGTAACCAAATTTATAAGCAAATTTTAAGCTAATAATTTTTTGTCACTTTTGATATTCAGCGTTCTGAAACCCTTCTTCTGCGTTCCCAGGCCATATGGTCATAATGGGCAAGGTACGTATGTGTCCGGTTTTCAGCTTTCGCTGGTCTCCCCGCTGCGTACAGCCGACACATTCCGATTTCGGAGGAGCTCAAAGGAGAAACATTATTTGGAAGATTTTTTTTTTTGAAGAAAGGCAGGAGAATGGGCCAATAAGTCGGAAAGATAGTAGATGATAGAAAGCAAAAGGGAGAAGGCAGAGTCAAAGAGAGCGGCAGATTAGAGGAAGTTGCAAGCACAGAACGTCCAGAAGGTGGGGGGACTATTTGTACGGAAGCCCCCCCCCCCCCTGGTATCCCCACGGGGGTTGAAACAAATGAAATCGGGCACAAATCTCTGTGTATGCTTATATGTTTGCTTGCTTGTCCGTGTCTCTGTTTCTGTCTCGTCGTTGTTATTGTATTAATAAAGAAAGGAAAAATATATAGGTATAAAATTCATATTTTAAACACACACAAAAAACCTTTCTATTTATCAAGAATTTTACCTTGATTAACGAAGAACATTTTGCACACAACCCCCCCCCCCCCCCCCCCCCCCCCCCCCCCCCCCCCCCCCCCTCCCACAATTTAAACAACTTTGCATGAGAGGTTAAAAAGACAGACATAGGGAGGAGAGGTGACGGGATAGTAGGGGGGGGGGGGGATAGGGGAGGTGGGGGAGGGGAAAAGAAATAGAAAACATAATATGCCGGTACGATTCACCCGCCTCTCCCTCCGTTTCCCCTCCTGTCTTTCTCATAGCATCACATGTGCACACACAAACGCGCGCGCGTGCACACACAAGCACGCATACAAACGCATGCACGCGCGCGCGCGCTGCTCAGGCGCTTACACACACGCATGGATTTATTCTTGTAGATACGAATTATCATATTCTTTGCATCTGAAAATTATATGAAAATCATTACAAAAAGGAAGCGAAAATGGAGTACTCTGCGTGATTTTATAATAAGAAAAGAGAAGGAGAAACCGTGTGGATTATACGAATATACGTGTGTTGAATACTTACGAACTTTCGAGTTCGAGTAGGTGTTGTTAAATATGCAGCGTTTCGACCTGAAAAGAAAAACATTTCGACGATTTTCACGGAATTTTGAAAATGAAATGAATATTGAATGAATTCTTCAATACGAAACATTTATCAGACAGCGTAGCACAGCACAACGCAACGCCACACAGTACACACATACACACGCGCGCACACACATACGCGCACACGTGTACGTACACACGCAAACGCACACGCACACGCACACACACACACACACACACACACACACACACACACACACACACACACACACACACACACACACACACACACACAGATTCAAAGATTCAATGATTGTTTAATCCTTTGACCCCTTTTGGGGCATGGAGGACTTGAAGCAAATCAAGCAAATACAAAATTAACCCCTTGACTGCCAGAGAAAATTAGAAAAAAAATCACTGGGCAAATCATGCCATGAAAAAGACAACTGACAGAGCCAATCTGGCAAAATGGTCTGGGGGTATTACTCTCTTGACTGTGTTAGAGAAATAGTCAGCATATCAGTTATTCTTCTTCATCTGATGACATCATCACTGATGTCATCAGGTCAGTACGTGATACGTTGGTGGCAATCAAGGGGTTAATGCAACAATTGAAAACGGTTACACAAGATAACTCTAATGTAATTAACACACCAAAATGTCACACAACTTTACTAAACCTTAAAAATTTAGCTAAATTTAATAACACCTTTTTACCACCAGAGAGCAATCGACAGTAGTTAAAGACGGACTTTACACATGTAAATTTTCTGGAAATAAACTGACATCTGATATCATTGCATTTGGGACATTTCATTACCAAATGAAACTCGTCACCAAGGTCATTCTGATTGCAGTCTCTACATAATCGTTCTTCATGGGGTATTCCAAGTCTTCTGCCAATTTCTATCATGAGTTTATGATTACCACACCGAAACCGTATAAGAGGATATATATAAACATCAGGCAACATTTCAATATATCTTTCACGGCAGAAATCGGTTTTATAATTTCTATAAAATAAACATTTATTACTAGACTCTAAGGCATCATTCCAAGTACGTTTTCCTCTAATGAAGTACGAACATTTCTACAAAGTCTGTTAACAGACAAACAAGTTTGTGTATCCCAAACACAGTCAAATCCAGTTTCTATTAAAATATCCCGTATACATATCAACCACCCAGAAGTAAAAACCTGATTTCTATATAAATCATACGACACTTGATACAATCTAGAGGAATATTTGTTGATTTGTGAAGAAAGTAGCGATGCCCAAAATCTGATCATACGTGCTTTTATTTGAACTGACACAGGATAAATTCCCAGTTCTCCGTAAACCAGTTCTGTTTTGGTAGAACGATTTAAATGAAAAAGATGTTTCAAAAATGTAAGCTGAAAACTTTCCATTAGTTTTAAA
>CM065681.1:82283987-82318987 GCA_017654935.2 Phymorhynchus buccinoides
ACTTGTCTGGGTAGAGAAAAACCTTATCTGCAATATTGAGAATTTCTCTCTGATATGCATAACATTAGGCGTATCCTTACCTCCAAAAATTAAGAAAATAGGGTCTTCGGATAACAGGCCCTGATTTGATGCCTTTTAGTAACATATGGGTGTTAAACCATTGTGGTGCATAAATGCGACATTGGCGGTGAAAGGGTTAATAGAGGTACAGATATTTTTAGTTCATATAGGTTTTTAAAGAAAGTTGGAAGAACAAGCAAAGTTTTATATATATTTTTTAGACTATTTAGAGATAAACGTATTTGTTTTAAAAGATATTTTAGCAGTTTGCTTCAACATATCTGGCAGGCAGAGGAATTTTTAAGATACCCCCCCCCCCCCCCCCCCCCCAGGGCTCCAGTTTAAAGCTTTGTATTGTGCTCAAAGGCTTCTATTTATGAAATGTTTTAAAAAGAGGCAACGGCCTATTTTTATGTGTTATACGGTTACAGACCATTAGCGCGCCTTTTACGAAAGCGCGAACATGGTGTCATCCGATTTTGACATACCAATTGCGCGACCATGTCATATAGGCCTACCAATTGCGCGACCATGTCATATACCTAACTGATGCGCGAACACACACGATCACACATAAAACAGATTTACTACTGAAATTATTACTGAAATGTAATACTTGTACCACAATAAAACCAAACGCTCAAATTAAGGGGATTATAATAAATACCATTTTCAGTCCTCTTTGACGCTGTATGGCTCCAGAAACGGAAACATTGGAGCTAAAAATGCATACAGATAAAGCACAGAATCTAAATACACTATTCACAAACACTAGATATCTCGATTAAATCATCAATATCGATTCAATAATCATCAGTCAGTATCATGCACCACATGTACTAAAATCTCTCTCTCTCTCTCTCTCTCTCTCTCTCTCTCTCTCTCTCTCTCTCTCTCTCTCTCTCTCTGTATTTTTCTATTTTACCATTCTTGTGTTTGTATTAACGGCTAGTAGGGGAAGACGGGGTAAAAAGCGCATGGGCGGGTAAGTCTCATGGGCAAATTTGACTGAAATTTTCTTTATTTCATGAGATAATTGGGGTGGGCTTCTTACCCGCCCATGCGCTTTTTACCCCGTCTTCCCCTACGAAAAATGGCCAGTCACGGCCAATACGTTTACCGTTGTAAAAGTTCCATTGCTCCTTTTATCTTCTGCTGTGTTTTGCAGCTAACTGGTACGCGACTGTGAGAAAATAGTATCACTGTTGAGTTTTATTATTAGGGTTGGTGACAGGAGTTCAGTAACACAAAATTCATACAAGACAATGGTTGTTGAATGTGGAATGCCGTGCTTTTCAGTAACACAAGGGTAAAAAAATAATCGTGTATGTGTAAGGCAAAGTTTACGATGGGTATATGCCACGGTCGCGCAATTGGTATATGCCACGGTCGCGCAATTGGTATATGCCACGGTCGCGCAATTGGTATATGCCACGGTCGCGCAATTGGTATGTCAGAAAGTTATGACAGTATGGTCGCGCTTTCGTAAAGGCGCGCTATTGGTATGCCCCCTATTATACAATATTTACAGTAAGTTAATGGCTTAGGTCCGTATGGCAACAAGGCGACCAAAAGGGTCACGGGACCTTATTAGAAGATTTGTCATAAGCGGCTGGGTTGTTCAGTTATGTAAGTAGGGCAACAATGTCATCAGACTTTGCGTTCCATTCCAGAGAGTCGGGTAGCACATAACTCTCGACGTGCTGTTGGGTGGCAGACAGCAGCAGGGCAGCGCAGTCAACCTCCCTCACCATTGGGTGTTGGCTGACACACGACGATTTGGATCGTCAGCAAATCGCCGATGCCCGATAGGCGACTCCAGGTTCAATCTTCCGAGCTGGAGTATGGGCGACGTCTGCTAGGGGGAATCATCCGCCTGCAGGGACCGTTCGACTCGATTGTGCGTCTTTCGCCTGTGTGTCGATGACGCCATAATCTAGGTATGGAGGAGCTGCCCGGTGGCCCTGAAGACGACCTATTGAGGGGAGGTCAACAATCAGACCAACGACAAGCAATGTCGCGGGTGCAGGGATCGACAACCAACGGCTGTCTCACAATGCTCTACCATCTCAGTTTTCCAGCGACGCCGATGCTGATTACACACTTTTTATTTATTTATTTTTATATCACTTCACATTACTTTACTCTCTCACAAAAAAACACCATAACACAGATTCACTTCACATTACTCACTACAAAAAATACATAACAACAGAAATCTTTACTTTACTCTCTCACAACAAAACATACATAACACAGAAATAATCACTTTTTTTCTTTTTTTTCACTTCACATTACTTTACTCTCTCACAACAAAAAATACATAACGCAGATTCACTTCACATTACTCACTACAAAGAATACATAACAGAAATCATCACTTTTTTTTCTTTTTCTTTTTTAACGATGTCCTCATTCACATTTACTTACAATAACACAATAACTACAATGATAGCAAAGCACAACAAGGAGACCAGAGGGACTCCGAGAGAAGAGATATAATATACTGTGACACTTGAAACTACTCGTGTGTGTGTGTGTGTGTGTGTGTGTGTGTGTGTGTGTGTGTGTGTGTGTGTGTGTGTGTGTGTGTGTGTGTGCGTGCGTGCGCGCGTGCGCGCGCGTGTGCGCGTGTGCGCGCTAATCTGATGAAAAGATACTTGATTTTTTCCGCAGTTCTACATTGAGTTCAAATATATTTTTAAATACAAATATTTTTCCTGTTTTCTTTGCTATACTAATGCTCATTTTCCCAGTAAGTATGATGTGATTTATCGAATCTGTCACGAGTTTGTGACATTGTTCTTCTGAACAGACCGAGAAAGGCACAGACTACCACTCGATCGCAAAGGACCCCGAGATCTTTCCTTTTCTTTGAACCTAATCGAGACAACCTACTTGTGAAATCCGTGCAACCCGTGTTAGCTCTGACCTCTCGCGAGACTCCTCATTCAACTGGCGACTTCATGAGTTTTATACCGGTCAAACGTCACTCCATATTTTTCCTTCAGTTAAGCAACATCGCTTCATCGCTTCATCCTTTCTCCTTTTCATCGTTCTGTCCACCTACGGCCGCCCAGTGCTGAGGTGTGGTGAGGGCCACGTCCCTGAAGGATCCTGTTATCAATTGTTTATCCTGCACGAGTCCTAGACGTGAGGATAGCGAAGCTGTTGAGCTTCGGCTGAAATCATCTCTTCTCTTCATCCTCATCGCCATCTTCACCCCCTTTTTATTTGGTTTCTCATCGTCCTCCCTTCCCCGTCATCGTCCCTGGCGTTCACTGGAGTCCTGGAAGAAAGCTGTGGCCGGTCCGGAACCCCTTCCACCTGCTCGCGCTTACCCCGAGCCCTTGGCGAGACCAGAGCTGCGACTGTCTTGTGGGGAGGATTCTTCTTCTTCATTCCGCCACGTGGAAGTTTGGTCAGTAGCTGCATAAAATTAGTATTAATCCCGTTAAAACTCATACAACAACGCGCGCGTAACAATGTAGAATAGCTAGTTATAGGTTTGCTAACATGTATATTTGTGTGCGTTTTCTTTGGTTCATTTTTCTTATTATTTTCTTGATTTTTGCATAAGGGGCTAAGGAACTGACTGGCTGGGTCATGACTTGTCAGTTGGATAGGTTTTTGCCGGTCGTAGAATTTGGTACTTGAACTCGGCACATATTTTTGAATCAATGTTTTGGCTCGCCATTGTGTGTTTAGGCCGTGCAAATCGCTTTTTGGTGCAAAGCGTATTTGAGTTCACAGAGATTCAGAATCCTAAATGCGTGCACGCGCGCGCATTATTCCTTGTTGCGGTATATGTTTAGCCTCGCGGCCTATGTTTAGCCTCGCGGCCTATGTTTAGCCTTGCGGTATATGTTTAGCCTCGCGACCTATGTTTAGCCTCGCGGTCATCGTCCTAGCTTAATTAGGTATTAAGAGACTCTGCGGAGAGCTGGATAACAGAGGGTTATTCCAGTCGCGCTTCTAGCTATGCTGATAGGAGCTTTGTAAAGCGTTCATCCCCGTTTCTGTTTTTATTTTTGAGAGAAAGTGTAATTAGTGTTTTCAAGGCTTTTTGACCTTTTGAAGTACATTGTGAATGCCATTTTGGGGAAATACATTCTTTGCCTGTAGTTCGTCCGCCTTCTGGAAGAAATGATAATGAAGGGACATATTTTTGGTGGTGAAGTTCTATGTGATATTTTCAGAAGAATTTAAGTGTCCATTCTTGTACCTGAAAAGCTGTGAAATTTTCAGAAGAATGTAATTGTTAATTTTTGTATTTGAAAGGCTAGAATTTTCTAAATGTATGAAAGCCTTGTTGTTCCAGAAAAAGTGAAACCTTTTAGTTAATCCTTTTTGATGAAATATTACCCCTAGACTGAGTCGTGTGAAAAGGATTGTAAAGAAAGTGTTGTTCAGCGTTTTGGGGTTCTTGGAGAGAACCAAGTTTAAAGAGGGTGGGTTTTTACATCCCTGAAGAGGACTGTTGGGGAATTAGTTTTTGGGTAAACACAAAACTGTTGTTACTCTGGGAGTTCAAAACTAGGTTTTTGTTTTGGTTTTTCATACAGTCCTGATCCTTGATCCTGAGCCTGAGCCTGAGCCTGAGCCTGAGCCTGACCTGACCTGACCTGTTGCTGCCTGGTTGACCGCCCGGTCAACCGCTCTTTTCTCCGTTTCCGGCTGTGGGAGGCCGCCCGCCTTTCTGTCTGGCCCCGTGTTAGGCCCGATCTGTGGGCCTGTCTGTGCGTTCGGGCCAGGCTTCGACGTTCCTGTTGAGGAGTCTGTGGGCGACCTCTGCCGTCTCTCTTCTTTTGTTTCTGCTGCTGTAGCCTGCCCCAGGAGGGGGAGCAGTTTTTCTACTGACTTTTGTTTTCCCCTTTGTCTTCTTCTTCGGACGCTCTGCTGTTTTTGTTGGACTTCTTTTCTTCGTCTGCCCTTTCGTCGTTTTTCCCTTCAATTTTGTGTTTCTGCTTACAAACTCTCTTTTAGTTATTCAGTTAAGTTGCCGGCTTTAGCCTATTCTTTGGACAAACTTTTGAATGCCATGTAAATTGTGTAGATAATTTGTTGAACATTGAGTGTATTGAATTGTGTAAGTGTGTGTGTGTGCTTGCTTATAATAAATAGTCTTGTTTTGTATTGTACTTCTGGTGTGCGCGTGTGCCTTCTCCTGTGAGTTTGTCTGTCTGGGCGTGCGAGACTCTCCTCGGGGTTCGCGATTTCCCTCTCCCGATCTCTGATCAGGATCGAGCGGGGGATTTCGTGACATCTTGGGCTCGTCCGGGATTGTCTCGCATCTGTCCCAGGCCGGCAGGTTCGCTGGGATAAGGCAGTGAATGTTTGGGGTGTGAATGTAAGGGTGGTTGGTTGGGAGACCGTGTAGAGGCAAGGCGGTCCGGTTTTCCCTCATTGCTTAGGTCTTTTGGCCGGTTGAGTGGAAAATTTGTTGTGTTCGTTTTGTTTACTTGTTTGTCGGAGAGCATGTGAAATATAGTTATTTAAGACCACTTATAGTTTTCTTTGTGCGTGTTCTAAAGTTTTGAGCGCACACGCGTTTATAAAACAAACTGAGATAAAGTTTGTTTAGGGTTTTTCTTAGTTTGTTTTGGGAATAGGGGGTTAAAAGAGGGGATTAGTTAGGAATAAAGGGGGGAACGAACTGGGGAAAAGAAATAGTTCTAGTTCCTTCAACAACAAAAAAGATCTCGACTGGTTGAGCTTTGGCTTGTTCAGTCTGAGAAATGATTCCCTCCCTTGACACACTAGTTTGCATGCATTGACTGAGTGCTGGTGTGTGTTAGTCTTATTTAAAAATTCATTAATGTGTTGTTGTTTTTTTGTGTTCATATATATGTACGCGCATATTTAATTAGCAAACTAAACCCGGACTATTCACTTGGAACTATTATCGTGTCTGACTGGTTCTATTTTGCAAGACAATTCTTGGTTTTGATGCATTGTAGTTGATTTGCACTGAATTGCTGTGTTCCGTGCATTGGATTGTGTCTTGCATTGAGTTACCATTTTTTATGCCATCGCTTGGTTATTTGTTGAGTTGCATGTGAACCTGTGCGCGCACGCGTTTATGCTTAGTGTACCTTGTGCTATAGAGCAAACTTGCTGGGATAAACCGGAACGTTTTTGTGTAACACAAACCGTAGTTTTTTATAACGCTTTCAAACACTGGGGTGTGTTCATAGCTACATCGTGTTGTTAGTTTTACCGCAGAAAGTTACCGCAGGAAGTTACTGTGCGCTTCTTGGCCGTTGAGGTAGTTCGTGCGACCGCCTCCCGTGGTGCGCAATAGGGTTTTTGTGCAAACGTGGTTGTTGTCCACGCGGGTCGTTTAGTCGCAGAAGCGTTCTACGCTGTGTAAATTAGCGCAATAGTGGTTAGTGTGGTAAAGCTTTATGCGGAGTAGTTTAGTTGGTGTTTGGTTTAGTGTGGTTTAATTCGACGTAGTTTGTGGGATTTCCTGCGCGCGTTGCATAACCGTTTGTGTTGAAAAAAAAAAAAAAAGAAGAGAAAAAATGGCAAGTCACGAGTATGATTTAAGGTCGCGCAGTGGGGCTATGTGGGACCTGTCGACGGATCCTTCTGTACCGACTACGCCCTCAGCTGTTTCTACCTCCGTCGTTACTACTGTTATGTCCTCACCCCCATCTTCTTCCATGACTTCTGTGGCTACGGCTATGCACACTCCGGTTGTCCATGCTGCAGTTGACCATGGAGGAGCACGGTCTAGGGTTGGACCAGTTTCGACTCCCCTTAGCCTAGGTCGTGGTAGGGGAATCTTTCTTAAGTCAGGTGCCATGACAGAGGAGAAGCCTGGAGAGCACCATCCTTCCTCGAAAGGAAACAGCGAGTTTTCCATGTTCATGGCTGCCATGGCTCAGATGGAGCAGCAAAGAAGGGAAGAGATGGCTGAGGTTGAACAGCTTAGAAGAGAGGAAAAAGAAGAGCAGGAAAGACTTAGGAAGGAGGAGGAGGAAAAGAAAGAACAACGAAGGAGAGAGGAGCGAGCTGAACAGAAGGAGGAAGAAGAAAAGAAAGAACAGCTTAGAAGAGAGGAAAAAGAAGAGCAGGAAAGACTTAGGAAGGAAGAAGAAGAGAGGAAAGAACAGCGATGGAGAGAGGAAATGAAGCTGGAGAGGGAACTAAGAAGAGAGGAAGAGGAAAGGAAGGAGCAACGAAAGAAGGAGGAAAGAGAAGAGAAAGAACGCAGGTGGAGAGAAGAGAAAGAGGAACGTGAGGCGATTCGCCAAGAGGAAGTGAGAAGGAGAGAAAAGCTGGAACAAGGACGTGAGTCAGGAAGCAGGTCTAAGGTGTCGACCCCTGCACTCAGGCTTCCAGAACTGAAACCCGGCGAAGATATTGACTTGTTCCTAGAACATTTCGAGAAAATGGCTAAGATCTACCTCTTAACAGATGATGAGAAACTCATCCATCTGTCATCTTCCCTCACCGGCAAAGCCAAGGAAGCCTGTTTCAAGATGGGAGAGGACGAGACCTATGATAATTTACAGAAGGTTCTTCGTCAACAGTTTCGCCTTTCGCCTGAGACCTATCGCCGGAAGTTCCGCAATGGTAAGAAGGAGCCCAGTGAAACTTTCTACCAGTTTGGGACAAGGCTTCGTCAGGCACTGAAGCACTGGGAAGAGCTCTCTGAGGCCGAGCTGAAGGATTTAATCCTCATTGAGCAGCTCTACAACACCGTTTCCCCTGAGCTCCGAATACGGATGAGTGAGAAGAAGCCGACTACCTTCGATGCTGCCATCGAGATCGCAGAGACTTACTCGGAGGCTAGGAGAACCGTTGCCTCCAGGGGATCTGCCAGAGATAGTCATACACCTGACTCCACTCCTCTCCAGGAAACTACTCCTCCGTCTCCAACCAAATCACCGACAAAGAACCAAAAGGTGTGTTTCCACTGCCGGACCCTAGGGCATATTAGGAGGTTCTGTCCCGAGTTGCGGAGACCATCTTTCCAGAATAGCGGTTCGCAGGATGGGAAGGCCTCCGGAAGTTGGAAAGCCCTTAGCCAGTTTGCTTCTTCACCATGCAGGGAGGGATGTCTTGTCTTCCCCTCCATAGTGGCTGGAAAAGTTGTTGACAGCGTCAGAGACACCGGCGCTACGGCCATTTTCGTGGACGAAGAGCTCGTACCATCTGGGGCGCCCAGAGGACCGGTGTGCGAAGTGTCAGGAGTTGAAGCCCAATTTGTGTGTCGTCGCCCTACCTACTTGGTCGAGATGTGCACCCCTTACTTTGAAGGCAAGGTATGGGCAGTGGCCCTTAAGCAACCGGCGTGTTCATTGCTGTTGGGGAATACTGTGTGCTTCGAGGATGGGACGGAGCAGACTCTAGCGTCTATTCTGCCCGAGAAGGTCTACGTGGGCGCAGTCACTCGCGCCATGGCCAAGAAGGTGGACGAACTCCAACCCATTGTCCGGCCGGGACTGGAAGTGTTTGTGGAGGAAGTGACACCACAAGTGCCCCGCAAACCTCAGTCGCAGGACAGCCGGCTGGATAGGGTGACGGAGTTACTGGACGCTGAACCTAGGGCTACCAAGACCAGCTCTATCTCATTTGAGGAAGAGAAAGGGATACTCTGCCGCCACCATCAGAACGACCGCACTGGTGCCAAGCGAGTTGTTGAACCACCACCGGTGCAGAAAGTGGCTCATGACGTACCCATGGCTGGACACATGAGCACCCGCCGGACTCAAGAGAGGGTACAGCAGGGTTTTTATTGGACCCACTTTGCCAGAGACAAGCGCAGGTCCTCCGGCGTATCTCCCGGCGGCTACGTGAAGTCCGTCTGGCGGTCCGATCCAGTAGGTGTGAGACCAGCAAGAGCGAAGTGTCGTCCCTTGGTCACTTCATCAAATGGGGACATGTTCTGCCAGAAGAAGAGAGAGTGCGGAAGGTTGCACAACCCAAACCTTCAGAGGACAATTTGGCGACGTCCCAGGCTGCGACACGATGAGTGTTTTCACCCAGTACGTGCTTTTCCGGAAGGGGGGTATGTCACGAGTTTGTGACATTGTTCTTCTGAACAGACCGAGAAAGGCACAGTCTACCACTCGATCGCAAAGGACCCCGAGATCTTTCCTTTTCTTTGAACCTAATCGAGACAACCTACTTGTGAAATCCGTGCAACCCGTGTTAGCTCTGACCTCTCGCGAGACTCCTCATTCAACTGGCGACTTCATGAGTTTTATACCGGTCAAACGTCACTCCATATTTTTCCTTCAGTTAAGCAACATCGCTTCATCGCTTCATCCTTTCTCCTTTTCATCGTTCTGTCCACCTACGGCCGCCCAGTGCTGAGGTGTGGTGAGGGCCACGTCCCTGAAGGATCCTGTTATCAATTGTTTATCCTGCACGAGTCCTAGACGTGAGGATAGCGAAGCTGTTGAGCTTCGGCTGAAATCATCTCTTCTCTTCATCCTCATCGCCATCTTCACCCCCTTTTTATTTGGTTTCTCATCGTCCTCCCTTCCCCGTCATCGTCCCTGGCGTTCACTGGAGTCCTGGAAGAAAGCTGTGGCCGGTCCGGAACCCCTTCCACCTGCTCGCGCTTACCCCGAGCCCTTGGCGAGACCAGAGCTGCGACTGTCTTGTGGGGAGGATTCTTCTTCTTCATTCCGCCACTTGGAAGTTTGGTCAGTAGCTGCATAAAATTAGTATTAATCCCGTTAAAACTCGTACAACAACGCGCGCGTAACAATGTAGAATAGCTAGTTATAGGTTTGCTAACATGTATATTTGTGTGCGTTTTCTTTGGTTCATTTTTCTTATTATTTTCTTGATTTTTGCATAAGGGGCTAAGGAACTGACTGGCTGGGTCATGACTTGTCAGTTGGATAGGTTTTTGCCGGTCGTAGAATTTGGTACTTGAACTCGGCACATATTTTTGAATCAATGTTTTGGCTCGCCATTGTGTGTTTAGGCCGTGCAAATCGCTTTTTGGTGCAAAGCGTATTTGAGTTCACAGAGATTCAGAATCCTAAATGCGTGCACGCGCGCGCATTATTCCTTGTTGCGGTATATGTTTAGCCTCGCGGCCTATGTTTAGCCTCGCGGCCTATGTTTAGCCTTGCGGTATATGTTTAGCCTCGCGACCTATGTTTAGCCTCGCGGTCATCGTCCTAGCTTAATTAGGTATTAAGAGACTCTGCGGAGAGCTGGATAACAGAGGGTTATTCCAGTCGCGCTTCTAGCTATGCTGATAGGAGCTTTGTAAAGCGTTCATCCCCGTTTCTGTTTTTATTTTTGAGAGAAAGTGTAATTAGTGTTTTCAAGGCTTTTTGACCTTTTGAAGTACATTGTGAATGCCATTTTGGGGAAATACATTCTTTGCCTGTAGTTCGTCCGCCTTCTGGAAGAAATGATAATGAAGGGACATATTTTTGGTGGTGAGGTTCTATGTGATATTTTCAGAAGAATTTAAGTGTCCATTCTTGTACCTGAAAAGCTGTGAAATTTTCAGAAGAATGTAATTGTTAATTTTTGTATTTGAAAGGCTAGAATTTTCTAAATGTATGAAAGCCTTGTTGTTCCAGAAAAAGTGAAACCTTTTAGTTAATCCTTTTTGATGAAATATTACCCCTAGACTGAGTCGTGTGAAAAGGATTGTAAAGAAGGTGTTGTTCAGCGTTTTGGGGTTCTTGGAGAGAACCAAGTTTAAAGAGGGTGGGTTTTTACATCCCTGAAGAGGACTGTTGGGGAATTAGTTTTTGGGTAAACACAAAACTGTTGTTACTCTGGGAGTTCAAAACTAGGTTTTTGTGTTGGTTTTTCATACAGTCCTGATCCTTATCCTGAGCCTGAGCCTGAGCCTGAGCCTGAGCCTGCCTGACCTGACCTGACCTGTTGCTGCCTGGTTGACCGCCCGGTCAACCGCTCTTTTCTCCGTTTCCGGCTGTGGGAGGCCGCCCGCCTTTCTGTCTGGCCCCGTGTTAGGCCCGATCTGTGGGCCTGTCTGTGCGTTCGGGCCAGGCTTCGACGTTCCTGTTGAGGAGTCTGTGGGCGACCTCTGCCGTCTCTCTTCTTTTGTTTCTGCTGCTGTAGCCTGCCCCAGGAGGGGGAGCAGTTTTTCTACTGACTTTTGTTTTCCCCTTTGTCTTCTTCTTCGGACGCTCTGCTGTTTTTGTTGGACTTCTTTTCTTCGTCTGCCCTTTCGTCGTTTTTCCCTTCTATTTTGTGTTTCTGCTTACAAACTCTCTTTTAGTTATTCAGTTAAGTTGCCGGCTTTAGCCTATTCTTTGGACAAACTTTTGAATGCCATGTAAATTGTGTAGATAATTTGTTGAACATTGAGTGTATTGAATTGTGTAAGTGTGTGTGTGTGCTTGCTTATAATAAATAGTCTTGTTTTGTATTGTACTTCTGGTGTGCGCGTGTGCCTTCTCCTGTGAGTTTGTCTGTCTGGGCGTGCGAGACTCTCCTCGGGGTTCGCGATTTCCCTCTCCCGATCTCTGATCAGGATCGAGCGGGGGATTTCGTGACAGAATCCCTCTCTAGTTTGGTTAGATAATCTCTATTCATTCCAAAAAGTACTTCAGCTACGGTTAGTCTAATGGGTTTGATGATTACACCCTAGGCATCAAGAACAAGAACAAGACTCAGACTCCCGTCCAAAAGATCCAGTTCCAGACTGCGAACCCCTATATTCAAAGGTTTGCAATGTAACAGGAATCATCCACGTCGGCCTGCCATGTCTAGAACCACTGCTGTTCCATCGTCATCTCATCACCCTTCATCCCCAGGAACACCCAGTCTTCAAGAACTCTCCGCCGATAGGACGTTAAACTAATCTTCACCTGATCAATGCAGACTTTGTAAACACTGAAGAGATCTCGTGACGAACGCAGGCCTCTAACATTATAGGACTAATACATAAATCATGCAATGAAGGATGTGCAGGCTTGATTATTATTAGTAGTAAACTTTAATGATTATTACGTGCCATCTCATGTCTGCATTATTTGATACGAAGCTGAGTTATACAATTTCCACTTAAGTTATAATGAGTAACAAAAAAACCCCAGCAACTCATGAGTCTGTTTTATTATTAATAGGATCATATCCCTTATAACTGAATCACTCTTCAAACTCAGAGAGAAAAAGAAGGAGGCATTCTGAGAACACAGCCAACTGATGGGGTTTAAAGATCACATTCTCTCAGTTAATGCTCTTGTTTGTGTTCCTGATAAAACCGCAGCCACTCAGTAGCGCATCTATGGGTTACCCCGTGTCGTCACATCTCTTACTTTTTAAGCCCTGGTCAGGCTCTCCTCTTTTTTAATTCAGTAATATTTACACAAAATAGAAATCATAGACCACAACACAAGCCCCACCTAGGACAGAAGAGACGAGGGTGTTTTTCTCAACAATGGAAACAGCTATGCGACAAATCGCTTCTATCAACTTTACCACCACTGGCGGATACAATATCCATGACACTGGCATCAACAACTCTACTGGTGGATACAATATCCATGACACTGGCAGCGACAACTCCACCGAATCTTTCGACATGGCCGAAGCAGACCGCATGTTCAAACTGCTCATCTTGACCGGTTTGGTCCCCATCTGCGTGATTGGTCTGGCAGCCAACGCAGTGTCTATCTGGGTTTGGAGCGCTAACAAGAAGCACAGCCCTATGGTGCTGCTGTTCCAGATCCTGGGTGCTATGGACATGATCTACCTGCTGCTGATAACCGTTGCCTATACGTGGCGCGCCATGAACGGATTCTTTCATAAACCCGTGTTTTACATGATGCCGGCGATCTACCTTTCCCATAGCTTGTCCCTGCACTGCACTGTGGTCATCGGGGTCATCCGCTGGCTGGCCATTGCCAGGCCTCATCGGATGAAGACCGTGTCACGGCGCCACGTGCTGGCCATCTGTGCAGCAGTGGGAGGCTGGTGCCTGCTGATGGGGCTTCTGGTGCTCCTCATGGTGCTGACCTTAAATCCCGAGCAAACGGTTTACCTGATTATGAACGCTGTGTTGGAGATCGTCATGTTTGTCATACCTACCTTGATCCTCGTGGGGTTCAGCATCGGTATCCTCAGGACGACTTTTCATCAGCAGAAGTAAGTAAAAGTTGGTGCTAAGCTGTTTAAATTTAGTAGAATACTAGTGAATTGGAAAGGTTGAACAAAATCACCACAGTCGGATGATTTCTTCAATAACTTTAATACTTTGATAGTTTTACTTTCAGGGATATTCTAACTGTCCACAACAGTTTTAGCAAAACTCTTTTATAGTTTAATTAAAATGCCAAAGTGACAATCCAGATTAACTGAAAGTGCCTGGAACGTTCTTTGGATAACTAAATTTTTGCACGATTATATAATCGAACATTTACAACATTCTACTTTGCGTTGACTCTAAATCAGTCCTTTATAGCTTACAATACTGGAATATGTAAACATTAGGAGATATTTGATTTTTTTATATCAAATTCATGATACATTCTGTCATGGCTAAAGGGATGTTTTTTAGAGTTTTGCTGGATTCCATCACATTGTGGTATTTATTGGAATGAAATAGCTGATAAATTAGCAAAAGAAGGTGCCCTTAGCAAACATCCAGATAGTACATTGAAACTGGAAAAACATGAAATAAATTCAATATTAGAGCATTGTATGAATAATGAAAAACTTCCTGCGAAAACAAAAGCGTTATTATGTCAAAGATCTTTGTTTAGTTTAATTTACAAAATTCGACTAAATTCATGGAATTTTCTAAAGATATAGAATGCGTTTGTGGTCACCCACTGTCTATTCATCATATTCTTTTTGAATGTCCAGTTTTAGCTTCCCTATACAACATTGTTAAAATAGTAACCTTATGGCTTTTAAAAGAAATAATTTACAGTCCTGAAATGATTGACATTGCAAAGGTCATATCCGCCTCTGAGATTGTTCATTTGTTATAATTGATTCATTAGTTTACGGTTGATTATTGTATTGTTGTTCATAAGTACATTCACGCACATAGTTGCACGCACACGCACACGCGCGCACACACACACACACACACACACACACACACACACACACACACACACACACACACACACACACACACACACATAAGTTTTAAACAATTTCCCCATGTATATATAACGCCGTGCACGCGCAATTTCACGCGCAATATATATACACGCACGTGCACGCGCAACTTCCTCCCTCATTTTAATTCATTGATTTGTTTGTTGTTGGTTTTTGTGTGTGTTTTTTTACAGTCTAATATCACCAATGTTGTGAACAGACTTTAAATTAAATCAATCAAATCAAATCATCAAATATAATCGAACCAGTTCAAAACTAACAATGTAGGGGAAGACGGGGTAAAAAGCGCATGGGCGGGTAAGAAGCCCACCCCAATTATCTCATGAAATAAAGAAAATTTCAGTCAAATTTGCCCATGAGACGAATGCTAGACATTAACGCTCGTCTCATGAGCAAAATGAGACTGAAATTTGCTTCATTTCATGAGATAATTGGGGTGGGCTTCTTACCCGCCCATGCGCTTTTTACCCCGTCTTCCCCTAGGCTAATTTATTTTTTAAATCAGTAGACAAACACAAATGGCGAGGTGAAGACCGTCAACACGAACAAGCAACACTCTGCCTTGCTTGGGTAAGTGACAGGGTTAGGATTAGGTTATGGTTATTTTCATGAAGCGGAAAGAAAACTATGCGTTAACATTGGAAGGCGAAAACATGAGGTGGATAGCTAAAAACTAACAGTCACAGTCACAGTCAACATAAAACAAAGTCGCGATGTATGGTCAGAAGTGGCTTCTGCGACGTACTGAGCCAGACCCAGAAGGGAAATAAATCAAGTAATGATGTAAACCAGAAATTGACGCCCAGACGTATCCGTTTGACAGAATGAAAACAGTCTCACTGCCAAAATGTATGCAAAAGCAAAAAGAGGATTCTTTAGCCTACATACAGCGATTCATGTTCGTGTCGACGGTCTGCCAATAACCATTTGTATAGACAAAGAAAGAGACTGTTTTCATGGATTCGTATAGGATTCTTTCTTTTTTCCTTGTTGTTGTTATGAGTGTTTTTTTCCCCATTGTTTGTTTTATTTCCTTCTCTACTTGGACTTGTCCATGTAATTTTCGATTTTCGGGACAAGGGGGGGGGGGGGGGGGGGGGTGTATTTATTTAAAGTATACAATTTTTTGGTCTTTGTCGGTACATATTGTCATACTTACTCGGAACACGTCGACACACGCACTCACATTCATAAACAGCACACCAAACGGAATGAATGAGTTAATACACCACACACTAGGTCAGACAGAAACCCTGACATTTTTGTATAAAAAATGACACTCAACGTTCGCCACAAAATAATGTCCATTGTAATAGTTCACACACATAAAAATGTGAGAGAGAGGGAGAGAGAGAGAGGGGGAGGGGGACACAGAGAGAGAATATGTTGAAGAAAAAAAAGAAAGATGAGCCGCCTCAAAAAAAACAACCCAAAAAACACCAAATCATTAAAAAAGAAGAAAAGAAATGAAAAGAAAGGCGGGGACAGTGGAGGGTCAAAAAAAGAAAAGAAAAAAAAAAGAGACTGTTTTAACTGTTTCAGACAGACAATGAGACACAATTTTTTTATTAGGCAACAAACTGCCTGTTCAGAAACAGCGGTTCCTGAATGTGACCAGAAACGAGCGGAACTGTTCATGTTGTAACGTAGGCGAATTCAAAGTGATGAATGTCACTATGTATTGCAGTGCCCATAAGAACCTATACATGAAAAGTTAAAGCAATTGCTTTCTAATTATTTTAACCACCACCCAATGTCCACATGTTTAAAGTACTATAGAGTAATGCGAACCCAAGAAAATTAAGGAAATTAGCAATTCTTTTTTCAGATGTATTCTACAGCTGTTCTAGTCAATTACAAGGGGCTCTCGATAAGTTTCTGGATGTAAAGAACTGAGAGGGTGTACACTTCTTCTGGTGGGTCTACATTATAGAGGTATCCCTCCTAAGTGCACATACATTTTACCATCCTTTCAAAGCAAACAATTATGGTGCCAGACCAGTTTGACTGAGCTATGTCAAAATAGAGCCCTCGGTAAACCCTCGAGCATTTGCAACCTTCTGGAATTGTGTCCCCTTTAACTAGCCCTTTGCATAAGATAAGATAGTAGTCACAAGGGATTAAATCAGAGAAATAAGTAGGAAGAAAACCAACAGAACTCTGTTTTCTTGCAGAATGTCCAAAGTATTGCAGCAGTGTGCTCACTTGCGTTGTCATGATAAAGTAGGTGACCTCAAATACCAGTGCATGGTTAGTTAGTTAGTTAGTCTATTATAGTCCCATCAATGGCTATGGTTATCTCAGGACTGTCACTGCGTAAAGTTCGACCACGTATAGCAAAACACAAATCCATGAATCTTAACAACGTACACAACCTGAAAACTTAAAAAATATAGTACAATTCACTTCCCTCATTGCACCCTATAGCACATAATTCCAGACAGTGCTGGAAACGTAAGCCGTTCCACTCTATTTATCTAGTCCAGGTTAAAAAACACAAAAAACAAGGATAACAAATACATACTAGTAAGCTAAGATACATAAAAAAAGGCTATTATTATAGGCAAATATGCACTGCAGAATGGACAACGGATGCCCGCCACTCAAATGCGTAAGATATCACGTCTGGAAGCCAGTGTACAATAAAAACAACAACATTGGCATGTCATAAATTGTAAAAAGGAAAAACGTGGAAGGGTTTTATAGAAAAAATGCAGGAGAATGGACCAATGAGGCAGAAAGAAGTAGACGCCAGAAAGCAAAGAAGAGAAAAGGCAGAGTCAAAGAGAGTGATAGAATAGGGGAGGTTACTAGCATAGAACTTCCAGAAGATGGGGGAGCTATTTCTGCTGAAAGACCCCCCCCCCCCCCCCCCCCGGTATCCCCACGGGAGGGCCCTATCCGCGTAAGCCAGCCTAAGCCGTTGCCCGCCTCCTACGACAAGGACGTGCAGTTGGACTTTAGGAGGCTGCTGCTGGGCTCCTCCCCCCCCCCCCCCGTAAGCCCCCCCCCCCCCCCCCCCCCCCCCCCCCCGCATGATAGTTGGAAGCCCGCCGGGGGGATACCAGTGCATGGACGAAATGTCCAAAGCACCTTTTGGTAAACATGTGTTTATGTTGTAATTTGCAGTGATGGCTCTTCTCTATAGAGATCGATGAACTGGGGCAATTATGACAATCGCTAGAGAAGCAACATAGCAACTAATAATACAAATTATTGTTTGTTTGGGGTTTTCAGCAATCCGTCTCTTGTGGAATATTACCGAGAGGCCTTATATTGAAACATCTAAATGATGATTGGTTACTTGGTTTCTGGATCAAACTGATACACACATATTCCATTATTAGTCACCATGTCCCAGTTGCCAGCTGACGTCCATCCACTAAAATTGATGTAGTGTTTGGGTACATCATTAAACCTTACCCCTCTCCGACCTTCAGTCAGCTGATGGGGCAGCCAACGGTTATACCGGTTCTGAAGACCCAGGTGTTCATGTAAGATTTCATCAAGGCTTCCCAATATAATTCCTATTGTGTTCTTTATCCCGTGAGCACTTATTCAAAAATTATTTTCAACAAGCGACTTCACTATGGCTACGATTTTGACAGTTACAACGACCCCTTGACGATTTTAACGGCCATTCTCTTCTAACATCCATCTGCCAAAGTGGAAATTCTTGAGCCAATTGTGAACTGTTGTTTGTAGTAGAGCACAGTCTTAAAAACAACTTACCAGTGTGTGATACCTTTGTTTCAATGTCTTTCCCTGAGCATAAGTGTACAACATCATTATGTAAAAAATGTAGGACTGAAAGAGATTCTCTCAACTTGTGATCAGTGTTCATCTTGGCGGACATTTTGCTTTGCCCAACGGTTTTGGTCAGGTGAAAAATAATGAAATTTTGCAACATCCGTATCATGACAATGGTCTATCTCATGACATCATTTGCATTTCTGTGATGACAAACAGAATCTTCACATCCAGAAACTTGTTGAGAACCCCTCATACTTCAGTTGTTGTCACGGGCCGCTCTTTATTGGATACAATGCTATTGTAAATGAGTACTAGTTTGTGGGCCTATTTGTATCTTTGTTGTCGTGTTTATGTGCGAGGACATGATTAATGGTGTTGTATGTTTATGACTTTGAATCCCTCAGGGCTGGAAGTTCTGAATAAAACCTTGAAACTTGAAACTTGGCACATTCTTCAGTTTTTTAGATTTGTGGCGGTACCATAGCCAATGAGGTTTAACCGAGGCCGCAGTTACCACTACACCTATCTGTATTGTTAAAAACTCGGGACTTTACTGGTGTTGCACTGCCTCCGGGCATTGCCTCCAGTATTGTTCCCACCATCTTTGCATCTACAAATGTCCCATATGAGTCTGTTCCAGACAGAGAGGACGTAAAGCACCATTTTTCTTTCATTCTTGCCACATTCTGAATTTTAAAAACAATCGGCAATGCAGACAATCTAAGTGTATGCTCATCATTACATTTGTGTGTGTGTGTGTGTGTTTGCGCGCAGGTGTGTGCATAGGCGCAGGTATATGTTTGTGCAATAGACAGTCAGACACACAAGTTGTAATGCATAGTGCTCAAGACTAGCTCTTAAAGGCACAGCCGGGGTATATAAGGAGAGACTCTCACTGCGTGGCCTCTATGCGGATTCTTATACAAATCTGTATTGTTAAAAATTAGGGACTTTCCTGGTGTTGCACTGCCTCCGGGCATTACCTCCAGGATCATTCCCACCATCTTTGTATCTACTAATGTCCCATATGTGTCTGTTCCAGACTGGAGGACGTTAAAAAGATTTTCACTCTCGCATGGCCTCATTAGCTTTCCTGCTCGCCGTTCGCTCCAGTTTATCCCTACCATTTTAATGAGGCTTTACGCTACTCTTTGCCGACATGAAAGGGCGATCATTTTAGGCCCGAACTGCCGATGCCCCCCCACCAGCGACAAGGCAGGAGCAGATTATTTGATGTGGCTATATACTACTAGTTCCTGACAGGCAAGGGCGATAATCTTAAGTAGGGGGCGTTCGCATCTCAGGTCACGAGACAGGGGCAGATAATTTTTGGTATAAAGCCTCATTCCATGTACTGCGAGCGGAAAGTGTCTAACTATTGTGGCCCGATTCTTCGTGATTGGTTGCGTGGGCTTTAAGTAGGCCTAGGGGAAGACGGGGTAAAAAGCGCATGGGCGGGTAAGAAGCCCACCCCAATTATCTCATGAAATGAAGCAAATTTCAGTCTCATTTTGCCCATGAGACGAGCGTTAATGTCTAGCATTCGTCTCATGGGCAAATTTGACTGAAATTTTCTTTATTTCATGAGATAATTGGGGTGGGCTTCTTACCCGCCCATGCGCTTTTTACCCCGTCTTCCCCTATGTAAAATGCACACTGAGAGGAACAAACCAAAGAAGGCCCTGGAATGGACACGAATGGCGCGTTTACGAAGAAGATAATTAATCGTTTGCCTCTCAGTAGGTCTACAGATCTAGTCTCTGCAGTGAGTTTGACATTGAGACACCCTGTTTAATTACTAGGCCTACTCTTTTCCTTTCAGGTTCTTGAATATTTTAAACCTTTATGTAATGGAATTGCTCAGAAAACATATTTTAAGTTCTTATTGATTTTTGCTTCAATTTCAAATTTATATAATTTCACCGGCCTCAAAATGTCATCAACATTTTTCAGTTATTAAGTTGCCCACGACTAATACCTCTCTTAAAATTCGCCTCTTCCGGCAATACCTCGGATTTCTTACTTGTCCTGTTTCCTGCCTTACAACTATGTTCCCCACATTGTGTGTGGGTGTGCACGCGCGTGTGCGTGTGGGTGTGTACGGACGTGTGCGTGTGTGTGTGCGTGCGTGCGCGTGTTATGGCTGTGTGCATGTTTGCGATAGTTAATATTGTAATAGCTTATTTATATATTTATGATCTATTTATTTATTTATTTAAGTAATTGTGAAGCGCCGTGAGTTCAAGAAAGAAAGGGCACTCTATAAATGTTAGTTATTATTATTATTTTATTAATAAGGCTTAATTAGACACACATATCAAGAACACAAACCCACAAAATAAGATCTAATGGCACGGTAAACACCGACACATACTTTATGCGTCTATTTATCTTCCTTTGGTGTTTCAACTTGTTTCAGATTCCGTTTCCTCCTGAGACAGACCTTTCTGCGCTGTGGGAACAGACTGTGTGGCCGATCAGTAGAGTTGCCCCCAGCCGCCCAGCAGGACTGTACGGAATCGGCGGACACCTTGGGCAGGGCGGAGTCATCAGCAGACGCTTTGGATGCCCTATGTGGCCTACCCAACCACCTGAGTCCTCAGCAAACTGACCGGGGGGAGTCATCAGCAGACACCTTGGACACCCTACCCATCCACCTGAGTCCTCAGGAGACTGACAGGGGGGAGTCATCAGCAGACACCTTGGACACCCTACCCAACCACCTGGGTCCTCAGCAGACTGACAGGGGAGAGTCATCAGCAGACATTTTCGGTGCCCCGTCCATCCACCTGAGTCCCCAGCAGACTGACAGGGAGGAGTCATCAGCAGACACATTGGATACCTCACCCATCCACTTGAGTCCTCAGCAGACTGACAGGGAGGTGTCATCAGCAGACGCCTTGGATACCCCGTTCATCCACCTGAGTCCCCAGCAAATTGACAGGGAGGAGTCATCAGCAGACACCTTAGATACCTCAACCATCCACTTGAGTCATCAGCCGATTGACAGGGAGGAGTCATCGGTGGACATCTTAGAATCTCCACCCATCCACCTGAGTCCCCAGCAGCCTGAGAGTGAGGAGTCATCGGCAGACACCTTCGACTGCTCATCCATCTACTTCAGTCCCCAACAGACTGACTGGGAGGTATCATCTGTAGACACCTTATACACCCCACCTATCCACCTGAGTCCCCAGCAGACTGACTGGGATAAGTCATCGGCAGACACCTTGGACAGCTCGTCCATCTACTTCACTCCCCAGCAGACTGACGGGGAGGAGTCATCAGCAGATGCCTTGGACATCTCACCCATCAACCTGAGTCTCCAGCAGACTGACAGGGAGGAGTCATCGGTGGACATCTTTGACACTTCGTCCACCAAGCTGAGTCCCCAACAGACTGACAGGGAGGAGTCATCAGCAGACGCCTTGGACACCTTGTCCATCCACCTGAGTCCCCAGCAGCCTGACAGGTATGAGTCATCAGCAGACGTTTTAGGCATCCCACCCATCCATCTGAGTAATCAGCAGACTGACAGGTATGAGTCATCTGCAGACGTTTTAGGCATCCCACCCATCCATCTGAGTAATCAGCAGACTGACAGGTATGAGTCATCTGCAGACGTTTTAGGCATCCCACCCATCCACCTGAGTAATCAGCAGACTGACAGGTATGAGTCATCAGCAGACGTTTTAGGCATCCCACCCATCCACCTGAGTAATCAGCAGACTGACAGGGAGGAGTCATCAGCAGACGCCTTGGGCACCTTGTACATGAGTCCCCAGCAGCCTGACAAGGAGGAGTCATCAGCAGATGCTTTAGAATCTCCACCCATCCACCAGAGTCCCCAGCAGCGTGACGGGGAGGAGTCATCAGCAGACGCCTTGGACACCCCACCCATCCACCCGAGTCCCCAGCAGACTGACGGGGAGGAGTCATCAGCAGATGCCTTGGACACCCTACCCATCCACCTGAGTCCCCAGCAGCTTGACGGGGAGGAGTCATCAGCAGACACCTTGGACACCCCACCCATACACCCGAGTCCCCAGCAGCTTGACGGGGAGGAGTCATCAGCAGACACCTTGGACACCCCACCCATCCACCCGAGTCCCCAGCAGTTTGACGGGGAGGAGTCATCAGCAGACACCTTGGACACCCCACCCATCCACCCGAGTCCCCAGCAGCTTGACAGGGAGGAGTCATCAGCAGACACCTTGGACACCCCACCCATCCACCCGAGTCCCCAGCAGACTGACGGGGAGGAGTCATCGGCAAATGCTTTAGAATATCCACCCATTCACCTGAGTCCCCAGCAGACTGACAGGGAGGAGTCATTGGCAGACACATCGTCCATCTACTTCAGTCCCCAGCAGGAGGAGGAGTCATCAGTGGACCTCACCGACGAGGAGGCCAAACATGCATTTCGGATTGGCCAGCAAAGCGAATGAGGTTAGGAAAGATAAGGCAAAAAATGGACGTATGAAACGGTCGTGCAAAAACACCTCTAACGGTTAGAAAATGTAACATTGTCCAAATTAAGATCGATTCGAACATGAACTCGGGCGCCATGTTATTTAGGAAGGCTAATCAGTCGCATGGCTGATGTTGGGATTTCGTTTTGGGGGATTTTGTTTTTCCTTGAGCAAATAGACCCCTTATACCATCAATTCACAACATGTTTCCTTAAACAATATAATGATTGATATTAAATATGAACTATACTGAAAAAAAAGTGTTTTTGAACTAAAAATGTAATTGAAAAACGATTATAATATTAACAATTTTCCCTTTGCTTTCTATCATCTATTTTCTTTCTGACATTCTCCTGCCTTTAAAAAAAAATCTTACAAATAATTTCTACTTTGAGCTCCTCTGAAATCAGAATGTGTCGGCTGTACGCAGCGGGGAGACCACTGAAAACTGAAAACCAGACACATACGTACCTTACCCAGTATGGCCATATGGCCTGAGAACGCAGAAGAAGAAGAAGAAGAAGGAGAAACGTGCACGCAACACCAACACAGACATGCACAGCCACAAAACATCACAAGAAAAAGAAGATAACTTTTAAAATAACATTATCAGAAGATTTTGTTTATGTCGTTTCTGATGACATACATGCATATTTCAGCAGCTAATTATCAATAAATGTTTTTTTAAAACATCAAATCAGATTACATTGTATGTGAAAATGATATATGAACTTTAAATCTTTTCTTTTCATACTATGTACGTGTGTCAATTGTTTGGTTGTTTTCTTCCCCTTTCTTTTAAATTCGTTTATGTTTCGTTATTTTTTTCTTTTCTTTTGCCTGAGGGCATGGTGTAAAAAAGCTGAATCAGGTTATCCAGTTTCCCTCAATAAAAATGTTCGTATTCGTATTCGTACACTCTCTCTCTCTCTCTCTCTCTCTCTCTCTCTCTCTCTCTCTCTCTCTCATATTCCCATGTTATCTTATAATGTTTTGTTGTTGTTGTTCTTCCTTAAAATTGGGTTTATTCTGAAAAATTGTCATTGTCTCAAAATGGTTTCCCTTTTTTCGTACTCAATTTAAACTACCAATTCAAGTTCACCATTGTTAAGTATTATCCATGTTTGCTTTAAATCCCATTTTTGATTTCTTTTTCAATTATTTCATGTGCCAATTTTTGTTCCATTTTCTTGTCTTGATTGTTTTATGTCAAATTTTCTTTGCTTGATGCATAGTATGAATGTGTGAGTGAGAGGGCAAGGCGTAAAGACTCTATTGTAGCTTATCCTTTTTACCCTCAATAAAACACTCGTATTTCTCTCTCTCTCTCTCTCTCTGTGAAGGGCAAAGGCTAAAATGAATAAATCATTTTTCTCTCTCTGTCTCTATCTGTATAAATGAGAGAGACTTAGTCTCACATACAAACTTACAGAAAGAGAGACAGAGCGAGGGGGAGAGAGAGAGAGAGAGAGAGAGAGAGAGAGAGAGAGAGAGAGAGAGAGAGAGAGAGAGAGAGAGTGTGTGTGTGTGTGTGTGTGTGTGTGTGTGTGTGTGTGTGTGTGTGTGACGAATCTACATGTTTTCCACCAATGAATTCAGAGCATATCGGTAATATCTTTTGCATTGTCTGACAGCTCTTGGTGAGCCACGTCTGCTAGATGTAGACTAATTTAATAATTGTTCTGTAAACCTTAGGCCTCAAGTTATTTCTCCAGAAATCTTTGCTATGCTATGCGAAACATACACATATGCTTGTCACTGTTATTCTACACAGAATGGCTAAACAAAAATGCATATAATCTTTTATTTTCCCCATAAGTTTTAGCATGCTTCTATCTCTTACTTCGGTAGCCACTGTTTATCTTGGTGACAAAGACTGCTGTATTACTATGCCATTTATGTCGATTCAGGAAGAACTGCAATGTTTCATAAAGCATCATAGTTGGATAACTTAAAAACAGTGATTTGATGCCATTTTGAAATAAAGCAACTTTGAGACACATTTTGCCCATGAGACGAGTGTTAATGTTTAGCATTCCTCTCATGGGCAAATTTGACTGAAATGTGCTTTATTTCATGAGATAATTGGCATGGGCTTCTTACCCGCCCATGGGCTTTTTACCCCGTCTTCACCATACCTTCCGACTTTTATTCCTCCACTAGTATGCGTTTCTTTTCTTTGACGGTTATATAATGTTAAGGTGTAGCCTAATTGTGGAGAGCGAGAGTGTGAGTGACTGCGTGTGCGTCTGTGTGAGTATGTGTCTGCAAAAGAGAACAATAACGGACAAATGTTCATGCGTGCTTGTGTGTGTATGTGCACGTGTTGCGCGCGTGTGTGTTTGTGCGTACGTGTGTACGCACGTACGTTTACATGTCTATATTAATTTTATACTTATCTCATTATACCCTGTATAAATAAAATTTCGTTCGTTCGTTTGTTCGTTCGTTCTTTGTCTTCGTCTTTACTTCACCTTTTTCTGTTTCTGTCTCTGAAATGAGGGGGGGGGCCGAAAATATATTTAAACGACTTTGTTGTTTGTTTACTCGCTTGTTTGTCAACTCAAATGCTTGTTATTTGGAGTGCGCACACTCAAATCTTTAGTTGCCAAAGTCATGAAATTTCACCAAGATTCTATGAACGGCTTTGACAATCTGAAGCAAAAAGTAAAAGTATGGGTGCAAACACACCCACGGGGTACGGGAAGGGTTAACGTCCTCCGGTCTGGAACAGACACATATCAGTGGGACATCAGTAGATATAAAGATGGTGGGAACGATCCTGGAGGCAATGCCCGGAGGCAGTGCAACACCAGTAAAATATAAAGTCCCGAATGTTTAACAATGCATATATACTAAAAATGAGGGGGGCATTTGCAATGATGGCTTTTATAGTGCTGCAGCCAAAGGGATTGGTTGGCCAACATGGACCTTTCCCCAACGCCAGCTGTCCTCTAATCCTTGTTGGCTGTGAGGGTGGGTATGTATGCACCCTGGGCAAGGCATCTCCACGATAAACAAATTCTAGCCCCAGCCATCCAGAATAGCAGCTGCCCCCTCTGCTATCTGGCAGTCATGGTCGGAAACGACAGACAGGCATACACATCTTAGGCCTACACATTACACAGACTGTCCTCTATTTAGACCTATTAAATAGTTTCAATGTTTCGATGAATGAGAATGTTTTTTGTGTTCGCTGGAACGTTGCTTAACTTAACTAGAAGGCACTGACTCAGCGACAATTTCTATAACTTATGTTACAAGAGAATATGTGCTCATAATTGACTGGAAACTGTCTGAGCGATCTAAGAAGAAGAAGAAGAAGAAGAAGAAGAAGAAGAAGAAGAACTTCCAGAATTTTTCAACTCTAATACAGTAATAGTAGGATCAAGTTTGGTGCAGGATCAAAATCAAATGGAGCAGGTAAGGAGAGAGAGAGAGAGAGAGAGAGAGAGAGAGAGAGAGAGAGAGAGAGAGAGAGAGAGAGAGAGAGAGAGAGAGCATTGCATCATACAGAATGCCAGTCCAAATCCCTTGCCTAAACACAAGACTGTCTGAACCAGTTCAGTACTTTGTGCAAAATCATGCGTGCAAGTCCTTCGACTTGCAAGCCAGCGCGCGCGCGCGCGCGCGTGTGTGTGTGTGTGCGCGCGCGCGCAAGCGCGTGTGTGTGTGTGTGCGTGCGTGTGTGCGTGTGCGTGTGCGTGCGTGAGCGTGTGCATGTGTGTGTATGCGTGCGTGCGTGTGTGTACGTGCGTGCGTGTGTAATTTGGCGTGCGTGTGTGTCTGTGTGTGCGTGCATGCGTGTGTGTGTGTTTAAGTGCGCGTTTACTGTAGGTCTCCGCTTAATGGAGATATGTCATAACTGCCTTGGATCACATCCCTTCGTTGACTGCACATCTGGGCGTGTAATCATGAGTGCATCTTAGCCAGTCAACACGAGTAGTTAGTAGTAGTACGTAAATTAGACTACACTCCTCCCGAAACTATTGACTGTTTAGCCTAATTTACACACTACTACCCGTGTTGCCCGTCTAAGACGCACTCACGATTACACGCCCTGTTCGAGACGATAAAGGACCACTCCTTCATTTCCGCGTTGTGTTACGTTTGTACATCTGTTTGCCCGTTTCTGCAGACAGCTTTTAACCCTTTCACCGCCAGCCATCTTTGAGCCAAACATTTCCATTAAACTTACGTGGATACAAATAAGCTTTTGTCTGCAATATTGTGGGATTTCTCTGTAACACATTTAGAATAGGGTCAATCCTTACTACCCAAGTTTAGGAACACAATGTCATTGAATAACTGACCCTGATTTCAAGGGTTTTAATGACATGGGTGGTAAATCATTGTGGTGCAAAAATGCGACATTGGCGGTGAAAGAGTTTTAAAAATCTGTGGTTTCTGTACAAAATGTTTCGCAAGGTCATGATAGGGTTTCATTAATTAATTACATTTTTTCGAGGGTTAGGGCATCACCTGAAAGTCAAAGCCCCTCTTTTGAAACTAGAAAAAAATAGGCCTACTTCTTGATTGTTTTGCATTAGCCTAGAAAATGTCCCAGCTGTGCCTTTAGCGGAGGTTTGCACTGTGCCAAAATGCTGCCAAGCCCGGGTGCACATGCCTTGTCAGCACGTGGATTATGTCATTTTTAATACTTTCGGTCAGTTCCACAAGTTGTTCTTAGAAAGACCTTGAATAGGTTAAAGCTGCGTAATAATTATACTGCACAAAAGACCTTGAATAAAAACTGGTTCCAACTGTTGTTAGTAACTCGCACGCTGGCACGGACACACGCAGACAGACAGACAAAACACCACACGCACACACGCGCGCGCACGTACGCACGCACTAGGATGCACCCAAGCACGCACGCGCACGCACGCACACACTCACAGACACACACACACACACACGCGCGCGCGCGCGCACGCACGCACACACAAAACTGTTGAAGGCTATATCTCCCTTTCTAAAAACAATTATAAAAGACACTGTATATTTTTAAAGGTTTCGTACTTATGAAAAACAAAAATGGCTGTACCCCTAGCGCTGCATTCACCTAGTGCTCACCACTCTGTTCTGCAGTCTTTGAGATTAGTTAGGATCTGAAGTTTTGTTGTTGTTTTTTGACTTTTTGTTTAACAATACACAAATATATTAAAACATTTCATTGTTCGAATACATTTCGGTATACAATACAGCATTTCGTTTCTTTTTTTTTTCCTTCTCAGATACATTTCGGTATTGTGCTTTTTTATAATGTGAAACAAAAACAAACGAAAAAGAACAAAAAGGACAAGAGATGCAAAACAATAGCAGAGTGATGAAAAGAAAGAAAGAAGAACAGAACAAGCAATGCCATGAGTCATATGAGCAAATGTATGGACATTCAGTATTGGATAACTTACATAATCTTTTAGTCACATGTATGCAAGACCAATGCGATGGCTTGGAGTCAAAACGGACTATCTTTAGATCGTCCATTGGCGTATTATTGGATTTATTAAAAAAAACTAATAACTTGTATCAAACAATGACTGCAGAAATATAAAAAGGGGGTTTTGCTTTTTATATTTCAGCAGTCTTTTTTCAATACAATTTATTAGTTTTCGTAATAAGTTCAATAATATGTCAATGGACACTCTAAAGACAGTCCGTTTTGACTCCAAGCCATCGAATGCCACACACACACACCATAACGCAACACAACGAAGCACTGAAGACTCTGAAAGTAATCCGCACCTCAATACTAATTCTCTTGAAATCTTCTTGCATTGGCTGAGAGAGCGGCAATGTATCTTGGGCAAGGTTTTCTTTATCACATTACAGACCTGTTTACACAAGTCTTGAGTAGTCTGCATAGCTAAAACAAGGGCGTCGCCGAGCGGCAGACATGTCCGTCACCAGCAATGCCACGCACTTGCGACACCCCGTAGAGTGTCACATCCTGACACAAAATTGGAAGGGATTCTGTCTTCTAGTTCACGAGATACAGCTTGAAGAAGAAACTTATAGCGCAAAGAAGGAAATTTCGGTTTTCAAGGTCAAGGTCAGCATGGTGATAATTTATGCTCGGATGTTTTCGTCTCTAGGGTATACAGTACCACACACAATCTGAAGCGCTTCTGTCAAGTACCAATGTGGAAAATATGGCTTAAAACCCTATGTGTAGACCCCTACCACTTTCAAGGCCTACTGATCGCCCGGACCGTGACCTTGACCTTGATCGGTATGCCACCATCAGAACGGGCATAAGCCAAAGTACCTTCATGCCAAATTTGAAGACTCTAACACTAACGGTGTGGGAGTTATGGCCCCTGAAATATTTTCGGTTTTCAAGGTCGTACGTCAAGGTCAAGGTAACGACGGCAAAATGGTTTGCGCCGATCTCTTCCTATTAAGGAGGCACACCTTCACACAAAATGTGACGCGATTCGGTCAAGCGGTTCGGGAGATATCCTTGGGACAGACAGAAAAAAAAAAAAAAAAAATAATACAAACCAGCCCATCGCAAAGTCCGTTCACCTTCGGTGACGGACAATGAGTAGTTTTTGTGAAAAATGTGTTAAGTTTTATTCATTAAACCATCAAATAATGTTCACTGAAAACGAGTAGTAATCAAGAATTAAAGAGCATTATTTTCAGTTTTGAAGAGTAGTAGAGTAGAATACTACTCGAAAAGAGTCCGACAGGTCTGACATTAGATACTGTGCATTTCAGCCCATCTTTCCGGATTAACAGCATGAAGCCACCTGTGCTTCTGCTGAAGTCACCGTCACGAATACTCACATTCTTTATCATGTGGATAAAGAATATATTAAACTTTTCTAAGTTAAACATTAGACATTACTTGACATATAGAACCATTGATTTATAGGAGGTAACTTGGGTGAGCACTACGCTGCTTCGGATGGAGATCTGTTTAACGTCCTCCGGTCTGGAACAGGCACATATATGACACTAGTAGATATAAAGATGGTGGGAACGATCCTGGAAGCAATGCCCGGAGACAGTGCAACACCAGGAAAGTCCCGATTTTTTTAATTTATCAATATAGATGATATAAGCTGCTTCGGAGGTCCTGCTTTCCTGATAGCTTAATTTAAGTGCGTGCGGTTTTAGTGAGTGACAGGGCTACAAGGTTTAAAAGTGATAACAACACAGACAGATGGACAGACAGACATACAGATTGCCTCCTTTGCACCAATACAATTTTAAAGTAACTACCACTCTATTAGTCCACATCAGTCACCCAAGGTCACTTGGTCCCTAATTTCGGCTCAGCCAGTGCCTTGCATCGCGTCAGTACTTTCATCTACCTACAATCTAATGATGACAAATGTCCACATGTTTCTATAAACTATTTGATTGCGCTTATCTGCATTTTAGCCTAGTGCTCAATAATCACATTGCTTCTGGTTTCTACATTTGTTTTTCAACGTGCTTTCAATATGGCTGACTAAACAAGTCAAGGGGAGCAACTTTGAGTGTCTCTTGGGCTGATTGCGCACACTAAGATTATATCTCTCGCATAAGCATTCCATAGTTATGATTTAGACTTTTAAAAAAAAAGATTACATACCCAAATGCTCATTTTCAATGAAATAAACTGTACATGTATCGCATGCATTTCGTGAAAGGTGAATGCATGTGTGTGAATTGGTGCCTGAAGCTCACACCAAGTCATAGCAAGCCACCACACTGTCTGTGCGCGTGGAGGCACGCCACGCCACCACCAGACGTCCGTTCTTGGTCAGACACAGCCCGTACACAAAGACGTAGCCTGGGTCACTGAGGTCGGAGGTCACCAGTCGTCTCCACTGCCCATCTTTGCTCCTGACCAGCACCCAGCCGTCGTCATCGCTGGACGCGATGTACACAGCGCCGGACCCGTCCTCGCAGACCTGTCTGGGGTACCTGATGTCCGCGTGTCCGTAACTGTGGAGCACGTCGCCCGAGTTGAGGTCGATGCGGTGCACCAGGTTCCGGTCAATGTCGGACACCAGGACAGTTCTACTGTCACCGTCAGGAAAGACGAAGCGCGGGGTGAGCAGTCCTGAGAGTCTGGCGCCGTCCGTGACGGTCCTCACCACGTGCCCTTCTCGGTTCAACACCTGCATGGCGGAGCGACTGAACAGCGTTTTCCGGCACGTCACCAGCAGGAGACCGTCTGGAAGCCCCGCCACTCCCAGATATACCCGCGCGGTCTTGATCCGCGAGAAGACGGTCACGACATCGGACTTAACTTTGAGGAGAAGAATCAAGGGACGGTCGGTGGTCACGGCAACCAGGCCGTCCGACAGCAGAGCCAAGCGCAGTGGCGCTCTCTGGAGGGAAAGGAAGCCGGTGACGGTGTGAGGAGGGCGAGCCAAGGGCATGACCTTCACCTTCCTGTTCTGGAGGTCCGACATGACCAGGGTGTCGTCGGGCAGGCTGATGACGCAGTTGATCCTGGGCGCTTTCTGGTCGTCTTCCACCGTGGGCCAGGTGCAGAACAGGCGTCGCGGCTTTGCCCTCATGACGTCCACGACAACATTTGGGGTAAAGGCGCTGCTGGCGGTGGTGGTGGGTGAGGTTGATGGGGACGGGGATGGAGCAACTGCCGGCGGTTGAGCTGGAGAGGGGGTGGAGAGGAGGAGGCGGGTTGAGGAGAAGGAGGAGGTACGGGAGGGAGCGGAGGCCACGGAGACACAGGAAGGTCGATCCGTGTTTTCTGGATCTGTGAAAATCATCATCATCATCGTTATCATTGCCATCACCACCTCCAACCACCACTACCACTACCACCATCATCGTCATCATCATCTCTGTCTGTCTCCTCTCTTTCTCCCCCCCCCCCCCCTCTCTCTCTCTCTCTCTCTCTCTCTCTCTCTCTCTCTCTCTCTCTCTCTCTACCTCTCTCTCTCTCTCTCTACAACGATCACCTGTGATTCACCTGTGCTGTGTTAGTTCTTCCTATTATGCAGTAGGGATGGGAGTTTGTAGAGGAGGTGATGGAACCCTCTGCTGAAGATGAGGTTACATCCAGATCTGGATCTGTGGGGGAAAAACCATCATCATCATCATCATCATCATCATCATCACCATCATTGCGAACGCCGTGACTGTCAACTTCATTTCATCATCTTCATCATCATCACCACCATTATCTCCCCATGGGGATACCGAGAGGTCTTTCATAGAAATAGTTCATCCACCTTCTGGAAGTTCTGTGCTTGTAACTTCCTCTAATCTGTCACCCTATTTGACTCTGTCTTTTCCCTCTGCTTGCTGTCATCTACTATCCCGCCCTAGCGGTCCATTCTCCTGCCCTAGAAACTCTTACAAAGATTTTCTCCAGCCGAAGACGGAGAAACTATGGGCCTAACTATTTCTTAGGTTGGCGCATGACGGCAGCATGACGCATATTGCGTTAATTTGACAGGAGTCTGTCTGAGCGATTGATAAGAACGAAGAAGAAATCAACATCATCATCACCACCTCTCTCTCTCTCTCTCTCTCTCTCTCTCTCTCTCTCTCTCTCTCTCTCTCTCTCTCTCTCTCTCTCTCTGTATTTAGATAAGGCATTCAAGGTACGTTATTTTAATATGCTTGAGTGAATCCTGTATCCATATGTATCGAATGCGCGAGACTGTTTGATTAATTGTTAGTATATTATAATTGTGAATGTGCATGTACTTTGAAATCAATCATAATTAGCCCACGTTTTTGGTAACCATCCCTCGTGACATGGGCCAATGGCCTATTCATTAAAATCGTTCAGTGTTCAGTGTTCAGTGTTCTCTCTCTCTCTCTCTCTCTCTCTCTCTCTCTCTCTCTCTCTCTCTCTCTCTCTCTCTCTCTCTCTCTCTCTCTCTTTTATGATTGATCCTATTAGTATATTAATTATTATACATTTATTATCATTTCGTTTTTTGTGTGCACCGCACCTCCTATGTTATAGGCCGGAGGCCTGAAACATGTTCTCTCTCTCTCTCTCTCTCTCTCTCTCTCTCTCTCTCTCTCTCTCTCTCTCTCTCTCTCTCTCTCTCTCTCTCTCTCTCTCTCTCTCTCTCTCTCACTGACCTGCAGGGTGCAACATCTGGTCGAATTGTGTCCACATGGCCTTCAGAGCATCCAGGTCAAGACAGTACCGACCTTGCATGACAAGAGCAAGACGTTTCTCCAGGGACTCCGTCCTAACCGTCATAGTGACGTCAGAACCCGGGGCCTGGATGACGTAATTGTCGGTGTCTGTGCGCTGGACGGCGGTCAGGCGAGGCAGGTGATGCTGGTAAGCGTCCAGGTCCTGTTCGTCCGCGTGGACCCCGGTCATCAGCTCTTGGATCAGAGACGCCAGGTCCTGCAGGAGGGTCCTGGCTTTCAGCTTTCCCCCGGACGCCTCCCGTAGCTGACCCATTCTCTTTTCCACCCACTCCTTCCACTCGCTCTCATCTCCGGTGGAGGTCGTGTCCCGTGCTCGGTGGAGGAGGAGGGCGGGGTTACGAATGCTGGACGTGGTGGACATGGCTGAAGACAAGCCCGGGTCTGGTGTGGTGGCTGTGGAGGCACAGGCCGTGGGAGACGGAGCGTTCTGCAGAGCCTGGGACAAAGGGTGGAGAACGTGGTCCCTGGCCGCCCGACTCCTGCAGTGGATGGCCGAGCAGTTGTTGCAGTAGTACTCCTGGCAGTCCAGGCACACCCGGTGGGCCTGCAGGTTGGGGCAGTTCAGGCAGGGCACGTGGCTGATGTTGTCCAGCTGCTGCCGGACCGCGTTCTCCATGATGGGCTCCGTCCCCATCTTCTGGACCAGCTGGCCGATGGTCATTTTCCAGGGCAGGCGCAGGGGGTGACCGCAGCTCTGGCAGGAGAGGCGCAGGTGGCGCTCTTCTAAGAGGTCGCGGAGGCATCTCCTGCAGATGACGTGTCCGCAGGGAAAGGCCACGGGACCCAGACACAAGGAGCCGCACTGGGGACAGTCTGGGGAGGACGTCACTGGTGGGTCAGGCTGTGCGAGGGAACACTGCTCTGTGGCCATGGGGAGGGGGAGGGGCTAGGCTGGCCTGGAGAAAGAGGGAGGGAAACAGAGGCCTTAGAGTCACCATAGCCCAATGGCGTTTGGGCCTAAGCTATGAGCTGGAAAGTGAGAGAGAGAGAGAGAGAGAGAGAGAGAGAGAGAGAGAGAGAGAGAGAGAGAGAGAGAGAGAGAGAGAGAGAGAGAGGGAGGGAGAGAGAGAGGGAGGGAGAGAGAGAGGGAGGGAGGGAGAGAGAGAGGGAGGGAGGGAGAGAGAGAGAGAGGGAGGGAGGGAGAGAGGCAGACAAACAGGTGACCGTTGCTAATCTGTCAATGACCACCACCACCTCTCCATTACCCCCCCCCCCCCTTTTTTCCCCTCCTAAAATTAAAATCTTGTCAAACACTGACCCAGAACGTTCAAGAGCGCTACGAACGCTAGCACTGGCCTAGGCAATGCGCATTATTCATGCCGGGTTACCCGGATGACACTGAACCTTGGCCTAGTTTCAGTGTCAATTCCGGCATGTGGAAACCAGCACTTGTACGACTGTTGGAAGTTGATTTCTGAGAATCTAAAGCAAATTAAAGCGTTGTAGTTTCGGGATTAGAATGTATAAGCGTAACTTGATTCAATATCGGATCGAAGAAACCCAGTTGTTGAATTAATGAAATTATAAGACAAACTTTCATAACACGAAGAAGTATTTAGGATAGAGCTATCATCGAACTTCGAAGATATTCAGTGTTAACTTCAAACATTTACAGGCTCCTTATTATATGAAAGCTATGCCTCAGCAACATTTCTATGAAGTCTGTTGAAAACTTTCTGTTTTGGGGGTGGGATTATGCACATTCAAACACTTTGAATAAGCGGGTACGCATGTCGCAGTCAAAATAGTCGCTCGTTCAAATAAATCGCCCGCTGCTATGAGAGTGTGTATTTGCGACAACCACAAATTTTACTCTTTCTTTACTTGAACCATTTACCTAACCCTAACCCTAGAAAAAACCCTAACCCTAACCCTAGAAAAAAGTGAAATTTGTGGTTCATGCTCAATGTCGCAAAATGTTGCAAATACACACTCTCATAGTAGCCGGGCGATTTATTTGAACGAGCGACTATTTTGGCTGCGACACGCACAAGTAGCCTGCCGGGCTAGGGCCGAACACATTTAGGGCCGACTGATTTCGGCTTATACGAAACTCCTTACGTCCTTGACTGGAAATAGTTTTTGCCAAACGTATTACATTATTACGTATAAAACATGAGGCGTAACCGCGAATGATCATAATAAATAAATAAAATGAAATAAGTTAGTTCGTGTTTTTGTCGTACCTTGTGAGGTAGGCCAAAGAGAAGACCTCGTGCACGCGACCCTTCTTGCTGTGTGTGAACTTCGGACAACTAGGCCTAGCTTTAATCTGTGACGCCACAACACACCCACAACTAAACACGGGCAAGTGGCACAGTGCAGATAGCCTATAGGCCTACATGGGGAACTGCATGAAGAGGAAGGGGAGATAAGGGATGGGGGTGGTGGGTGGTGGATGTTCATTTTACATTCCTGTAATCATTGTCAAATCGTCCATTGCAGTTTGGTTCTTGCTCTGTGTGTGTGTGTGAG
>CM065681.1:82323987-82326487 GCA_017654935.2 Phymorhynchus buccinoides
TCTAAAGGGAGGGGTCTTATAAGGGAGGGGTCTAAAGGGAGGGGTCTTATAAGGGAGGGGTCTAAAGGGAGGGGTCTAAAGGGAGGGGTCTTATAAGGGAGGGGTCTAAAGGGAGGGGTCTAAAGGGAGGGGTCTAAAGGGAGGGGTAAAGGGAGGGGTCTTATAAGGGAGGGGTCTAAAGGGAGGGGTCTTATAAGGGAGGGGTCTAAAGGGAGGGGTCTAAAGGGAGGGGTCTAAAGGGAGGGGTCTTATAAGGGAGGGGTCTAAAGGGAGGGGTCTAAAGGGAGGGGTCTAAAGGGAGGGGTCTAAAGGGAGGGGTCTTATAAGGGAGGTAATTTTAATACTTACAAAGAAGGCAATGTCTCAGAGAAGTAGGTCTTATGTGGGAGGGAGTCTTATAATGGGGGTCTTATAAGGGAGGTTCCACTGTACTAACAAATTCCAAACTAGCATAACAATTTTTTATTGGTAGTTGAATCACAGTTCACCAAAAGAAAAGTAAAGGAGGCCATAGAAATTAGAGAAAGAAAACCAAGCTTAAAGGGACACCCTGACCGATGAGGTTTTGCAAGAAACACGTCGAGGTCACCAGAAAGACAGCATTTTCAAGAATCGGAACACTCACTTTGCTCTGGTTTCCTAGACTCAAACCGTCAAAACGTTGGGGAAGGTCCCCAAAGGTCAACCAATCCCATTGGCTGCAGCACCAGAGCCAATGCAAATGCCCCCCCCCCCCCCCCCCCCCTTAGTTAGAGAGTCATAGTCTTCCACGAAAGACTAAGCTGTACTATAATATTCGAATACTGTAAGAAATCATATAATTATAGTACAGCTCTCATTTACTATTGGCCCTTTCTACAGGCTAATGTTAACCAGTGGTATAAGCCATTTGAGTACAGTAAAAGGCCAAAGTAGCAATTAATATGCAGGCCTTTTTTAAATTATTTTTTAGTCCGATCGATTGCTCCTTAGCCCGGCTATCGCTCAAAAATGCTAACCCAAAACTCTGACACAATTCTCTGTAGCTGCGCAAATGAACATACAGTATGGCTGTCGAACATTGAAAGCATACTGGCAGAGAGAAAAAAACACCTAATCAATATTCTACTATCACGTAGCGGGTTATTATCGATTTTGTGTCGGCTTATCCGATATATTCTATACAGTTCTGAATTGAAAGCATCACTCGTGCAGTTAGTAGTCCATATTCTTCTTCTTTGTTCGCTCAGACAGTTTCCTGTCACATGAGCGTAGATGCGCCATGCTGCCGTTATGCGCCTAACTCAAGAAATAGTTAGGCCCAGCATGTCCGACTTCGGCTGAAGAAAACCTTTGCAAGAATTTATTTTTAAAAAAGGCAGGAGAACGGACCAGTAAGATAGAATGATAGCAAACGTATGACAGAAAGCAAAGGGAAAAGGCAGAGTCAAAGAGAAGTGACAGATTAGAGGAAGTTACAAGCACAGAACTTCCAGAAGGTGGGGGAACTATTTGTACGAAAGACCCCCCCGGTATCCCCAGGGGGGGGGGGGGTGAGGGGGGGGCCCTATTGATTTTTGGCTGTTGACTAGTAGTGGTTCCTTCCTAAAGCAATGCACGGATGAAGAACACCCAACCCGTCACAGATAGACAGAAACGCATTTGAAATGAATATTATGCATGCATCGCTTGGGCGACCATGCGTGTTGACGCACGACCGGACAGACACACTTAAAGGCGAACCCTGACGGATGAGTGTTTGCAAGAAACACGTCGAGATGACCAGAAAGACAGCCTTTTCAAGGATCGGAACGCTCACTGTGCTCTGGTTTCCCAGAAATCAAACCGTCAAAACGGCGATTCAACCTTGGCGGAGATTCCGGAGAGAGAAGCCATTTTTGATAGGGTGGGTGGAGGACGCTCACGGTGGTTGAAGCTTTTTCTTTTTTGAAGTGCAGTAAAACAAAAAATTGAAGCTATTTTGTTTGTTGTGAGCGAAACTCCTTTAGGTAATCCGCATAAAATTGAAAAAAAAAAAAAAAAAAGGCTTGTAGGCTATTGTGAAAATGTCGTGCAACCGATTTGGTCTAAACTCAGGCGGCCATTAGAAAAGAGAAGGCGTGTTTCAATTAAATAATTTGACTTCCGGCACCTCCGCCAAGGAGGAATCGCCGATTTGACGGTTTGATATCTGGGAAACCAGAGCAAAGTGAGTGTTGCGATCTCTGTAAAGGGTGTTTCCCAGGTGATCTCGACGTGTTTCTTGCAAAAAATCATCCGTCAGGGTGCCCCTTTAACGAAGCAAAACACCCCGGGAAATCGCGTTGGCTTGGTTGGTTTGGCTTGGTTGGTTTTTGGAGTTTTTTCAAAGACTGTATAGGGGAAGATAAGCATCCGGTCTCTTTTCCCTATATGAGTAGTGAGGACAGAAACACTGGTTATGTCCCTTTTAAACAGGACACATTTTACACGTCCATAGGCCAGTTGAATTCTCCGTTCAAATTCCAGTCTGAGTTTTCGG
>CM065681.1:82334487-82386987 GCA_017654935.2 Phymorhynchus buccinoides
AGGTATGAGGTGGTTAGACTTGGAGAGAGAGAGGCCAGATACTAGATAGTGGTGTAAGAGCCTGGGAACCTATCTGAAATGGAAACAGCTAGCTTATGTCAGCACCAATAAGGGGCCTTCCAGTTCAGGCTTTTGTAGGACTAGGAGGGTTGGTTTATTTTTGTGCTTATCACTGGTTGATACTAACCTGTAGAAAGGGCCAATAATAAATGAGAGCTGCACTATGAATGATTGTCTACAGTATTGGAATGTCATGGTACAGCTTAGTCTTTCATTGAAGACTATGATTCTCTAACTAGGGGAGCATTTGCACTGGCAAAACGTCGAGAACTCTCAAAGAAATAAACATTGAGATTGACCCAGATGGCTTGATAGAGAACAGATGCGAAAAACACAAACCAAGTATCTAGATCTACTCAAACGCAGCATGTTCGGGGTGATTGTTACAATAATTGCTATTATACAGTCTTGACATCTGTAGGGTCCCCCTTACCAAAAATGCTTCACAATAAGGGGTACCATTATAAATCACATGTTAACAGACGGAAAGTTACCACTTTCAGATTGCTATCATGCATTTTTGGAAAGGGGTGACTCTACAGATGTCAAAATATACATGATAGCAATTGCCCCCCGAGATGGTAATCATCCCTATTTTGAGGATCTACCTGATGGTAGAGTAACTTCCCCTGTTTGACCGATTTAATTAGGCAATCTTGATCACTCCCATACACCATAAGATTACTCTCCTTAATTATTTCCGAACAATTCCTATTGTAGTGGATTCCTGCTAACTCAAAAACTGGTTTAGCTAAAAAGACTGGATAACTCTCAATAATTGTGTGGTCCCACTTTAATACTCCTTATGTACTTAAGTAGTCTTTTTATCTCAAAATACTGGCTATCTCAAAATAAAATTTAAGTCCTTTCAATTTCTATTGCAGAGTAAGTGTATCAGAATATTTAATGTGGCGGTACCATAGCCGATGAGGTTTAGCCGAGGCGTGGTTACCGCTACACCTATCTGTATTGTTAAAGACTCGGGACTTTACTGGTGTTGCACTACCTCCGGGCATTGCAGCCAGTATTGTTCCCACCATCTTTGTATTTACAAATGTCCCATATGTGTCTATGACCGAGAGGACGTAAAACACCATTTTCACCACAGTCCTTTCAATTTTGAGTTAAGCGATTGTCACTGTATTTGTGATACACAGTATTCAGAGACACAGTGTTTACAGACACTGACATTTTACCCTGAACTTGCATTTGGTAGGGTTAACCTTTGAAAGCCACTTTGCATAAGTTTTAAAGGGGCACCCTGATAGATGACCTTTTGCAAGGAACATGTCGAGATCACCAGGAAAACACCCTTTACAGAGATCGCAACACTCGCTTCGCTCTGGTTTCCTAGAAGTCAAATCGGCGATTCCTCCTTGGCGGAGGTTCTGGAAGTCAGATTCTTTCAGTGAAAGAGAAGACATGTGCCTTCTCTTTTCTAATGGCTGCCTGAGTCGCTTAGACCAAATCATGAAATTTCCACAACACAAGCCTTTTTATTACAAGCCTTTTTATTACAAGCCTTTTTATTTACAGTTTTCAAAGAGTTTCACAAAGGAAATAGCTCCTTTTTTTTTTTACTGCACTACAAAGAAGAAAAAGCTTCAATCACTCTTGAGTGTCCTCCACCCACCCCGTCCAAAATGGCTTCTCTCTCCGGCAACTCCGCCAAGTCCGCCAAGTAGGAATCACCATTTTGATGGTTTGATTTATAGGAAACCAGAACAAAGTGAGTGTTCCGATCCTTGAAAAGGCTGTCTTTCTGGTGATCCTGACGTGTTTCTTGCAAAATCTCATCCGTCAGGGTGTCCCTTTAATGTGTGATTGTAGATTCATATTCTTTCAAACTTTTGGGACAACAAATAGGGTTGACAGCAGAGGGGCATCTAAGAATCTTGACCTGGGTGTGGCTTTGTCCCCTCCTTAGACTTGAGTCTGAGCAGTTTGTGACAGAATCGCTTAATTTAGATGGACTGTCTGTTCCAAAGACCCTTTGTTTTGTTGAGCACTCTCTTTGATATTTTATGAGACAGAATTGCTGAAATATACATGAGGTGAAGACACAAGGAAACATCTGCAACTACTGTTTATTCACCATGCTGCCATACTCATAGATCAAATTTAGAAAGCATAACTAGCAACATCTCACATTCCCAAATGGATTACATTAACAGATAAGTCTCATTTGTCTAAAGTTATGTGCATGCTGTTGTCCGTACATGTATATGACATAATATGTCACGATCATTTTCCTCTGTGCATGCTACATGTATTGATATAATTTCCAGTATCATTTGACCTTAATGCAAATATTGCATCATCCATGCTACCTTGCCATCATCCTGCGATGGCATATTCCTGTGGAGATATAATATATCTCATATATTATATATAGCAGGTTAAAAAACCAAAAGGCAATGACATTGCTGACAGCTTGACTTGTGAAGAATGTGGTATGCGACAGCTGTGTGACGAATAATTGTCAGTGACGTTGTAAATTAGAGTACACCAGTAAAAAGGAGCTTAAAAGAAAAAGGTGGTGACAGCAGAGAGATATCCAGGAGTCATGACCTGTGTCTTCCCCCCCCCCCCCCCCCCTCTGTGGGGATACTGGGAGGGACGGGGAGAGGGGGGAGGGGCACTTTTGTACAAATGGTTCCCCCACCTTCTGGAAGTTCTGTGCTTGTAACTTCCTCCAATTTCACTCTCTTTTTGCCTGCCTTTTCCCTTTGCTTAATGTCATCTACTGATCCATGTATATTTGAACTAAAAAAACACGAAAAAACGTTTCGTTTAGAAACTAAAGATTTTCTTCAGCTGAAGATGGACGTGATGGGCCTAACTATATCATAGTTGCAGATTTGATTGAGAAGGGTTTATGTTCTCTGAAGACCTTGTGTTGCCCGGCACTAGAGCTCAGATAATCTTTGCATTTTGTTTACCTGTCTGTCTGTGAACAGTTCACAAAGCTACATAATGAATTCTTGGAGTTGGAATAATTTGTGAAAGTTTAGAATATTCTCCCAGACAAAGAGCATGCCATTTGCAGACCTGTTTACTCTACTCTTTTCGAGTAGTATTCTACTCAATTTGGACCTCTACTACTCTTCAAAATTGAAAATAATGCTCTAATTACTCATTTTCAGTTAACATTGTTTGATGGTTTAATGAACCCTTTTGTTTATTTGCATCCCTCCCCGCACTCTCTTTTGTCTGTTTTGTGTTTTTGTGCATTTAGTTCTTCTAATCATTTATGTCTATTTAATTTACTTATTATTTGTTTCTAACTTGCTTTGGCTTGGCTGTGCGCACGACCATCGTTTTTCTTTTTTTTCTTTTCTCCAACATCGGCAGAATCTTCCACTTGATGAAGGAGGCCGATCAACGGGAATAAGAATAAGAATAAAATTATACATTTTGAACCCAAACTACTCATTTCAGCTATCCAGACTACTATCCAGACTACTCGCAACTTGTGTAGGGGGTAAACAGGTCTGCATTTAAGTTTGGAATCAATCTGAATTCCACATTGAAATTTTGGTGTGTTCCGGTGTGTTCCAGATCCTAGTTGTTCAACAGATTTTCATTCATTGAAACTTTGGTGTGTTCCTAGTCGTTCAACAGATTTTCATTCATTGAAATTTGGGTGTGTTCCTAGTCGTTCAACAGATTTTCATTCATTGAAATTTTGGTGTGTTCCTAGTTCTTAAGAAGGGGAGTACATCTCGATGGAAATGACTTGTGTCATCAATGTCTGTATTTTTATAAATTCTGGACTTTCCTGGTGTTGCACTGCCTCCAGGCATTGTCTCCGAGATCGCTCCCACGGTCTTTATTATCCACCAATGTCACACATGTGTCTGTTCCAGACCGGAGGACATTAAACAGATTTTTCATTGTTCATTCGATGGAAATGAGCCTCCACATGCATTGTTTTCTTTGGGCCGAAATTGCTTTGGGTTAGAGATATCTGAATGAGTACGACGGTATGACTATAATTAATTTTGACTTTACAGGCATACAATATTGCATCATCCCTGCTAACTTCACTCCCATGTGTCACAGTGTATACACTGCAGAAGTAATGTAGTGGAATATAATTTATTAGGGGGGGGAACTGCAGCTGAGATTACCGACAGCTTGGCCGTATAGTGTCTGACATGTCGACAGACAAATAAATCATAATGGCATTGCTGTAATGTTAGAGTATAGTATCGGTGTCATTGCAGCTATTTACTGTTTATTTGTGTTGGCAATAAAACCTAGTAGGACTAGTAGTAGCTTCACTGAGTCAATGAAGCTCGTGAACATGAGTGTTGGAAATCAATTTCTCTCTCTCTCTCTCTCTCTCTCTCTCTCTCTCTCTCTCTCTCTCTCTCTCTCTCTCTCTCTCTCTCTCTCTCTCTCTCTCTCTCTCTCTCTCTCTCTCTCTCTCTCTCTCTCTCTCTCTCTCTCTCTCTCTCTCTCTCTCTCTCTCTCTCTCTCTCTCTCTCTCTCTCTCTCTCTCTCTCTCTCTCTACCACCTCTTTAACCTCCTGTTACTAGTCCTTTGAATTATGAACAATGAAAAAGAAACACTGAAAGGTACCAATGTTTCTCTAGTCACAGGGCTCCCAGGGACCCCCATTTGGGGGTCTATGAAGCACTCAAATTCTAAAGGACCCTCTAAAGGAATGTGTAGGGGGTCCCAGGGATGCACTATAAAAAATATTTGTAGCATTCGCTATGCCACTGAGACCCTCTATCCCGCCTCTAGGACCCTCTATTCTGTAAGTGAAAGAGTGCGGGACCCCTTGTTTTGCGGGACGATTGGGAGCCCTGAGTCTATGACTGCTTTGTATTATTGAGTGATTGATCGATATATTTGTTTGGTTTGTTTCCTTAGTTTCAAACAGAATGATTGAAGGAGCACAAATAGCTACATGTGCACTGTTGAAAGTTAGACTACCAGTTCCATTGCTATGCTATGATCCATGACTATTAATTTATTGAGGTGGTCGTTATCTGTGTACTGTTTATAATGATATTGATCAACTCAATATTAGATGATAGTAATAAAAGATGATGAAGATTATATAACATCATCAATGATAATGAAGGGTTTTTTTGGTGTGTGTTTTTAAGCAGGTGTAATGCTATGTATTGTGTTCAGCCTTTGTCATATTCAATGTGACGATAATGATCATTATTGACGACGACAATAATGATTTTGGCAAAAACATGAACATTAATTTGATTATTTACAGCTGTAATGTAAATGTAATGCTATATTTTGTGACCAGCTATTGGAGCAGTCATATCAGTTGGTATTGATGATGATGATGTTGGTCATGATAATGATGATGATGACATTGATGGTTAGTTTTGGGTGTTTTTTTTTACAGGTTTACGTAATGCTACCTTTAGTAATTAGCCGTTGGGGCAGTCATACCAGTGTGATTTATTTATTTTTTTTGCTGTCCCATTTGCGTTGCTCCCACGCCGCTCATTCCGAGTCCCAATTTGCAACCACACCTCCGCACGTTCAAATCGCAGAATCTGAGACCAGCAGTCCAAGAGGAGCAAATGTATGTTAGGCCGTCAGGAGGCAACCAACCAAGGAGACACTGCACTGCTGCTGAGTCACTTCGGTGGAGTTCAGCGGAGCCTGTTCAGGACACCTATCATGTGATTTGTTTTGTTTTGTTTTGTTGGTATTTGGTATATTCAAGTCGGGCTGCTCTCCCCCGGCAGAGAGCGTCGCCGCAAGCACAGCGCCTACCCAATTGTTTTGGTGTGTGTGATAATAATGGTGATGAAAATGATGATGATGTTGACAACAGTGATGATGAAGATTGATTTGATTATTTGCAGGTGTGATGCTACGCTTTGTGACGAGTTATTGGGGCTGTCGATTCAGTGTGATGTTGGGGGGAGTCTTAGCGGCAACGGGTCTGGCCCTTTGCACATTAGTGCAGGAATTGTATCAGCTGTATTTGGCCTTTGGTCTGCTTGTCGGTGAGTTTGAGTAGTATTTTTTAGTATTTCTGTTGTATTTTCTAGTCACAGAAACTCTTCTCTGTGAAATTTGCAGACCTGCTTATTCTACTCTTTTCGAGTAGTAGTCTACTCAATTTGGACCTCTACTACTCTTCAAAACTGAAAATGATGCTCTTTACTTCTCGATTACTACTCATTTTCAATGAACATTATTTAATGGTTTAATTAATAAAACTACACATTTTGCACCAAAACTACTCATTTCAGCTATCCAGACTACTCAATGCCTATTTTTGTGCATGCTACGTGAGTTTGTGTATCATCCATCCCACCGGCAACAACACGGCCTACTCCTACCGAGTAATGGAATGGGCTTCAACGTGTGCGCAAGATCTTATGTGTGTGTTCACACACAGAACCTCGGTTTAAGGCATCATCCGAAGGACCAGGAAATAGGAGTAAAGTATCTTTCCCAAGGACACAACATAGTGAACGGAGCTGGGTTTTGAACCAGCGCACTCACAAACCTGTTGGTTTACGAGTGGTGACTCTTGCCAACTGCGCCACAGCGCCTCCTAGTAATTAAACTTATACTTATAATTGCAGTTTAGCATGTCAGATTGATGTTGAAGCCCCCTAGGAAGGGAGCACATTGTTCATCAAAAGCTTAATATTTCATTCATGCTTTGATTTGTATTTGATCAGTGTATGATGTTCAATTATCCTGCTATGAGAGGATTTGAGTGCATTTTACTTGCCTGAATTCATTGAATGAATGAGGAAGTTGACATCTTAACCGAGTAATGGAATTATTGGGTTTATCAGTTGTTGTGTCTCTTTTTCTGTCTGCATCTCTCTCTCTCTCTCTCTCTCTCTCTCTCTCTCTCTCTCTCTCTCTCTCTCTCTCTCTCTCTCTCTCTCTCTCTCTCTCTCTCTCTCTCTCTCTCTCTCTCTCTCTCTCTCTCTCTCTCTCTCTCTCTCTCTCTCTCTCTCTCTCTCTCTCTCTCTCTCTCTCTCTCTCTCTCTCTCTCTCTCTCTCTCTCTCTCTCTCTCTCTCTCTCACACACACACACTCTCTCTACACACACACACACACTCTCACGTCAAGTCAAGTCAAGTCCACTTTATTATCTCAGCAGATAAATCACATTCAGGTGCAACATCAAATCATTTTAAAACATATCACAAAGCAATCACAGAAAGCATGATAACATTAAGAAACATGGGATTAAATTAGGAGCATATTTAAAGCAATTAACAACACAATGAATCAACAGAAGCATAATAAGTTAATAACACACACACACACACACACACACACACACACACACACACACACACACACACACACACACACACACACACACACACACACACACACACACACACACACACACACACAGAGAGAGAGAGAGAGAGAGAGGGGGGGGGGGGGGGGGGGGGGACAAATCCATGAAACGAGAATTGTCATTGCTGATTTTTTTTTCAAGTGGTATATGAAGGAGGGAATGACCAAGCATTTCCTTGTTGTTTGGTCAGCTGCTATGGTCCATGGCATAGTAGCTAGTCCTACCCTTGTTCGTTTACACTGAATCTGTAGGGGGTCGTAAACATGGGGTGCTTTACTCCCACGCACTATGATACAAAAACTCCTTCTCTAGAAAGATCATAGTTCTTAAAAGCTTTATTCTATTAGCACATTTTTGTTTGTTACAGTGATGTTTGCTTATTCAATGTTCATCTCTAAATAAAATTTTGACTTGACACACACACACAAACACGCGCGCGCCTGCGCGACTCTCAGTCTCAAAATGGGGTTCTGTCAGTTTCATGAAAATAACCCTAGGCTGATCCTATCCCTATCCCTTTCCCAAGAACGGCAGAATGTTGCTTCTCAGTGAAAGTAACATCTTTATATACGGTATTTTTCGGACTACATATAAGGCGATACTTTTTTCCAAGACTCAGACCCCTGCGCCTTATAATGTGACTGAAATAGTAAGAAAATATAGTACCAAAAAATCTAAAAATTTAGGTAAAATTTTGGGGGTGCGTATTATACAAAGGTGCGCCTTATAGTCCGAAAAATATGGTATTATTCTTCAAGTCAAGTTTTCCTGCAGTTTATACCGCACAATAGATTTCCAGCCTTTTTTTTTACACCCTGAATTTTTTATTTTTATTATTGCTTGGATAACTCCGTTATAAGTGTGGGGTTTTTTTTAATTCAAAAACTGCCTTTCCTGTGCTCCACCAACAGGCATTGGGTTTGGTCTGGCGTGCTCTCCCTCCATCGTGGCCGTGGAGCGGTGCTTCATCCACGGGCGGTACCAGGCCCTGAGTGTGGTGGTGGGGGGCATCGGGGCGGGCATCATCACCTTCCCCATCGTCATCCGCCACCTGCTGGAGTACTTTGCCTGGAGGGGCACCTTCCTCATCTTGTCCGGGGTGGCCCTCAACCTGTGTGTGTGCGGGGCCACCATGAGGCCCAGGACCTCGGACAAAGTGAGTCGTCTTCGTCTTCATCGTTCGCTCACTTTCCCGTCAATAGACGATTTTCAGGAAAAAAACAAGGGGAGAGTACTTCGTGAAAATTAGAGTTGTTTACCTCCGTTACTCGGCCAAACACAGGCATCAGAATTGTCAGAGGATCAGAGGATTTCAAAAAAGCCGCAAAACACCAATGCTTTCAAGCTTTCGAGATTTTTTATTATCTCTTATCAGGAAAATGAGTTTTAAAACTGACATGAGGTAAAAAGGTACAGCTAAAAAGTTTTCTCTGTCCAATGTCTGTATTTGTGAACCTCAGAAAGGCAAAACCAGTTGACGTTAACTTTATGTATTTTTGTGCTGATTTACTTTTTCTCCCAATGGAGGAGGGACAGTGCCTTATGCAAAGACAGCTGTTTCGATCTGTGAAGATCTCATCAGTTTGCATGATCGGCCTGTAATTTCAGAGGATTAAGAATTTCTGACAGAGGATTGGCTTCTACTGTCAGAGATTTTGCCTTTTTATTGAGTGTTATCATGTGCGTTAAATGGCATTTTAAAGTGATTTATCACTATATTAACCTTTTTGGTGGTGTTCAGAACTGATTTTAGTGTTGTCCTTCTTTAGTCTGGGGCCTTGATGGCCCTTTATCTCAGTTTTCAGAGGATTGGACTTCAGACTATTCTGATGCCTGCGTCAATAGACGATTTTCTGGGGGAAAAACTAGAGGAGAGCACTTCGTGAATTTAGAGTTGTTTACCTCCGTTACTCGGTCAAACACCATAGCAACAATGGCGTCGAAGCTTGAAACCGCAGGATGCAAGTCAGTGACTTGTAAACATCTTTTTAGAAAAATTAGGGGTAGCCAGTGGCCGCAAACTGATAAAACTTGCATAATGTGACGTAAAAATATCAATGACATATTTTTTTAGAATGGCGCACGGTGTTCTAAGTGCTGTATGTCTGCTCAAACACACGAGTCGATAGGCTACGAGAGCTGATGGTAGAGTGACTTCCCCTGTTTGACCGATTGAATTAGGCAAGGTCACTCACACACACCATGAAATTACTCCCCTTAATTCATTCCGAACAATTCCTATTAAGAGTGCAGATGCGTCATGTCATGCTGCCCAACTTAGAAATAGTTTAAAAGTGTCTTGGAAAAATGCAGGAGAGTGGACCAGTAAGACAGAAAGGTGGTAGATAACAGCAAGCAAAGGCAGTCAAAGAGAGTGATAGATTAAAGGAAGTTGCTAGCACAGAGCTTCCAGAAGGTGGGGGAACTATTGTACTAAAGACCCCCGGTATCCACAAGGGGGCAGACAAAGTGAGTGAAACTGAAATCGAGTCAAATTGTATTTAATGTCTCCTCTGAAATCGGCACGTGTCGGCTGAACGCAGCAGGGAGACTGGTGAAAACTGAAAAAACGGACAGATACGTACTTCACCCGTTATGGCTTGAGAATGCAGAAGAAGTATTTAATGTTATTTTCTTTGTATTGCGTTGTTATTTGCCTGGTGTGGAGGTTTTTTTCTGATATTTTCTACCAAGACTGGCAAGAGAGCTTGATTTCCAAAGAAAATGAGTGAAACCAGTTCTAAGCAAATTACTTGAAAGAGAACCAATGAATTAAATATTTACCATGTATATAACGCTTGGTGTTGGAAATGGGAAGGCAGATCTGTGTAGCTAACCTGTGTGATCTAGGATTTGTTTATGTTTTCCCCTGTGCAGGAGGAGTTGTATCTCTGGAGCTTTGGGTCCTCAGTCATTTACATGTACCTGAATGTTTAACTGATCTTCCTTCCCTACAGGAACTTCGTCTGCTGCCCTTACTGTCCTGCCTGCCAATGCGTCACCCCCTGTTCCATGGTCTGTGCATCGCCAACCTGTTTTGGAGCTTTGGGTCCACGGTGATCTACATGTACCTGAATGCTTGGTCTTCCTTCCCTACAGGAACTTCGTCTGCTGCCCTTACTGTCCTGCCTGCCGATGCGTCACCCCCTGTTCCATGGTCTGTGCATCGCCAACCTGTTCTGGAGCTTTGGGTCCACGGTGATCTACATGTACCTGAATGCTTAACTGGTCTTCCTTCCCTACAGGAACTTCGTCTCCTTCCCTTGCTGTCCTGCCTGCCAATGCATCACCCCCTGTTCCATGGTCTGTGCATCGCCAACCTGTTCTGGAGCTTTGGGTCCACGGTGATCTACATGTACCTGAATGCTTAACTGGTCTTCCTTCCCTACAGGAACTTCGTCTCCTTCCCTTGCTGTCCTGCCTGCCAATGCATCACCCCCTGTTCCATGGTCTGTGCATCGCCAACCTGTTCTGGAGCTTTGGGTCCACGGTGATCTACATGTACCTGAATGCTTAACTGGTCTTCCTTCCCTACAGGAACTTCGTCTCCTTCCCTTGCTGTCCTGCCTGCCAATGCATCACCCCCTGTTCCATGGTCTGTGCATCGCCAACCTGTTCTGGAGCTTTGGGTCCACAGTGATCTACATGTACCTGCCGTCATACGCCATGTCCATGGGCACGTCCTTTGAGACGTCCACGCTGCTTGTATCTTGCGTCGGCATGGCCAGCTTCACCTCACGCATGATCTTCGCCTTCATGGGACAGAACTCCACCCTGGATGAGGTGGGTGGGGGAGGATAATAGGTCCTGATTTGATGCCTTTTAGTGACATGGGTTCACCGCCAATGTGGCATTTTTGCACCACAATGATTTAACACGTATGTCACTGAAAAGTATCAAATCAGGGCCTGCTATCTGAAAACCTTATTTTAATAACCTTGGGAGGTAAGGATAGGTCTAATGTTATACATGTCACAGAGGATTTCGCAATTTGTATGTCTCATATGACTTTGGTCGAGAAGACGTTAAACACAAACTCGATGCAATTTTGCAGAATTTTTTGTTCTCTACCCACGTAAGTTTAATGGCATTTTTTAGTTGAAAAATGGCAGGCGGCGAAAGAGTTAAACCATTGTGGTGCTAAAATGCGACATTGGCAGTGAAAGGGTTAAAAATAAAATTATGTTTTGTTTCTCAAACAGGTGACCTCAGTGCTATGTTCCATCGGCCTGGGCGTGGTCGTCACAGGCATCTGCCCGTTGCTGTTCGAGCACTACCCCGGCCAGATCGGCTACACTCTGCTGTTCGGCTTCTACAGCGGGTTTTGGACCACTTTCCTGTCGCAAGTGTCGCGCGAGCTGATTGGCCCAGAGTACATCGCCCTGGGCAACGGCTATCTGTCGTGCATGGTGGCGATAGGAGCGCTTACGGCGGGACCAGCTGCAGGTGAGAGTTGTTGTAGGGTTTGTGCCGTCTTTTGCGGCCTCGGGGATTGTTGTAGATTTTGTACCGTCCTTTGCCGCCTCTGGGCTTGGTTGGTCTGTGGGGGAGCCTCCCAGACACCCACTGCTATTAAGTCCTTGAGGTTCAGAGAGTGGGGTGCCTCTTGGGCGAGGCATCTTCTACGTCGTCGATCACACAAGACAGTCCCCTGTCACACGGCCGCAGGTGCATCAGGCTTGAACAAGGGCAGGAGAATGGACCGGTAAGGCAGGAAGATGATAGATGGCAGTAATGAGCAAGAGGAAAACAGCAGTCAAAGAGTGACTGATTAGACGAAGTTGCATGCACAGAATTTCCAGAAGGTGGGGGAACTGTTTGTATGGAAGACCCCTCGGTATCCCCATGGGGGGAGGCAAGGCATCTCACTTCAGATTCTAGCCCAGCTTTCCTGTGTGGTGGTTGCCTCCTCTGCTGTATGGGGGCTTTAGTTGAACACGACTGACTAGCAGACGCACCAGTTTTTAATTTCACCAAACTTTGACAGCTGTGTTCAAGCACCTTGAAACTTTTTAAATTTTAAGTCAGGGGTGCATGTGGGGTATGCCTGAAGCCTGAATTCAGGCAATTTGATGCGGGTTCAGGCAGTAGTTTGCCTGAAGAGAAGGCTCTTCTATGGACTTGTGCTCTTTAGTTAATAGCTATATCAAGGGTCATGATGGAAAATTCAGGCAAAAGTTTGACTCGCTGCATGCACCCATGTTAAGTGTTTCCTTAAAAAATTAAGATCTTAAAAATATTAATATTTCTGCAGATTTGTCTTTTAACTCACTCAGGACTGGCCGAATTATTTCCCCTTGTTCTGTGGGGACTGGGCATTCGACTCGGTTCGTAAAATAATCACCCAAACCAAGTTATGAAGAGTTAGGCATCAATATTTTCAGAAAAGATTAGCAACACCATGCACTAAACGATCGTAAAATATCAGATTCCTTACCTTCGTCGTTTGTCTCCTATTGACGAAAACAGCTAACACATAGAAAGAAGGAAAATTTCATGTTCCGATCTTTGACCCCCCTCTACCACCAAACCTGAATGTAAAGTCTGCAATGATTGGTTGATTTCAAGAGAGGCAAGGTCAAAGCAAACTGAAAATAGGTTATGACTTTGCACCGGAAAGCTGGTTACACGCCAGAAATCAAAACCTTGAAAACTCTTATGAGCCGGATCCAGGCCATTCGTCCTAAACGGTTGTGCGAGCCATGAGCCGGATCCGGCTCATTCGCCCCGAGTGAGTTAATGATAGATCTATGTATGATACTGTGTTAATTGATGGTAGGGGACTTAGGTTTCATGATCAGAACAACATATTAGCGCTTGAAAATCTATTATGCCATATGAAAATCCGATTAACGTCCTCCGGTCTGGAACAGGCACATGTGGGACATTAATAGATATAAAGATGGTGGGACGATCCTGGAGGTACTGCAGTACCAGGAAAGTCCTGAGTTTTTAATAGATAAAGATATTGGTTATGAATACAAATTGTAAATATATCATATAGTATAATTATTTATTATAATATTGGCAACATGTTTTGTTTTAAGCACTGCTGTTTTGTTCTCAAGTGATAATTATCATCATGTGTGTTGTGATGTAATGATACTGTCATTTATGCTTTTGAAGCTCATCTTTTTTTTAATGTATATTATAATGTGTCTTGTTTTAACAGTGTCAATCACAGACATCACCACTCTTATTTTCTCTCTAAGAAATAATAAAGTTGTTTAAGTTGAGTTGAGTTGATATGCTGCAGAAACAAGCCTTGTTTTTTTAAAAAACTTTTTGTGACATCCGGGTCCTATAATTTAACAGTACACCAACTGATCTTCCGGAAAAGAAAGAAGCTTTCATGTATTACTTCAAAGAAATACTTCCATGTACGCTGGCTTTCTCACTTTTTTAATATTGAAAATGTAGACTAATTAACCTTTTCATTTTCGTTCCCAGGTCTGCTGATCCAGGAAGAGAATGAATACAAATACGTCTTTTACCTGGCTGGTAAGTTTTCTGTGGTTGTTCTGGCCACTAGCAAAAAAACATGAATATTATATATATGTAATCTGATTTTCTTTCCTTTGAGTGTAAAAATGGCAGTGAAATATTACAGAAAAGGCATTTTTATGTATCATGAATGCAACAGACCTGTTTAGTCTACTCTTTTCCAGTAGTATTCTACTCAATTTGGACCTCTACTACTCTTCAAAATTGAATAATGCTATAACTACTCATTTTCAGTGAACATTGTTTGATGGTTTAATGAAGAGGACTACTCATTTCACACCTAAACTACTCATTTCAGCTATCCAGACTAAAGACTTGTGTAGGGGGTAAACAGGTCTGATGCAAGACAATTAATCTGACAGTTGCTGGCTATTTTGTTAACACGAGTGAGCCACAAAATGATGTAATTGACCTGAAATGACCAAAATTTTGAGGTTTTGAAATTTTTATTCTGTGAAGTGATGTCTTACGAGGTACAGCATTACGAGGTTTTCTTCATGGCTATGTACAGTCAGTGGAACCTCCCAATTATGACCGTGAAAAGTCATCCCAAATAAGGTCTTTTAACCTTTACCGGACTTCTGGGGTCGCCCACGACCCCTTGACACACAAAACATGTTATATCTCTAAAACTATTTAAGCAATCTTCATGAAATTTCATGACTTTGTCAAAAACATAAATGGCTTTAAGTGTGTTAAATTTTATTAATGTGTATAAAATATAAATGATGTAATATGACGCGTAATTTTGATATACCTGTCCGGATGACGGGGGTCTTCCATGACCCCTACTTTAAAGAGCACTGCAGTGCATTGAGTAGGGGTTGTGGGAGACCCCCGCCATCCGGACAGGGATAAACACATGGTGACTCATTGACAAGTAGGGGTCATGGGAGACCCCCGCCATCCGGACAGGGATAAACACATGGTGACTCATTGACAAGTAGGGGTCGTGGGAGACCCCCGCCATCCGGACAGGGATAAACACATGGTGCCTCTTTGACAAGTAGGGGTCGTGGGAGACCCCCGCCATCCGGACAGGGATAAACACCTCGGAATTGCTCTTTGCTGAGTAGGGGGTCGTGGAAGACCCCCGCCATCGTGTCCGTGTAGTCAAAAGCATGATCCGGTAAAGGTTAATGGGAGGGGTCTTAAACAAGAGGTTGGCAACATAGCCATGTAGATCGATTCCATTCCGTTTCTTGCTCGCTTCACTTTCTCTCAGTCTCTCTCTTTTTTTAACTGGCACGATCTGTTGTCTATTTACTGGTTTAAACGTTTTATTGTCTTTACATAACAAACATACAAAGCAACCAAACTGAAGCAACAACAAGCTAGGCTTATGGCATGCTCAGTATAAGAAAAAGTGCATATCAGACGATATTGACGGATGTAAATAATTATATACTATCTATTTACTGATTCAATCTTTCCGAGATTGATTGATTGTTAGCGTAATTTCGCAATCAGTGCAATTTTACCTTTAGCATTTTCTTCAATCACTTTGTTTCGCTGCTAAAAAGTCTGTATCGTTTGATTTTTTGAATGGACGCCATTTTTCTGTCTTGTTCACGTTACATCACCTCTTGTGTGGTGTTAAGGGACTTAACTCTTTGCAGTGTTTTCATTCTGATGGTAATTTGGCTGATTGTTTTGACATTTCTCACGTGCTTTACTTTTAATTCGTTTTTGTCACCCGCCGATATTTTGTTTTGCATAAGTCGTATTAGACACCAGATCAAGTCGGGTTAGGGAAGGAGTCATAATAGTGAGTCAATGTTTAGTTGGCTTATAAAGAAATAAAAATCGGTCAAAACAATTTCCCATATGGCTTTGCAGAGAGGACATAAAACTTTAACTTTGGCCAAAACAATTTCTGGTCATATCGGGGAGGGAGTCACAGTTGGGCAAGTCGGAATAAGGAATTTCCACTGTACAGTTGAACCTCCCGTATAAGACCTTCACAAATCATCCTAAATGAGGTCTTTTTTTTCTTTTTTCTTTTGTTTTTGCTGTCCCATCTTCTGGGCCGTACAGTGGTGTTACTCCCACGCCGCTCATCTCGAATCCCAATTCGCAGCCACAAAATGAGGTCTCATAAGGGAGGGGTCTTATAAGGGAGGTAATTTTAATACTTGCAAAGAAGGGCAATGTCTCAGAGAAGTACCATATTTTTCGGACTATAAGGCGATACTTTTTCCCTAGATTCAGACCTCTGCGCCTTGTAATATGACTAATAAAATAGTAAGAAAATATAACAAAATCTGAAGTTTGGGGTGTGCACCTTATATAAAGGTGCGCCTTATAGTCCGAAAAATACGGTAGGTCTTATTTGGAGGGAATCTTATAATGGGAGGTCTTATAAGGGAGGAGGTTCCACTGTCTAGCAATGTGTTTCCCCAGGGTCGTGCCTACTGTGGAGCTCCATCATCATGGTGATGTTCAAGCTGAAGCGCTGCGTGGCGCCCTCCAGGGACGATCTGGACCACCACCCCCAGCACCTGAAGGAGAAAGAGGACCAGCAGAAGACCCCGCTCATCCTGCGCGACATGCAGGGGAAGCACCTGGACGTCCCCCCACCCCACCACCACCAGCACCACCAGCCCGCCAAGGAGAAGGTGCCCATGTTGAGCGACGACGACATTGGAGTGTGAGTAGTGGGTTTATTGATGTGGTTTTTTCGCCGTTTTTTTGTGTGTTCTCAAGCTATGTGCCTGAATTTAGGGGGGGGTTGCATGGGTGTTTCTCTTCTGGCTATGTGCATGAATTTAGGTGTGTGTGTGTGTTTTAATGGGTGTTTCTCTTCACGCTATGTGCATGAATCAGAGTTGCATCTAGGACGCGCGATTGCGCGATTCACGCTTTTTATTAAAAAATCCCGCAAATTTTAAAAAGCCATGCGGGACCGCGCGCGCAAAAAAAAAAACATGCCCGCCTTCCAAACATGCGATACGCGCGATTGTTTTTTCCGCCAAGAAAGTCATCTCGAGCAGGGCCTCAACTTCTCCCAACAGCGCAAATAAAAAGCAATTTCATTGGTCAGTATTGTCAATTGTAAACGTGATCGGCCAATGAATGCGCGTTTGTGGGCCTTTGTGGGCTTCCTGTCACCAAGTAAAATGGCGACCAAACGCAAGCGTGCGACGCTGTTGGATTTTTCTTTTAAAAAACCACGTACTTCCACTCCCACTTCGACAGCCAAAACCTGTCCTACAGAAGAAGAAAGTCCAGCACTAGCAGCTTCGTGTCCAGCAAAAACTAGGCCTAGTGAAGCAGTGAATGTGGTTGCTGCCGAAACTGGCACCGATGGTGCAAGTGGAGGCGATACTGACAGTGACAAAGACATTTTACCGGACACAGAAGGTGAGGCCGCTAGGCCTACTGCCAAAAGTGGGAAACCGAGTAGATTTCAAGCAGAATGGGTCAAAAAATGGCCTTTTGGGGAAAGCTGTGCAGAAACGTGAAATTGTTGGACATGTCTGTAAGACTACTTTTCATCCTGGTAAGTTCTGGTTCTGGTATCAATACGGCGAAGGAGCCTATGAAGGATATATATACTCGACGGAACTGGGAGAGCGCACTGAGAATTGAATAGAATTTTTTTTTTTTTTTAATAAAGTGTGTTTAATATAAGTTAAATTTAATCTCTGTGTGTGTGTGTACACGTAGCTAAGTTTGCATTTTATTGTCCTTTTTTTTTGCTGCCCCCCCCCCCTTTCTGTATCAGAATCCCCCCCTTTTTTCAAGGTGGGGGGGGGGCTGCCCCCACTTATTTCAAATCCTAGATGCAACTCTGATGAATTTAGGTGTGTGTGTGTTTTAATGGGTGTTTCTCTTCACGCTATGTGCATGAATTTAGGTGTGTGTTTTAATGGGTGTTTCTCTTCACGCTATGTGCATGAATTTAGGTGTGTGTGTGTTTTAATGGGTGTTTCTCTTCACGCTATGTGCATGAATTTAGGTGTGTGTGTGTGTTTTAATGGGTGTTTCTCTTCTGGCTATGTGCATGAATTTAGGTGTGTGTGTGTGTTTTAATGGGTGTTTCTCTTCACGCTATGTGCATGAATTTAGGTGTGTGTGTGTTTTAATGGGTGTTTCTCTTCACGCTATGTGCATGAATTTAGGTGTGTGTGTGTGTTTTAATGGGTGTTTCTCTTCATGCTATGTGCATGAATTTAGGTGTGTGTGTGTTTTAATGGGTGTTTCTCTTCACGCTATGTGCATGAATTTAGGTGTGTGTGTTGTGCTATTGTTGTTTTTGTGTTTTTTAACAGTGACTCTTGCCTAAACTTTAGTAGGTTCTTCAAAACCTGAGGAGCAACTTGTACATTTTGTTTCCCCCAACGAATTTGGCATGATGTCGAATCAAATCAAAATCACTTTATTATCTCCCAAGGAGAAATTATTATGTATTAGCGGATGTATTACCGTTGTACTCGCCCTTCCCAAGGGGGCTTTGCCCTGTGGAGATAAACATTTCATTTCGTTTTCATTTCGTTTTCATGTCGTATATTTTGTCCCTACCACCGCCTAATAATACTGCCCATGTCAAGGGCATTGTGCTTTGTTTCAAAGAGAACCTGTGAAGTCCCTTTTCAAACAGCATTTTTCCCTTCAGCTTCAGAGAGGCATTGCTCTGCTCTGGGGGTGTTGAGTGGCACAGAGGTAACGCATTCACCTCGTATACAATAAACCCGAGTTTGAACCTCGGCACAGGGATTTTTTCGTCTCACTCTGCACTAGGCCTTACGGTCTGAACGTGGAGTCTTTTGGATGAGACGATAAACCGAGGTTTAGCACACGTTAAACCCAGTGGCAACGAAAAAATAGTTTTTTCATCAAAATTTACATACACACCATTTCCTGCCTCATCAGTCACACAAAAATCGCATGCAAAAAAGAAAAGAGAAAAAAGGGTGGCGCACCTCTGGCTGCAACGCGCTCTCCAGGTGGGAGCAACCCAAATTTCACAGAGACGCCTCTGTGACTGTAAAATACCAGCAGAGATGCTGCCCCTCTATTCCCCCGGTGCTAGGTGACGAGTCGGCCCCTGGACCCCTGCTTTTCAGATTTTGTTCAGGATTTTGTAGAAGCACCCATGTGTTTGTGACTCTCTAGTGTTTTATATTCCAAGGTGTAGAGCATGAGCTGCTGAATCAGTCTGTTAAACCACCCCTCATCCATCAAGGAGAAAGTTTACAGTAGTTGTTGGTTGATGCATGAATATTGCAGGAACTTTGCATGGCTTTTTTAGTTGTCGTGAGGATTATGCATTACCAGCAAACAAACTTTTTTTTCTCCTGTGTTTACTGTTGCTTCTTGTGATGATTGATGAGGCACTTCTACATGAATGCATGTAGAGAAATGCATTCTAAATCTGTATTGATGACTGGCTTGTTCACACTACAAATGGTCAGAAAATACTCTGTTCACGAACGAAAAAAAATCAAGGACCAAACTGTATTTTCTGTTTAAATGTTTTAAAAGGGGTTTTCATGTAAAAAGAAGGGAAAAACACAAATGAAAGTGGATAATACCATTTTCTTATAGTGCTATTTTACTCATAAAATAGGTGATTTTACCAGTTTTGCATGCCATTTAATTAAAGTGTACCGTACTACGAGTGTTTCATCTCAGTGTTTAATGAATAGGTTCATATTTGTATGGAAGTCGCTATGACAGTTTGTTTATTATTGAATAATAACAATTGAAATGTGTATATGATTAACACATCTAAAAGCGTCCTAGTCATGCCAATCATGAAAAAGAATACAAATAATCAGAAAGGACACATTAAGAGGCCGCGAGGCCTAGTTGTCCTCATTCTCTGACCTGACCTGACCTGACCTATTATCGTTGTGTGCATTGCCCTTAACTCTTGTAGCGCCATGTATTTATTGTCGTTCTGGGTTGTCCGTTGCATCTCAACCGACAAGAGGGGAGTAACAATTTTTTTCGAGTGCACATGCATTGCTTCAATGGAAGAAACAGTGATTTATAAGCTCTAAAAGCAGACAAACACATGGCAGGGTGTTTGGCAGTGAATGTCTTTGCATTCGGGTGGGAGTGTAGAGCGATGTCTTTGGCGAATGTATTTGCCATGGTGCTAGACTAGAAGAGTTAGTTTGTTCTCAGGAGCTAGGGGTTTGTACTGTATTTTTCGTACTATAAGGCGCACCCCCCAAATTTTACCCAAATTTAAGATTTTGTTTCTATATTTTACGGACTATTAGGTGATACTTTTTTTTCCCAGACTGAGACCCCTGCGCCTTATAATGTGACTGATAATAGAGTAAGGAAATAAAGAAACAAAATCTCAATTTTGTGTTAAATTTTGGGGGGTGCGCCTTATAATCAGGTGCCCCTTGTAGTCCGTAAAATACGGTATATTTTCTTACTATTTCATCAGTCACATTATAAGGCGCAGGGGTCTGAGTCTTGGAAAAAAAGTATCGCCTTATAGTCCGTAAAATATGGTACTTTTTAATTAAGTGTTGTGCGTGTGGCTGTTGTTGTTGAATGAGCAACTTAGGACGCACATTTCACCGCCAGGGGGCAATCAAACCAGTAGGGGATTAGCGTGTGATATTCTTACTTGGGGGTAGAGAGAGAGGGGGAGGGACTCATCTCCGTCTCTCTCTCTCACTATCCCTAACTAAGAATATAAACCGCTAAGCCCCTACTGGTTTGATTGCCCCCTGGCGGTGAAATCTGCGTCCTAAATTGACCATTAGCAGTTGCACGCGCTGGTTGTGTGTTCTCTTGGTTTGCGAGTGGCATGTTATCGCTGTGGTTGTATTTTATAGATGACGAAGTGCATGAACATGGAGTTGTCTGCCCTGAGGATATCACACATTGGGTATACTGACTTTCTTGTTTGTTTTCTCCCCTTTTTTTTACAATGAATGAATGAAATTCTGTTTAACGTCCACTGGTCTGGAACAGACACATATGGAACATTAGTAGATATAAAGATGGTGGGAATGATCCTGGAGGCAATGCCCGGAGGCAGTGCAACACCAGTATAAAGTCCAGAATTTTTAACAATACAGATGTATTATAATACTTATTAAAATGCTTTTTTTTACAAGTTCCCATCAGTTTTTACATGTTTTGTCCGATTTTTACATGTTGTTTTGTCCAATGTACATACACTAAATCGCCGTCCGGATGCAAACGAGACGTAACTCAAAATTGGTCAACCTCGATGCGTTGAACTTAACCAGTTGATCTAGACAAGCTGCATCATCTAACAAAGCTGTACAACAAGAATTTGCAAAGACAAAGCATCAATGGTGACGCTAAATGAACAAAAAATGACGTTATGTGGCCTGAAATGACCATAATATTGAGTTTTATATTCCTCATGTGAAGTAACATCATTCGTCTTGCGTCTCTTTTGCATGCTGGTGATGAAATGGATCAGTCATAGTCAAATTTAGGCTGTTGTTGGGATGGAACTAAGGACTTGTTTCCAAGGCAAGCAAGTTTACGTTTACACTAACACTAGTTTGTAATTGTGTACTCGAATCTGCTGTATTCCATCTGTTGGAATATTGAGTGAGTGATTATCTGTTTTTCTGCATGCCTTAACTTGATGGGTTTCTGTATGAGTCTGTGTTTGTGCTTGTATGTGTGCTTGGATGTGTGTACACATGTGTTTGTGCTTGTATGTGTACTTGGACGTGTCTACACATTTATGTGTGCTTATATGTGTTTGCATGCTTGCACATATGTGTGTACGTATTTGTGTGTGTGTGCATATGTTTGTGTGCTTGTGTATGTTCATGCATGCATGTGTGCATATTTTTATTTGTTTATGTGCGTACATGTGTGTGTGTGTGTCAGACCTGTTTACACTACTCTTTTCGAGTAGTATTCTACTCAATTTGGATCTCTACTACTCTTCAAAATTGAAAATAATGCTAGATTCTACTCATTTTCAGTGAATATTGTTTGATGGTTTAATGAATAAAACTACACATTTTGCACCAAAACTACTCATTACAGACTACTCAAGACTTGTGTAGGAGGTAAACAGGTCTGGACTGTGTACATATGCATGTGTGTCAGTCTCTGTGAAGTGAGTGTTATCGACCCAGCTGTTGCAAAATTGATCCGAATCTGCACTGGAGGTGTACCTACTAATAAATAGTGTTGCTCAGCTTCTTCCCCTCCCCCACAACCAAAGCTTTTCTGTTCTTTTCTTCCCCAAAGCAACTAGAATGGTCAACATATTGACCGTTGGCCCTTCCTTATTGACCGTTGGCCCCTATTGACCATTGGCCCTTCCTTATTGACCATTGGCCCTTATTGACCGTTGGCCCTTCCTTATTGACCGTTGGCCCTTATTGACCGTTGGCCCTTCCTTATTGACCGTTGAGTGTTATTGACCGTTGGCCCTTCCTTATTGACCGTTGGCCCTTCCTTATTGACCGTTGGCCCTTCCTTATTGACCGTTGGCCCTTCCTTATTGACCGTTGGCCCTTCCTATTGACCGTTGGCCCTTCCTTATTGACCAGTTGGCCCTTCCTTATTGACCAAAGACCGTTGGCCCTTCCTTATTGACCGTTGGCCCTTATTGACCGTTGGCCTTATTGACCGTTGGCCCTTCCTTATTGACCGTTGGCCCTTAACCCTTTCGCCACCAGCCATTTTTCAGCAAAACATTTCCATTAAACTTACCTGGGTAGAGAAAACAAACCATCTGCAATAGTGGGGATTCTTCTATGACATGTATAAAGTAAGGCCTATCCTTACCTCCCAAAATTATGAAAATAGGCTCTTTGGATAACAGACCCTGATTTGATGCCTGCCTTTTACTTTTTAAACCATGGGTGCATAAATGCGACATTGGTGGTGAAAGGGTTAAGAGATGAAGAAGAAGAAGAACTCCAGTTCTTTTCAGATTGTAATAATAATAATAATTAGCATTTATAGCGCCTAATCTTAAAAAAGCCCTAAGCGCTTACACTAATAAATGAATAAACCAGCAAGCAATATAAATAAATAAACGACAAAAATATATTATGCGCACACACGCACTAAACACAGACACATGCACGCACTAAACAGACACACACGAACGCACCACACACGCACACGCACACGCACACACACACACACGCACACACACACACACACACACACACACACACACACACACACACACACACACACACACACACACGCATGCACACACACGCACAAACAACACGCATGCACACAAACACACGCGGATGGAAGGGGCACAGTACAATGCTGATTTTCCCCTTCTCTTTCCCCTGCCCCCTCTTCTTTGGCCTTTCCTCCCCTCTCATTTTTTTTGGCTTCTAGGTTTGTTCCTTGGGTAGTAGATAAGAATTATTGGAGGAAAGGATATTGGTATTTTTTAAACAAGTGTCTTTGTGTTACTAATCCAACTCTACCAGGGCTCCCAGGGACCCCCATTTGGGGGTCTATGGAGGACTAAAATTCTCAAGGACCCTCTAAAAGAATGTGCAGGGGGTCCCAGGGATGCACTAGAAAAATTATTTTTAACATTCGCAATGCCACTGGGACCCTCTATCCCGCCTCTAGGACCCTCTATGCTGTAAGTGAAGGAGTCCCTGGGACCCCTTGTTTTGCGGGACGATTGGGAGCCCTGTTTACCCACCTTGTCCTATTCCACCATCCACCACCACCACCACCCCTCTGGAGGACTCCCCACTCCACCCCCTTTGCTTATCCTTTTCTCGCTCACACACCCTTCGCTTCTTCCCAATCCTCTCTCTGCTGGATACAGCTGTATCTGGCTAATGTCATTAAACCATCAAAGTTGTCAAAGTGTCAAGTGTCTCTGCTGGATACAATGCAATTGACAAAAACAGAAGACATCCTGCAGTAGCCTTGCAGATTGGAAAGTTAGTTGGGGGTCGGGTATTTTTGAAAAGTTGTATTCATTATTATTTTACTAAATGAATGTGAAAGCAATCTGTGTATGTGTGTGTGCATGGGTGCAACTTTTCCTGGTATACAAGGATTTCCTGTTTTTGAATTTTACCAGAAAAGGAATTTCCTTTTTTTCAAATTTGTCAAACAAGATCTTTGTGTGTCTACTGTATTTTTCAAACACTTTAAAATAAGCATTTGTATAAATTGTGGAAAAAACAAACTAAAACCTTCAGAAATCAATTTTTGCTTCAGCTGTAGGGGGACATTACCCCTAGACCCTGGCCTTTCAGGGTTTTTTCATTTTGTGTACTTGCACCCATGTGCATGTGTGTGCGTTTGTATGCACATGCATGCATGCGTTGAATCAGTTTCAATTGTTATGGCTGATAGTGAAATATACGAAAGACATGAGAATAAGTAATGAAACAAAAAAATAATCCTAAAAAGGTAAACCACACTAGAAGTAGAACAGAAATGTGTGTTCCACCAAATTGTATTTGAACTGAAGTCTATGCATTTTCTTTATGTGATGTGATTCTATTTTCTTTTTTTTACAGAGATGCCACCGGCACCTCCTCAGTATAGTACATGAAGGAAGAAGGAAACATCCTCCTTCAGAGGAACAGAATGCAGCCTCTGTGTGTAACGACCCAACTGATTGGACCGGAACACTACTTCCATTTCAGTGTCTGTATAGTCTCGTCTGATTGGAGAGAACAGCGTTTCCTTTGAGCCTCTGTACTGTGTCATTTGATTGGAAAGACCTTCCTTTTAGTGTCGGTATCGTCTCGTCTGATTGGAGAGAACAGCGTTTCCTTTGAGCCTCTGTACTGTGTCATTTGATTGGAAAGACCTTCCTTTTAGTGTCGGTATCGTCTCGTCTGATTGGAGAGAACAGCGTTTCCTTTGAGCCTCTGTACTGATTGGAAAGACCTTCCTTTTAGTGTCGGTATCGTCTCGTCTGATTGGAGAGAACAGCGTTTCCTTTGAGCCTCTGTACTGTGTCATTTGATTGGAAAGACCTTCCTTTTAGTGTCGGTATCGTCTCGTCTGGTTGGGCGAAAGGTCCACTCCCCCAGTCGTCTGATTGGACAGAACTGCTCTTCACTTTGTTCTTCATTCCGGACTGCTGCAAGAAAAGAAAAAAAAGGCCATCGTCAAATTAGCAATTCGCATTGTTAATTGTCAAAACTTGAATTAATTGTGGAGTCGAAACCGTACTTCCTGTTGTGCGAGTCAAGCTCAAGTCGAAACTTTGTGCAGTCAAAACTGTTCGTGATTTTTAAAAGCCCCCAAAAGAACAGTTGAATGTAACTGGTGGAAAATTGAGCGTGCTGAACTCTTGCTGCCATGCATTCAGTGTTAAAACAATTCAGTAAGCTTTATGTGAAGTTTGCTGCAAGCATGACATTGAAAGAATCCTGTTTTCCTGCAAGTTAGAGAATTTGTTTTTCTTCTTTCTTTTTGGGGGGCAGTATAAAATACAAATTGTAATGTAATGCTTCATTTTCTTACTTAACAAACTCAAAACCTTTTATTTTTATTTTTATTAATCTTTGAAAGTTTAATGCAGCAAATGCAGTCGGTTGCTCAAGTCTATCACTTTTCACTGACATGATTGAGAAAATGGCAAACAGCATGTGCGTTAGTGAATACTCTGGCAATGTGCGGTAGAGCTACTACATGGTAAACAACCCGCTATTAAAGCGGAATCCAGGTCCAGGCATCATTTTGTTAGTGTGCTACATCCGTGCGGTCATTTTGCCCCAGCCCAGCGCACGCTTGCTGCATGTTTGTGAAAGTGAAATCGCAAATTGACAATGGGAATATCGCAGCGTGGTCTTGCGTGTGTGCGACTCCAGAACCAAACTTCAGGGCAGAAATGATGACTTCGGAGAGAAAGATTTTATTATCGCAAGCCATGTTGATGTTCACACCGCTAAGCTGTGCTGTGAAAGTGGTGTGTTCTTTTTTCCTCGTCTCTGTGTTCATGAAGAAACAGAATTTTTTTTTTTTAAAGCGAAAGAACAATGCTCTGTACAATCGATTCTTTGGGAACAAATTTGTGTCGGTCAATCTGCACAGATTTACACATTGAGTTTTGATGTTGGTCTCACCCTTTTTTTTTTTATCTCACACAAAAATGCACTTGATGTGAATACTCGTATGTGTGTCTGTAAATCTGTCTGTCTGTATGTTGCAAAATGAAGTTTGGGTGGGTTTTTTTTTCCAATTTTATGTGAAAGTTTAGCAAGTTTATAGCGTCACAGGAGAAGCATCCTTTTTTTTTCTTATGGAAAATGTTCATTCAGAAGAGCTAAAAAAATTAATTTGCTTAAAATGTTCTTAATAAATTAATGAATAACGAGTGATTTCGGGGGGGGGGGGGGGGGTAAGTTTTGCTTTTTTGTGTGACAATTTATTTATGTTAAAATTGTATGAGTAAAAGCATGTGATTTGTGCGAAAAGAGGGAAAAATTTCAGTGCGAAAGTGGGTGTTTGTAGCATTGTAAGATTAATACAAATGTGATAGTTTCTTGATGTTTGTGTGTGTAAAGCGACATGTAAAAACAAGAAAACGTGCTTTTGGTTTTTCCTTGAACAAAGCTTATAGATGGGTGGGAAATGTTCCAGCATCAAAACAGCTGTGCTGTAAAAGAAATATTTACAAGACAAAATCAACGACACGAAATGTGATATGAAGAAATGAATGGACTCTTGTAAAGCTGACCCATTTTAACCCCTTTGCTACCGCCTACTACTTGCGCATGCGCCGCCGGCTTGCCGCGCGATTTTTGAGCGCGGCAATATCGCTACTTAGCGGCGACGTATATATACGTCGGTAGCAAATACTGAAGCGCTATAGAGGACGTATGTATACGTCGTGGGCAGCGAAGAGGTTAGCTAGTGTGCATAGTATTGGAAAGAGGTAGGCATGATATCCCATTTTATCTTTTCCCGTTTGCTCTTTTCTTTCTCGTTCTTTGATAAGGCTAAGAAAAGTCTTGTTTCCTAGTAATTTACATGAAAGGGGTGACATTTTGCTGTTTGCGATGACTTACTTTCTTGGATTATAATTTGACTGTTTTACATTTATTACTTTGTAGAATTTAGACTCCCTCTCTTGTCTCTGTTGTTCTCTCTCTCTCTCTCCCCCCCCCTCTCTCTCTCTCTCTCTCTCTCTCTCTCTCTCTCTCTCTCTCTCTCTCTCTCTCTCTCTCTCTCTCTCTCAAGACTAATGAAGTTTGTTCCACCAGAATTCAAGTGGAGATTAAAGGGGCACCCCTTGATAGCACTTGTATCTATTCTCTTTCCCTGGTTTCCTTGTCAAATGGAAAGCAGTGCAGCATGCATTAGCTTTACTCGTAACCATGATTGGGGGGTTTAAATATGTAATTAAAGACAATATTGCTTAGAGAGAGATAGGACTAAATAGTATGCTGTTGTGTTAAAAATAAAAATAGAATCTTGAAAACACAGATAAAAAAAGGATGAAAATACGGAACGGTAAACACAAGACAAAAATTATAGGGGTGTGTGTAAAGTTTGTTCAATTTCAGAGTTGTGCAAGATTTTTTTGGTGTGGAGATGTTAGCAGTTGTTTCAGAGTGTTAAAAAATGATCCCAAGGTATATTGTGAGATGTTTTAGTTTTGGGGGACTCGATACATGTGCATTATGCTTGCTGTTAGAAGTCAAATCAGTTGATTCATTATTTGTTGCGTTTGCATAAAAAGTTTGTATGTAACACACGGACACCAAAAAAAATGTATTATACAAATTGGATTCAAACTCACAATGTGTGAGCTTTCTTCTCTTGGCCATTCATCTAACGAGTCATCATGTTTTGATTGCACCCCTAAAATTGCATTTAATCATTGATTATGATGTTTTCATTATATATTTTGGTGTAATTCAAAGTTAATTGTATATATATTGTCAGGAAATGTTCTTGAATTTATGCTGGGGTTTTAGTTTTGTGATGCCTGAATGGATTGCAAAGTCGTTTGATGAAATAATAACTGCTGGACTTAAAAAATGTCAGGTTGGAAATACATGGGGCTCGGGAAAAAAAGCTTTTCAAAGTGAATTCACATTGTCATCAGATGTTTAGAACTGTAGTCACTTCAGCGAGAGTAGCTTTTAAAAGTGAATCAAACATTTGTTTTCCATGTTTTCCCTCAACTATTGATAGCCTAAAGTCGTGGAAAATTGTAAGGGTCTTTATCAAGGCTTCAAAGAAAGCTGAGTGGTTTGAAAACTAGACGTTAACTCTTTCTATACTAACCTGCGCTCTCGTCGCAGGGCATGCGCACAACGCCTCGTTACTAAGGTAACGGGATATCGCATGTGAACTTTAAAAATTCATAGTTCATAGGTTAACAGTCATGCATGCTTCAAAGTGGCTCAGCGGGCTACTACTACGTTTCATTCATGCCTCTGCGCTCGCGCTGGCTGGCTGTAGGCTATGTATGTAAATTTGTGTTTTACGTCCTCTCGACCTGGGAAGGCACATATGGGACATGCTGGCTGTAGGCTATTTTGGGACCTTAAAATTATATTTTCGCTATTATGAGTGTGCCTGCCTTGATAAAACATGCATTTATTTTAAAATATCACAAATCAAAACTAATCAAGTGGATGCTTTGAAACTGTTGCAGGTGTTAGTACTGTATATTGTGTACATATTGCCAAAATGTCACGTTTGTATCTGCTACCATTATTTAGAAAATAATTTTTTGGCAACCTTTGCAATTCGGCCAGTACAGAACGCTTGTAAAGGGAAGCAACTGGCCAGCATGGAATGAGTTAAACCAACCAGAAAGAGAGAGAGTTGGAAAAGAGCATTGCTAGAAAATCAAGTTCTAGACGTGAAAAAGAAGCACCAGCAACTGTTGAGATAGAAAACAAGAAAATGTTCGATAAAGAAGTGCAATTCTTTTTGACAGCACTGATCACATTTGCCTGTAGATGGTCATTCTCACATTGTTTGCCGCTTGAATTACTTCCCTTTCACTGTTCAAAAACAGTTTAATATTTAGTTTTAATGAAATTGTATGAAAATTATTGCTTTTGGAATAGCATTGGAGTATATGATAAGAACAATGAACCTTACACTCAAGCTTGCTTGAAACGTAGCTTTCAAGAGTGCCACGCTATTTCTTCAGCTCATTGAAGTATTGTTTACCAACAGAAATTTTCAGTGAAAGACATGTTTTGTAACTTTCTGTTTTACACTACAGCCCGTAAGGTATTTAACTGACTTGTGAGAAAGCTGTATATCTCGACCCCTCCTTCTTTGACCCATGTGACCGCAGGTCGAGATAACGGTAAGTCATATAACGTTATATTCGCATCTGAGCTTCGCGGAAGGATACAATCACATTGGATGTCAACGAAAGCAGACGACCAAAACTGGCAAAATGAAGCGTTTTGCGACAATTTCAGATGACGAAAAAATACGCAAAAAACAACTATTAAGACCAAACATAAATATTTGAAAACTTCTCAGAATCAGTGGAACTTAATTTCGTTGCGCATGAACATGCAGATGAGAACGTCAGTGGGCCTGTGCTTGCAATGCAGGCAGTAGATCTAGCTTAGTCAGTATTTCGTTTCAGTAACTATAAACTGCATTTGAAACTGTCGAGATATATATGTCATCTAGATCTGGCCTTCGAATATTGGTTTTCTTTGGAACTCTCGAAGTTTTTATCGCAACTCAGCCTGCGGCTTCGTTGTGATAAAAACTTCTCAAGTTCCAACCAAAACCAATATTCGAAGGCTAGATCTAGATAATGTATAATATTGGTTGTTTTTTTCCCACCCCATTATTTCCAACCTGCAGTTTGTTGATTGTCCTGTCTTTAGTTGAAGCAAAACAGTGAAAAAGCTGTATCGCTAAGGATTCGGGACTTTCCTGGAGTTGCACTGCCTCCGGGCATTGCCTCCAGGATCGTTCCCACCATCTTTATATCTACTAGTGTCCCATATGTGTCTGTTTCAGACCGGAGGACGTTAAACGGATTTTCATTCAACATAACTCCGGACATTGCCTCCAGGATCGTTCCCACCATCTTTATATCTACTAGTGTCCCATATGTGTGTTTCAGACCGGAGGATGTTAAACGGATTTTAATTCGTGAAAAAGCGGTTCATGATTGTCTCAAAAAGTTCTCCGCACTGAGACAGGAGACCGAAAATATTTGGCACTGAGGCTGCGTACACATTAGACGTGAAAACCCCATGCACTTATCCGTAGATAAGTAAAAGAAAGAAGGAAAAATAAGCGGATGCATTTCCGCGCAGAAACGCGTGCACTTATTTTTTCCTTTCTTTTTAATTATTTACAGGGTTTTTGTGCGGAACTTCCATGTATGTGTGTACGCGCACTGATTCTTTCAGTTTGCTTCTTTTTTTTTTTTGTATTCACCTTATAATAAATGCTTGCTTCTTTGATGTGTTCCCTTTCACCGCCAATGTCGCATTTTAGCACCACAGTGGTTTAACACCCATGTCACTAAAAGCACCAAATCAGGGCCTGTTATCCAAAGACCCTATTTTCTTGATTTGGGGAGGTAAGGATAGGCCTAATGTTATATATGTCACAAAGGAATTAGCAATATTGCAGATTTTTTTCTCTGCCCAGTTAAGTTTAATGGTACAGACAAACCCCTATTTTACGACCCTCTGTTAAGCGACCACCTCTCATTTGAGACCGGATTTGTTGGCACAGATTCATTTTACTATGTAAACGACCTCTCTTATACGACTTCCTCAAAAACGCGACTTACGACCGCCATTTTGTTGGTTTTTACGACTCTTGCTATCGTCTGCATAGACTTCGAGCAAAGGGAAACAACCACGGTCAAGGGCCTGAAAGCGGAGTCGCTTCCCTTGTTGTAGAAAAGATGGCGGAGAGCGTAGGAAAAGCACGAAAACCACTGACTTTGAAAAAGAAAACCACTGACTTTGGACGAGAGTGGAGGTGATTAAAAGAAGTCGGCAAAGTGAAACTGTAATATCGATTGCACAATCCTATGGAGTTGGAATGACCCAAATCCAGTTTTAATATGTTATTGTATGTGTGCATGAAGAAGAGAGTATGAAGTGTGCTGAACTTTTTCTTTCTACGGCTGCCAGTGAAAACCTCTGTCATTTACGACCGATTTTTCCGGACATTTTGGAAGTCTTGAAATAGAGGTTTGTCTGTATTGTTTCACTGAAAAATGGCTGGCAGCGAAAGGGTTAACTGTAATGAAATCTGTGCGTGTGGGATTCTTTCACCGGCAATAGGCTTGGTTGACCAAAGACAATTTTCTGTGAGAAATAGTCCCTTTTCTGTGGGATTCTTTCTTAGGTAAAGGGTGTAGATGACCCAAAACAGGTTTGTGTTTCTCTTAAGCTACTGCTTATTTTTCCTGCTGGATTTGTTTCCTAGCCAATCAAGATTTGGTATTTCTGATTGTTGTGCAAGATGTTACTGGATAATAGTTGTGGACTGAGACGGCTGGATATGTTTTCATAATCAATTTCACATGTGGTTTTGTTGACTTTTTATTTGCTCAGTCGCACTCTGGATAAGTGCAGAACTGCAGTATTTTGAAAGGCTTTTTTTGTTTTCACTTGTTAAGATTGATGTATATATTCTGCACTGTTTGCATTGACTTGTGGGTCTTCTGTTTGATTTTCTTTGACACCTATCCATGACTTAAATTATTCAAGAGAAGTAATGAGTGTGTGTTGCTCTGCTGTGTGTATGTTTGTACATATGTGATCGTGCAATGGAAAAACCTACATATGTCACTCAGAATGGTTTAGCAAAAGCCAAAAATAGTCAACAACCCCAAAAATATAAATTTTCTATTTTGAACATTTTATGTCTATTTCTATGTGTTCTACCAGTATCCACAACATGAAAGACAATTTTGAATGATTTCTTTGTTTATTTGATTGTTTTCTAAATCAAGTCAATAGAAACAAAGAGGCAAAGTTGTATCTTCTATGCCCAATTTCTGCAAATGATATATTTCAAATGCCAAACTTCAAATAATTATAAAATAAAAACTAGACAAAATACATATGTAACTCAGTTCGGTTTTCTGTGTATTAACAAGGAATTTTTGCTCCACTATGAAAAATTAAAATCTCGATTTATGCCAAAATTCCATTATGTCTGTTTTTCCCATATACTGTCACATATAATTATGTCATCAACTCTGTTGTTTTAAGCGTGTGAGTGTGTGGAAGCGCATGTCTGCATCTGCTTTATTTTTGTGTGCTCTAAGCGAAGGAGAAAGGAAGAAATATAAACAAAAAGGCATCTCTGAAACAAAGCTATGAAAGTGTACAAAGTCGGTGTAATTTGTCGGCATGGAATGAAAAAAGTATGAAAATGTACAAAATCGACACTGATTTTCTGTCGTGTCACCGTTGGCACTGAACGCTACAAATAAAATGACTGGGAAAATGTACAAAGTCGGTGTGACCTGGCTTCCTGCTGGTGCATAATGTTATTAAAACAAGTGACCATGTAAATGTACAAAGTTAAGGTACCCACTACCTGGTGCACTGGTGTGTTGACCTGGGAATGTTGAGGGATACCGGTGATTCACGCATTTGCTTGCTTTGTCTGGACACCGTTGAAGGATTTGGTATTTAGTATATTCTAGTCACAGAGACTTAACTCTGTGAAATTCGGGCTTCTCTCCCCTGGAGAGCGCGTCGCCGCAAGTGCAACACCTACCTTCTTTTTTTTTTGTGGGGGCAGGGGGTGAGGGGTGTGTGTGTGGGTACACTTGAAAAACCTAGCTATCAATTTGGCCATACCGGGCATCAGGATTTCTCCCTGCTCTTGTGGACTTTTAACTGCCGATAAGTGCAGAACTGCAGTATTTTGAAAGGCTTTTTTTGTTTCCATTTGTTAAGATTTCTGTATATATATTATGCATTGAGTTGTGGGTCTTTTGTTTGTTTTTCTTTCTGACGCCTATCCATGAGGAAAGCATGAACGAGACTAATTGTCATGCAGCGATCGCGTTGAAACTGGTAATTATCAGTAAAATGCTGATTGTAAAACCAAAATACGGAAAGGAATTGATCCGTCAGTCCCAGGGGACTGATAAATTGTTTTAACAGAATGTTTGATATTGTAATTTTCTGTAGTTTTCGTTTCCCCGAGAACTGGTTTTGATACCGATTGTTGCGGGAATTGTCGCTGTTGGGACTGCTTTTCAAAATTCCTAGCGCGATCGCTGATCATGGTGGTTGTATTGGGGACTATTGCTATCATAGCATGTCCATGACTTTCTCTGTTACGTTTCCTTCATTTTATCTCTGATTTTGTCATTTTAGCTAAAAGTTAGATAGCAAGAAAAAAATTATTTCAGCACAATGAAATTAATGTCTGAAAGAAAACAATGGGGGTGGGGTTGGAAAGGGGGGCAGGGAAAGATCCCAGGACAACTTGAATTGTTCTGCAAGCTCCTAGACAACTTCTACAGTGATGCAAAATTGGTAAGGTAAAAAAAAAAAAATCAGAATCCATCCTAAGCTATGTAAAAATGTCTTATGCTGTCCGAAAAATGTTCACATAGTTTTATTGAATTTCCAAATTTAGTCATTTTCTTCAAAGATCTCGATCTTGTGTGTAAACTGTCTTGTTTCAGCACCGCACTGTTGTTGTGTAAGCACTGTCTTCTTGTGCCATCTCATATTGGCTACATAGTGGGAAGTGTTCAAAGAGATCAATAAAAAATCAATAAAAAGCCAGAAATTTCCAGATTTCAACGTTTTTGGTTTTCTCTCAGATTGGTGTCTTTTTTTTCATTAGATGAAGTTTGTGATGGTAGCAGTAAAGCTGTTACTTTTTTTAAAAAGATGTTAACCCTCTTGCATTCGCATTTGTTACAGAAAAAACTACTTCTGGTGTTCAGATTATTTTGACACATTTTCACTACAGTCATGTAGCCTTTTTGTGGTTTGACGGCAGGTTTCCTTGATTTTGTTTGTATTATATCGCCGTCCGCATGCAAAAGAGATGTAAGTGGAAAGACGTCACTTCACTTGAGGAATGGAAAGCTCAACATTTCAGTCATTTCAGGTCAAATTACGTCATTTTTTAGTTAAATTAGCATCACCACCAGTGTTTTGTCTTTGCAAATTCTTGTTTTACAGCTTTGTTAGATGATGCAGCCTGTCTTCATCAACTGGTAAGTTCAACTCATCGAAGTTGACCAGTTTTGACCTACGTCTCTTTTGCATGCGGACAGCGATATGTTTCTTTTTTTGTGTGTGTGTGACTACGGTTATTGATTGTTAGTATCCTTCACTGATTATTTGTAGATATTCCATGCATTTAGTTTTTGTGGAAGTGGTCTTGCGTGGGGTGGGATCTTTTGGATTGATGTAGATGGTTCAGTTTTGAGTTTTGCATGTTTCGTTTCTTTTTGTTTTATTAATCGGTCTTCTTTTCTTAATGTACGTGCGTACATTGTGCGTGCCAAACAATGCACACATCAATGCAATCGGTGTAATTTTCGTGTAATCATAAAAGAAAAAGTCTTGTACATAATGAATAGATTTTTTGCTCTGGTGAGGGAGCTTTTTTCTCTCTTTTTCTTAATAGTAAACTTCCAAAGTGGGGTTGTTGTTTTTTTGGCAGTGGCTTTCTTTCCCAGCTTTCTTCATTTTCTCCTGTCTTTATACATTTCGTGTAGTGAAGGAAAGATAGATTCTAGTGCATGACTATTAAGTTTTTAGGCATGGGAAATTTCAGCTTTTAAGCAAATTTCAGCTTTTGTGAAGGGGACTTTTTGTTTAGATACAAAATAAACTAATTGACTAAGAATTACTTCTCATGAGTGAATGCAAACTAGATTAGTAAAGATATCAGTTCTATTTCTAATGCTGTTTTCTAGGCTTAGATTCAGCTTCAGCTTCAGGGGGCTTTGTCCCCTGACACGCTTTTCAGCTTTTTTCACGATTCGTCATTCCCATGCCTGATTATTTGTTGGCTCTAGTCTACTAGGATAGCACCCTTCAATATGGGCTTTTGTTTATCACAAGTTTAATAGTGCAGGCATCAGAACGGCCCGCGGATTTCCGCTGTTTTGGTAGCCACTGGCCGCGGTTTTGGCACTGCCGGCCGCGGTTTGTACTTCATGAGGCAGCGCGATCTTATTCTCAAATGGTATTCTTAAACAGTTTGTTTTCATACTGCGCCTTCGGAAGCAAAAAATTGCGGCCATGTTTGTTTTTTCTTCCGAGTTTAGAGCTCTCTAGACTCTTTTTTTCACTGTTTCAGAGTTTGTTTTGATGACAGTGATTGTGATTTGGGTTTTAAATGAGTCGATTTAGAGGATATTGAGACTACGATGATGTGAGAACTTTGAACTTTTCCGTGAGAAATCTGGTAGTGAATGATCGCAATGATGCCAACTACGGACTAGAGTTTTGTGGGGTCCGACTCGATGTCGACTCCGAGTCATGGCGAGTTTTTGTTCGTCCGCGGATTGGACTCTGGAGTATTCTGATGCCTGATAGTGGCTTTAGATGTTTCCTTGTGGAACTCATCCATAATTGGAACATTTGAACATTTACAAAATAGAATTTTCTGGTATTGAGAGATCTTTGTGATAGGTTGAGAGATATTTTTTTTTTTTTTTTAATTTAGTAGTTAATTTGATCATATTTTGAACAATTATGCCAGGTTGAGAGTTGTTTTTGGTTTTTTAATGCTTCATTATTTTGATCATAGTTTGAACATTGATACCGCATCTAGAAAGGAAGTTAGTATTATAATGTAGGCAGTTTCATGTATCCATTTTTCACCACTACACTTGTTAGCTTTAATCTGCTAACTTTGCTCACTTCTCTAGCTGAAAGGGAACTTACCTCTGTAACAGGATTGTTTATTAAACGAAAGAGTACTGAATCCTTGTACCTTTGCGCCCTGTGGACCTTGTAAGGCCTACCTTGTTCAATAACATTAGAAGATTGCAACAACTGGGTCCAACAATTCTGCTGAGCGCATGCTTCTGATAAGAAAAGGAACGATTAGACTTCCATGCTTCCTAACACAGTAACTGCTTCTGATTTGATTCTTAAAAAGATTATGTTATTAAAAACAATAAGATATTTGATATAGAATTTCTACATCAATTTTAATCGTACTAAAATAAGGTTTCAATGTGGGGGGTTTTGTGTGCTTTTTTTTATATTTGAAAAATGTGTTAGTCCCAAGCAGTTTTACAAGTCATCTAAAGCAGGACAAAATTACTGTTTTTCCACTTTGTAATATCTATATTTCTACATTTTCATCTTACTACAGATTGCTGTATTCATGACTGTATGTACACATAATTTTGTGGTCCTTTTTTTTTTTTAACACGTTTTGCGATACAGATTTATTAAAAATGTTTCTTTAAAAAGATTCCGGATTTCAACTACGTGGTTATGATATCTGTGTGTTTTTATAACTGTGTGCATATGGTTAGATTACCTTTTTTTATTTTATTTTTTTGCAATTAAGAGTATCTGTCAATATCTGGGGGTTTTATGAAGATATTTTATAAAGATATGTTGGTAAAATATGAGGGGTGCATGGCTAAATGTACTGTTCCTATTGCAATAGTATTTTTGGACTTATGCCGCTTGGAAATGCTTTACACAATTCCTGGTTACATAACCTTTTTTTTGTGCGGTGAAGAATGGATGCAGTTTATTGCCTGTTTGTATTGTGCCTCTGTTTTCTCCTCTACACACACAAAAATACACACAGTAGTAGACACACACATATGCATGCATGCAAACATGCGATTGCTCTCTCACACACACACATACCATGCATGCATGATGCGTGTAAATTCTCTCCGAGTCCCTCTCTCTCTTTCATTCTTTCTCTCTCTCTCTTTTTCTTATCATATTCATCTATGTAATTAATTCTATGTCCGCACTTTCTCTATATTCTTTTCCTTTTTAAATCAACTAAGAACTCAGATTGAATGAAGCAGTGTGTATGAAAAGGTATTGACCAAGAAATTTGATAATAATGTTATTATTGTGGGTTTTTTAAAAGATTGGTAAAGGTCAAAATGTGCCACCCCCCCACCCCCCACCCCTACATTTCTCGGTTAATTGTATTTTTCCGTTATTGCCTTTCTTAGCATACATAAAGCTGTATTTTAGGAACATTTTTAGCTAATAACCTTTTTGGAATACTAACCCTAACCCTAAGCCTAACCCTACCCCCCACCCTATAAGACGGAAAAACGCAACGAACCACAACTGACAAATCGCTGTGTACTGCAGTACATAGTGGGGGGTAGGTTAGGTTTAGGGCTAGGGTTAGGGATAGGGATAGTATTCCAAAAAGGTTATTAGCTAAAAATGTTCCTAAAATACAGCTTTATGTATGCTAAGTAAGGCAAAAACGGAAATATAGAATTAACCGAGAAATGCAGGGGGGGGGGGGGGGGGTTTGGCACATCTTTACCTTTACCAAAAGATTATTTGGATATCTATATTAGCACTAACCTGAAGTACCCTTGTGTCTCAGACTAAGCGCTAATCACAATCATGGGTGTTTGTTTTGAAATACAACTGTCTCTGAAAACTTACTAAGAGAAGCAATGAACAATACAAATATATATTGATTTATTTTGTTCTGGAGAAACAACATCAATTTACACAGTGTAATCCACTTGATCATTTTTGTGGTGTAATAATTTCAGTTCTGTGATAGATATATGTTTTGGTTTCGTTTTGCATCTTGTGCTTGTAATATCTCAACTTTTATAATGTAATATTTACCCCGAAGTCGGAGTGTGGCTGCCTTCATGGTGGGGTGATCGAAAACGTTCACGCACGTAATGTTCTCATCCCTAGCTGATGCTTTTGTGCCATAGTGTTCAGGAGCTTCGGCTGTTGGGATGATCCCTGGAGTCTTTTAGCCAGGGTACATCAACAACATAATGTAATATCTCAACTTTTTTTTAAACGGCTACACTTGTTCGATGAAAGATTACTTTTTAATTTGCATTTTATCGGTGGAATAATTCTTTGGACAGGCTTGATGGTGGTGGGATCAGATGATCTTTACAAATATCGGAGCTGCCTACTATCAGGGAGTGTCCATATATGTCCCGAAAAAATAAGAAAATTGGCCGCCATGTTCTGAAAAACTCGGCTACAAGCTGAGTACAGCATGAGTCAAATTTGTATTGACCTTTTGCAGATCATTTACACCTTAAAGACCCACTGACGCACCACGATTAAGTCCCTTGGTTTTTTTCTGGGTAGCTGTGACCCACATACAAATGTCCCCAACTTCAAATTTAGGCTGCTCTTTGAAGTGATGTTTCGTTTTCAATTTGGGGACATTTGTCTGGGAGTCAAACCTGGTCAAAACAAGATTTCTTACCAGCTGTAAGAGGGAAAGCACGTGAAACCCGTGATTTTGACACGTGACCTGGTGGGTCATTAATACTTGAGAGCACCCTTTCTATTATCAAAATACTTTTTTATCAATTTTGTTATTATTAAAATACTTTTTTTTTTAAATGTGTGTGTGTGTGGGAGGGGGGGGAGGTGCCTATAATGCTGTTTTGCTTTGTAGGCTATAAATTACAGTAACAGGAAAAAAACCGGTCTGTGTGATGTTGTTGAACTGATAAAATTCAGTCTTGACCCAAACTTGTTGCTCTTAAGCACACCATTTTCTATGTTAGTGGTGAAGAATCTGCGTGCACGTGCCATTGCTACTTTCTGTTGTGTTTCTCATTCACTTCTTTTTTTTTCATCGCGAAATCATCCTGGGAGATTAAAAACTAGCCAGCCATAGAATTCGCTTTAAAGAACAAAAAGACTGTATAACTCCAGGAGAGTCTACTACGTGTATTTGTTCAATTTGTTTTCTTTGGGACTTGTACAAACTTGGTGTCCAACACTAGTTATTTAGTTGTGACTGTATTTTTTGGAGATTGCTAGTTTGATAGTAAAAACTTGGGCTGGTGTTACATATTTGCCTGAGATTACCTCTATTTTTTTTCTTAATATGTTTCTTTTCAGTCATTGGCCAGGCAACAAGTCTTGCGAAATTTAGCTGGTAGTTTTTTTTAAAATATTGTTGCACAATTCATTCTGAGATTACATGTTTGATAGTATAGGTCTCCTTGAATAAGATTGGTGTATCAGCATGATTGTAAGCTACATTGGCCATAAAGGATTTGCTAAATTTTGGCAGATACTGTCATACCATGTGATATTAATTAAGTCGTATAATATACTGCAGACATGTTTAATTCCAGTTTACTACAAGCGATGCAGAAATACTTCTGTTATGTTATTATTATGTGCTTTGAATGTTGCCTTGTGTTTCTTGTCGGCTTTAGGCCATGCTATGTCATTTGCTAAATGACCCAAATTGTTTTGGAATTATTGATAAATTAATCACGGTGTACCAATTTGTTTAAAATGGTATGAGTGTACCAGTGAGAAAATGGTATACTGTGTCTTTAACCTAGGATATGTTGTACTATTTATGGTCAGTGTCCCAATTTGAAATAGTATACTGCTTCTTGAACTCTTAGAATGTTGTACTATTTAGTTACAGCATATCTGAAATGGTATACTGTTTGTGGCTTGAGGCCTGAAACGGTACAGTTGTGTTATTTATTGCGCAGGCAATATGATGCATTGAGAGGCTGAAGATGTCGGCATTCACTATATTTTTGGAGTGGTTTGGGGTCTTGTTTTTGTCCCAGGTGTTTGTTGAACTGATTGGAATGATTAAAGATGGGTCGCTCTTTCTTAGTCTGTTTTGGTATTGTGGTTTGGTGAGACCTGATACTGTCATGTAATGAAAGAGTCGTTGAACGTATGTGGGAGCATGAGTATTGTCATCAAGATTGATTGTCTGTGTTTGGGTCAATGTGTGTCTGTTCATATTGAGTTGATTGAAGTATGTGTGTCAGTCATTGCTGATTGGGTGGATAATGTGTGTGTGTGTGCATTTTTCGAGTACATCATTTTATTATTTTTAAATTGTAGGCGCTGCACTTGCAGTGATGCACTCTCTGGGGGAGAGCAGCCCGAATTTCTCAGAAATAAGTCTCTGTGACTAGAATATACCAAATACCAATACCAACTGCAAATGGCAGAGTATTGCATGCTTCTCAGTGAAACTGATTTTCAATGCAACTTTTTTTCTTTTTTTTTTTTTTGGGGGGGCGTCAAAGTACATACAATATAGACTCTCTCTCTCTCTCTCTCTCTCTCTCTCTCTCTCTCTCTCTCTCTCTCTCTCTCTCGTATTTTTTAAAAGTTAACATGTTCTTTGTTTCTTATCTTTATGTTTAACCTTAGTACTTTCATCTTGTTTCTCGTATTTGGCAGAAGCACAAAAATCTGTGCACTGAAAACTCATAGGCCTAATCAAGTCCAAACTATGATGCATGCCCCCCCCCCCCCCCCCCCCCCCTCCCCCACACCCAACCCACCACATATGCACACACTTTCTTTTTTCTCCTTCTCTCTCCTCCCCCCCCCCCCCCCCCATCTCTCACCCCTTCACCACCACACTTCCACCACCACCTCTCTCTCTCTCTCTCTCTCTCTCTCTCTCTCTCTCTCTCTCTCTCTCTCTCTCTCTCTCTCTCTCTCTCTCAGATTCAGTTACTGTTTTTCTCATTCTGGCACCAATGCGGCGGAAAGCAAAACAAACTTTGCTGCCAGACTGAGAGTGAGAGAGCTAGGCACCGTTTGCACACACGCGTGCGTGGAGAGAGAGAGAGAGAGAGACAGACAGAGAGACGGACCAGAGAGAAAGGCATTGTAAAAAAAAAATAGACTGAATGAAATAGAGAGACAGACAGATGGAAAGGCTAACTGAACAGAATCTGGATAGAAGCATAGGTAAGAAACAATAAGAGAGGATGACAGACAAACAGAAAGAAATCAGGGGGGGGGGGGGGGGGGGATACACCCAGACTCTCTCACTCGGGTACAACCATTTTAAAAAAAGGCAGCGATTTAATGCTCCAAAAAAATAGATGATTTTGACAAACAAACAGATGCTTGTGGCAAAAGAAAAGACGATCTAACCCTAACCCTATCCCTATCCCTAACCACGGAAAGAACCAAGAAATAGAGCAGGAGGGTGTAAATCTACATATTTGCCGAGAAATCGATGTACAAAGCCATGCACTTATACTATTTTTTTGCTGGAACCATTCCTTTTTGGGGTTGATAAATTTGAAGTCTTTAAAAAAATCACAGGGACATAGACAGTGACAGGCAAAACTGTGTGGTGTGTGTGTGTGTTGGTCCGTTTCTGCTGTATTCCATTTATGTCATCCGTGTGTGTTCGCTTTGTATTGCGTTTTTGTTTGAATGCGTTATGAAAGCTAACGTGTGTGTGCGCTTTGATTTGATTTCTTTCAAGATTCAGTGCCGTATGAATACTGTATGTTGTTGTTGTGTGTGTGTGTGTGTGTGTGTGTGTGTGTGTGAGCGACATGCAGACAGACAGATACATAGTCATAGACAGACACATAAATAAAGTGCGGGGGCGGCGGCTCTTAGCATAGGAGCAATACAAGCTTCAACAACTCCCCAACAGAACCGCAACCGTCTTGAGTTACGAGAACATCCTGCAGTTGAGTTTTCCCTTTTTCTTCTTCTTCTTTGCTCCCTCCCCCCCCCCCCCCCCCCCCCCCCCCCACACACACAGTCGAAGCAGCATGAAGTTGCCCTCGCCGAAGCGCTCTGGGAGAACTAAAGCGCCAAAGTTTAGCACCTGTTCTAGGCAAGGGCCATGCAAACGGTGAAAGTAAAGAGGACAGACAGAGCGAGACACAGACATTCAGTCAGGATAAGAGAGAGAGAAAGAGTCGAAAGGTTTATTCCTGAAAGGCCAAAGCCCCATATGAATGAGGGGCAGAACAACTGCAGAAATAATGAAAAAAATATTACAATGAATATACAATAATATAACCAACTGCCCCGAAATCGGAGTGTGGCTGCCCACGTGGCAGGGTAATAACAAAAAACACGGTCACACACGTAATGTTCTCATCCGTAGCTGATGCATTTGTACGATAGTGTTTCCGCTGTTGTGATGATCCCTGGAGTCTTTTAGCCAGGTACGACAACAACAACATATAACCACCAATTTCAGTATAAATCTAGGCAAAATAGTTTCCCTTCTTAGCTCAAAATGCTTTATGTAAATACAGTGCCAGTGTATGTGCAGTTCTCTCGTTGCTTTATTAGAAGCCCGTGATGCTATCAACAAACAGAATCAAAACAAACATGGATATGAATAGAACTTTTTTTTAAAGAGAGACAGACAGGAACCGGACCAAGAGATTCGTAAGGGGGGGGGGGGGGGGGGGCGCCCGCCGGGGGTCAAGGGAGCTGCCTCGGTTCCGGATAGGGGGCAGTGTCCATTAATTCTGGCGAAGCCCCCAGAACATTTTGAAAATTATGAATTAATAAGGCAAAATTGAGCGATTTTCTTACTTTTCACCCTTGTATAAAGTACAGTGGAACCTCCCTTATAAGACCTTCAAAAATCATCCCAAATGGGGTCTTATAAGGGAGGTAATTTTAATACTTACAAAGAAGGGCAATGTTTCAGAGAAGTAGGTCTTATGTGGGAGGGAGTCTTATAACGGGAGGTCTTATAAGGGAGGTTCCACTGTACACGCTTGGGGTAGAGGGGGGTTTCAGGAAACCATAGGCTATGATCCCCAAACCCAGAACACATCCTTGCAGCAGTACTGCACTGCTTATAGACTAACACCCATGGGGGCAAAACCTGGCCAGATGGTGCAGCTCTGGGACAGCTGCAACCAGAGCCTGTGTATCTAGAGGCTATGGCTGCAACGACTTTGACAACACAACAGCCGCTCAGGACGCAAATTTGGCGTATCCCCTGCTATGCACTTCAACTGCTAACGAAGATTGGCCACCGTCCATTTTCTTTCAGAACTAACATAGCTTATAGGCAACAAAGGTTTTCCCCACACACACACAAAAATAAAAATACTCGGACAAAATATACTCTAACATTGTGTATGATTGAAAATCGCAATTAAATCAGTTGTCAGTGAAAAAGTTACACATGAAGGTGCTGGTGGGATCCATGCAGAGACGCACCGGCCTCACGCGCCCTACCAACACAAGAGCAGCCCCAGACCAACCCTGGAAGTCTGTGATAGGTCATAGAGGTCTTGCGACAACACTTGGAGAGCGACGACAAACAAACCAGAAGGCTCTGACTGGCCAGGTCATCTATAGGTTATGGAGGTCTTGCGACAACACTACTCGGAGAGCGACGACAAACACACCAGAAGGCTCTGACTGGCCAGGTCATCTATAGCTAATTTATAATTAAATAAATTAAGTGCTCTCTCCAAGTTTTTTTCGACGATTAATTGCCACCAAAAATGTGGCCCATTTGACTAGCTATCAAAATGGCCGTGTTGTGTCGGTGGAATGGATGTTGTGACGAACTCACAAAGCATGCATCATGTGCGCCAATAGCAGTCTAAACGAAGACTTTGGGCGCGGGGCATGGTTCGTCTTCTTCTTCTTCTGCGTTCCCAGGCTATATGGCCATAATGGATAAGGTACGTATGTGTGGTTTTCAGTTTTCACTGGTCTCCCCGCTGCGTACAGCCGACATATTCCGATTTCGGATGAGCTCAAAGGAGAAACATTATTTGGAAGATTTTTTTTTTTAAAGGCAGGAGAAAGGGCCATTAAGTCAGAAAGATAGTAGATGATAGAAAGCAAAGGGAAAAGGAAGAGTCAAAGAGAGTGGCAGATTAGAGGAAGTTACAAGCACAGAAATTCCAGAAGGTTGGAGAACTATTTTTACGAGAAAAAAACAGTATGCCCACCGGGAAGCGGGGCAGGATAAACATCCCCAATCGGAAAGAAGAAGAATAATCAGAGTCGCCTGCAGCCACAGAGCGTTATGTACATGTATCCCCCCTACCTTGGCTGTAACCTCCACCATCACCACCTAGTAGTCTACCAGGCCTACCTCTCTACCTATGCTTCCTAAACCTGTATGGCACAAGGCCTATGCCCTCCCCGTTTATCTCCTTCCTTCTAAAGCGAGAGTACCGGTATGCTGCCAATTATTTGAGCAGAAGTCTGGAAGTTTGAGAGAGAGAGAGAGAGAGAGAGAGAGAGAGAGAGAGAGAGAGAGGAGCAGGCATAAGCCTCTCAACATGCGTGTGTATGTGGGGGTTGGGGAGGGGGTGACTCGTGAAGGGGGTAGCAGACTTCACACACACACACACACACACAACACAAACACACACACACACACACACACACACACACACACACACACACACACACACACACACACACACACACACACACACACACACACACACACACACACACACACACACACACACACACACACACACACACACACACACACACACACACACACACACACACACACACACACACACACACACACACAACACACACACAACACACACACACACACACACACACACACACACACACACACACACACACAAACACACACACAACACAAACACACACACAACACACACACACACACACACACACACACACACACACACACACACACACACACACAACACACACAACACACAAACACACACACACACACACACACACACACACACACACACACACACACACACACACACACACACACACACACACACACACACACACACACACACACACACACACACACACACACACACACACACACACACACACACACACACACACACACACACACACACACACACAACCCACACAGAGAGAGAGAGAGAGAGAGAGAGAGAGAGAGAGAGAGAGAGAGAGAGAGAGAGAGAGAGAGAGAGAGAGAGAGAGAGAGAGAGAGAGAGAGAGAGAGAGAGAGAGCGAGCTGCTATAGGCCTAGTGAGTGAGTGTGAAAAGGATGTTTCTGATCGTTCATTCACAGCTTGGCCTGCCGACAACATCTGTGGAGTTTTCCCTCTTGACTGAAACTTTCTCCAAGACCAAGTGGATCTCCGAAGTGTTGGGAAATAATTATGTGGTCTGCTTCTAGGCCTACAAACTGAAAACAACATCTAGCTGCAGGAGAATATATAATGCCACACTAGGTCTGCTCAGGATGCTAACGACGTTCATGAATACAGCTATTTTCCAGTATTTGTGCTTAAATGTGTGATTTTTGTGTGATTGTTTCTTTGGGGGAATTTTGTATGCTTCTTGTTCTACTCTTATAAAAGAAAATGTAGGTCCCCCCCCCCCCCCTCCCTTCGTCTTCTGTGGAAAATAATACACCCCACCCCTACCCCATACCCCAACCCAGTGCCTTTTCAAAGTTTGAAAATGACGTGGAAGCAACACCTTTTCAAAAATTAATCTTTTGAAACTGAAAAAAATCCTTTTTTTTTTTTTACTGGTCCAAAAGGGAATAAAGCAAATGGTTATCGATTTCTGTGGTGATTCTTTGAACCCTGTCAAAGATATTCTAAAAGGGTAAGATGGATTACTTAAGAGCTCGGCGAACCGGGCTGATAGAGTTATCGTTAGTGTCGACAGTACACCATTCACAGTGCAGGCTATCCAAAAACTCAGACTGGAACTTGAACGGAGAATTCAACTGGCCTATCCACGTGTAAAATGTGTCCTGTTTAAAAGGGACTGGACTGGACATAACCAGTGTTTCTGTCCTCACTACTCATATAGGGAAAAGAGACCGGATGCTTATCTTCCCCTACACAGTCTTTGACCCTGTGCTGTAGTAGGCCTACTGTGTCAAAGGTGAGTTTTCTTGAAGTGCCGCTGGTGTTGGCTTTGTGCTTAGAAGAAGGAAAATATCAGAGAAACGAAGGGTAATAAATGTGTTGATTTTTATTTCAGTTTTACCGCAAGAGCATGACTATGACCCTTGAAGCAAAACGATCAGTGTATGTACAGTGGATAACTGATAACTCAAAAACACTGGAGAACTCACAATAATGTTTGGTTCCCAGTGCAGTAATCTCTATGTTGAAAAGTCTTCTTCTTTCTGTGTAATTTGTGTTTGTCTTTTTTTTCCCTTTTTTTTTAATAATTTCTTTTTCTTTTGAATTTTGTTTCTTTTCCGTTCATTTTCTTCCAATTTTTCTTTTTTATTCCATGTACCCCCAAGGGGCTTTCGGAAATAAACCTTGAAACCTTAATTAACTCAAAATATTGGCTATCTCAAAATAAAATTTCAGTCCCTTCAATTTTGACTTAAGCGATTTTTTACTGTATTATATAGATTCCTCAATTATACACTTTCTGATGTCAAAGTGATTTCCAAGCCCATTGCAGTCTTGACTGAGGAAGAGTCTGAACGGGTGATTGGGTGTGGTGTGAGAGTTGCATATTTGTTAATGTAAATTTATGTTTCATACTTTTATTTACATTTACAAGTTTCCATGTTGTACAATGCCAATGGACAATAAAGAAACATGACTTATGAGCAGACCAATAATAACCGGTAATTGTATTATTCGTCTAGATCGATTAAGCGCATCAACAGTTCATAATAATTCCTTGTGCATCATTTACCCACGTGGGATATAATACATAGATGTGGTCAGGGACGGATCGGGGGGGGGGGGGGTGGCTGGGTTTCCTGACCCACCCACCCTCTGCCCCAAGATGTACCTTAATTATACAAGGCCAAGGGTGAAAAAGTCAGAAAATGACTCGATTTTTGCCTTAATAATCACTTAATCACAAAATTGTCCGGGGGCTTCGACCCCCTGGGCCCTCCCGAAAAGGCATTGCCCTTTAACCCAGAACCTACGCAGCTCCCTGGACCCCCGGTGGAAACCCCCCTTACGGATCCTTTGGTCCGCACGTGATATGGGTAGCTGTCCCAAGATAGTGGAGTAGGATCAGACCTATCCCAGGAATAGTGGAGCCTTATCCGTATGCCATCTTGGTGGATAGGGAAACTAGGGGAAGACGGGGTAAAAAGCGCATGGGCGGGTAAGAAGCCCACCCCAATTATCTCATGAAATAAAGAAACTTTCAGTCAAATTTGCCCATGAGACGAATGCTAGACATTAACGCTCGTCTCATGGGCAAAATGAGACTGACATTTGCTTCATTTCATGAGATAATTGGGGTGGGCTTCTTACCCGCCCATGCGCTTTTTACCCCGTCTTCCCCTAACCAAGGAATCACGACTGGCACGTTCCTCGCCTATCTGCAATATATTGTATTCGTCTTCAGTGTTGACGACTTTTTTTAAAAACACAGACTGCATCAGTAAGTAAAAAAACAAGTGCAACGCCGAGCGGCTGCAAAGTCCCCTCGCAGCATCGCCGAGCTACTCCGAAATCAGAATGTGTCGGCTGTACACATACATAAAAACGCATCAAAACATGATAGACTGAATAGTTTTTGAGAAAAACGGACGAATAGCCGGACGGACGGACGGACGGACGGACGGACGGACACCGGACGGACCAGACAGAAACAATAGTTCCCCGAACCTTCGGCTCTGGGACTAAAAACCTTAAGAGGATTGTACTACTAAGGGAGATTATCCATTCACAGAATGTAAGCTTACCACGGTACTTAGAAGAAAATGCGTTTAACGTGCTCCGACCTGGCACATGTACAGATACAGGATAGTTATAGATATACAGATAGTGGATCTTTATATGAAACGACTGATTTCACTAGGCGTTCAAGACTGCACATGATCATCTCCAAACACAGAACACTCAATTTGTAGTAAAGTTTTATTTTTGTGTGTATTTGACGGTTTAAGGTTTGGGTTAGGGTCAGGGATAGGGTTAGGTATAGGGGTAGAGTCAGTTTAATTTCAGATTGAAAGGTTAAACAATACACATTCTAAACTTTCGCTGAAAACCGACATTGTCAGGCGAATGACGTCACTTTCCACACTTGGAGATGACCATGTGCATCATTGAACGTCTTGTGCATTTTTCAGGTTCTATATGGCCACTGCAACTAGGGTTATTAACGCCCTTGACGGCAAGAGTTAAGCCCTTTGTTGATCAGTATCCAAAAGGGCATTCACTCTTGCAAAAGGCAGCCATTAAGTGGCCTCAAATAGGGTTATTGGCGAGAGTTATTCCCTTGTTTGGTCAGTACTCAACCATCTTCCCCCACCCACCGAGGGCATTCACTCTTGCAAAAAGTGTTCTTTGCAGTGGCCATATGTGCTCTTGTGTTGGTAGGGCAGGTGGGGACAGCGTGTCTCCGCAGGAATCCTATATAAGTAGTAGTATACCATCACTGGTCCCCGGGTGCCATTGGAACCTTCGGATGTTCCTCCTTCATTCTGACCCTCCTTCTTCGTGCACATTTAAGCTTACTTTTTCCCAAATGGGTTGAATTTTAAGCGTACCGTAGTCCTATCTTAACGTACACACATTGACACAAAGGAAATTGTTTGACACAGAGCTTAGAAAGGAGGTCCCTTCCACTACTTTGGGGTTAGAGTTCAACCTTAAAAAATCAGAGCATTCAATTATTGAAACTATGTATGAGAAAAATAACAAATTAAATAAATGCTATTGTACCCAGTTGTTTGTTTTTGTTTCTTTGTTATGGTGTATTTTGGTTGTTGTTGTTTGTTTTGTTTTGTTCTTCTTGTTTCAGTTTGTTTACAGCAAAGCTATATTCAATCTGAAAGGATGGCCAACTTTAAGACCTCTTGTAAACAAAATTAATCGTGGAGGGAAAATGCAGGTGGTGTCTATCTATGTATGTAAAAAAAAAAAAAAATCCCAAGATGCTCGATACGAGGAATTCCGCATTATTTTGTGATGTGCTAGGCCTTCCTGAATTTTCACAAACCAGCTGCAGCTCCTGTGGCGTCATATCCTGCCAAGATGGCCCCCCATACGCATGCGTGGAGATAGGAAACGTTTTGATTATAAGATGCTATGGCTCTTTGATGTCTGTCTTCTTTACCCCAAGTCCTACTGGGACCCAGATTGCTTTTTTCCTGTACAGTGTATGTACAGACTTCACCAAAAGTTAGGGACCCGTTCAAAAACTGGCATGATTTGTGCATATTGCCTGCATAGTGGTGTGAAAATCAGCAGTAGCACAGATTAGATAGTATCGGGCCTAAATCAAATTAGAGACAGGACTTTATAGTTACACGCCTTCTATGAAAGATATGCTGAAAGACTGTGAAAAGTCAGTGACTTCACCATTTAACCAAGATTTATTATGATGAATTATTTGCTAAAACAGTAGATGTGAATTAAACCTGTATCTTTATAAAGGAATGTTACCTCTATCTTCTGCAACAAAAATCCCAGTTTCTGCAACAAAAAATCTCTAATTTTCTCATGAACCATTTCAACGGACGCAATTCATTGCTACAACGGGCACAATTGACACAGGCGCAAATATTGAGAATAGGAGTTATTGAAATAGGCGCAATTGAGATGTGCCGACTTAGAATTAAGCGAAGGGTGTTATCTTTGTTTTATGGACATTCCATGTACTTACGTTTACTGGCTTTGCCAGCTATATCTTGTCCTTCATTCAGCGGTAAAGCGATTCGGCGCATCTCCGTCAATCGCGCCTAATTTTAGCTACCTCTATGCTCAATTGCGCCTGTAACAATTATGTAGCGCCCGTTGAAATTGTTAAAATGGTTCATAAGAAAACTTAGACATAATGGAAGTTTTGCAAAAAGTTATATTTTATTTCAGAAGATAGAGAGCAAACAGCACGGGGAGGTGGAGGGGGGAGGGAGAGATCCTAAAAAACTGCTTCTTTATTTTCATGCATGCATAATCATGCAAACACAAACACACAAGCAGATGCATAGGAACCCACAGGCCCAAGCAAACAGACTTGAGATGGATAGAAACAGAGATAAGAATAGCACTAAACAAAGAGTTGTCATAAAACCTCAACATCTAAATTACTGAGAGAGAGAGAGAGAGAGAGAGAGTCAAAAGTCAAAGTCAAAGTCAAAAATATTTTAATTGTTAGGCCTCTGGCCCATAACAATGGAGTTCACACAAAAAGTATTGCATACATGAGCAACAACGAAAAAAAGAATAAAGACACACCCAAAACACGTATTATATGCAAACAAAACATAGATACAAACATTCATCATGCATGTATATATTCTTTTCGCAAGGCGAGAGCTCTATGAATAAATAATGACGTCTTAATAATAATGCTAGGGTTTTGATTACATAAAATCAATGTTAGTCTGAAAGATGAAGGATGTTTATAATATTTTGCTGGAATTAGTTCTCTTCTTAAATCATTATATTTAGGACATATAAATAGAAAGTGAATTTCAGTCTCAAGAGTTGTACAACAAAAAGGACAATGATCTTTACTTTTGTCTAAACGTGCCTTATATTGTAAGAAATTACAGTTAATTGCAGACATTCCCATTCGAAATCTAGCAATATCTTTACGAACAAAGAAATTTTTTAAAGTGTGTAAATACGGCTTCATTGAAATTGTTGGATTAAGTATATAATACCCTTGAAAGAAATCATGACTTTGCAATGCAGATGACCAATCCTGCTTAAAACAGTCCACAAGCCTTTGCTTGAATTCTTTAAGAAACAATTGCCTATTCCCCACCCCTTGTGCTTCCCATACCACCCCGAACCCATACTGATACAATACATTCCGAACACGGCAAGCCCATGTGACATAGTTTTGTCTTTGCAGATGTAATAACATATTGTATGCTTTCCTTGGAAACCTATAATTATCCATAGTAACGAGCCGCAGGGCAAAATTTGACGCACCTAGTGTATGTATTAACAAAAAGAGGGTACCTACCAGTCTCGCCATAAATAAGATGTCTTGGAGATTTTGGGCTCGCACCTAAAAAGCGTTTAAGGGCTGAAAGATGGACTCTTTCTATAAGCTCTTGATTGGCTGTTAACCCCCAGATTTCAGATCCATAAGTTAATATGGGTTGTATTTGGCTGTCAAACATTTTTAAAAAGACACCTGGGGAATGTTCACCTACTGTCCAGAGTACTTTTATTATTGCTGCAATGCCTTTTCTAGCTCTATCACCAAGATCTTTAAAAGTGTATGAAAAAGTAAGCTTTGTTGAAAGATAAATACCCAAATATTTATACAGCTTAACAACTTCTAGTTTTTGATCTCCGTACAACCACTTTTCAGAATGAGATAGATAGCCACCATTTCTAAAAACAACTACATTGGATTTATCTAAATTAACACAAAGGTCAAGTCTGTTAGTTGTCCTATATAATATATTCAACTGATTTTGTAAACCTACAATGCTATCCGAAAAAAGAACCACATCATCTGCAAAAAGTAAAATGAGTAATTCAATAAATTCTGGTGACAATTGAATGCCATGTTTGCCCTGACTAATAATGTCCTTAGTTAATATTCATTTATAAAAATTGAAAATAAAGTTGGTGAGCACACCTCTCCCTGCTTTAATCCACGTGGACAAAAGAATGCGTCAGTTAAGTTGCCTCCTGTTCGAACTTTTGCTTTAACAGTCTCATACATACTTTTAAGTGCATTAACAATTTTACCATTGAACCCATTGTTGCATAATATTTTCCATAGCTTATCTCTGTGAACAGAATCGAATGCCTTGCGAAAATCAATAAAGGCCACATATAACTTTCTATGTCTTAATAATTGCTTTTGAATTGTTGCTAACAGAGTGAAAATATGGTCATATGTGCTGTGATCTTTTCTAAAACCAGCTTGTTCTTCCCCAATGATATCATTACTGTCTAACCAGTCTGTTATTCGTCTGTTCAAAATAAAACTATACAATTTGCTACTAATATTCAATAAAGATATCCCCCTGTAATTGTCAGTATTATTTGGATCTCCTTTCTTGTATAATGGTTGCATAATAGACAAGCACCACTCATCAGGAAACAAACCATGATCAAAAATAAAGTTGAAGAATTCAACAAGAAATGGAACAATGCGTTCTTTACTACATTTAAAAAATTCTCCTATCAACCCATCAGGTCCTGGTGCCTTATCTGCTTTTAAAGCTTTTATTGCATCAGTTACTTCTTCAGAGGAAATAGGTCCATTTAATATATCACAGTCACGTACAAAACTATCATGCATGTTGTTTGGCAGGCTATGTTCCCCTTCTGGTTCAATATGTGGAATGTTAAATACTTCTTGGAAGTGATCAAACCATTGTTCACAAGTAATAGTATTCTGTACTGAAGTCCTTGGACGAACAGAGCGGATTGTATCCCAGAATTTTCTTGGGTCATCTAGATTATTTTGCAGGGTATGAACTATATTATCTCTATGCGACGTTTTCTTTTGCCTCAGGAGTTCTTTGTACGCTCTCCGTTTTTGAGCATATTTTTCTCTTTGATCATCAAGATCTGTCTTTTTTTTAGTATAATTTAGATCATCTTTAGACAATTTTACTGAGCAGATCTTTTTCAAATCCTGCTGTAATGATTTTCTTTGTTGTCTGCAGTGCTGGTCAAACCAAACACTCTTCTTATCTTTTCCAACAAAAAACATTCTCTTCATGCACTCTCCTGCGTAACCCAAAGATTCATTAAACAGACTGAGTGCAGCATTTATATCTATTTGAATAAAAGATGTAGCTTTTTGTA
>CM065681.1:82394487-82399487 GCA_017654935.2 Phymorhynchus buccinoides
TAACCATTCAATCTGAAAATAAACTGACTCTAGCCCGAACCCTAACCAAAACCTTAAACCGTCAAATACACACACACACAAAAACTTTCCTAAAAATTGAATGTTCCATGTTTGGAGATGACCAAGTACGGTCTTGAACGCCGAGTCAATTTCACTCTTGTAATTTCAAAAATCAACTGAGAGACAAAGTCCAGCAAATCCTCTTTTGTATTGAAGGAAGTAGGTGAAGACGGGGTAAAAAGCTCATGGGTGGGTAAGAAGCCCATGCCAATTATCTCATGAAATGAAGCAAATTTCAATCACATTTTGCCCATGAGACGAGTGTTAATGTTTAGCATTCGTTTCATGAGCAAATTGGACTAAAATGTTCTTTATTTCATGAGATAATTCATGGGCATTTTTACCCCGTCTTCACCTATTGCCTAGGGGAAGGATCTGACGAGGGAGGGGGTACTAGTGTTAATAGTTTCTTTGAGTGCCCAGGGCCTGTATTCACGTTGAGATAGCATGAGACTTAGCATGATGCTAACTTAGAAGCTCTTCCAAAAGTCCTATTAAATCCTATAGGACATTGGAAGAGCTTCTAAGTTAGCATCATGCTAAGTCTCATGCTATCTCAACGTGAATACAGGCCCTGGTGATTTGCCCTTCGACGGTTTAAGAATAAACCCAAATATTGCGATTTTATCAGTTTTTTTTAATTGATTTTAGTTTCCTTGTTGGAACTTTTTGAGTTGTGTGTGTGTTCTCAAAGTGAGTGTGACCAAAAAAAGCCTAAATGTTACAAAGAGTGATATCTTCGCAAGCCGACTACCAACCTTGCAAAGAATGAAGCCAACTTTCTCACTTCCCACCTGGAAGGTGAAAAGGTGGAAGGAAGGTGGGAATTGTTAGTGTTGTTGTAGGCAGTGAGTGAGTTCTCAATGATCCCCAGCTGTAGTGTAGGTGAAGGGGTGGGAGTTAAAGACACACTGACGCACCACGATTAAGTCCCTTGTTGTTTTCTGGGTAGCTGTGACCCACATGCAAATGTCCCCAAGTTCAAATTCAGGCTGCTCTTTAAAATGATGTGTTGGTTTGAATTTGGGGGCATTTCTATTGAAGTCAAACCTGGTCAAAACAAGATTTCTTACCAGCTATAAGAGGGAAAACACGTGAAACCCGTGATTTTGACACGTGATCTGGTGGGTCTTTTTATATTAAAAAACAAACAACCGGCTTCAGTCAGCTGCGGAGTGCGAGCTCTTTTAACTATTTGTATATTCAGGCTTTTTGGTGTGACCTTCGAAAGTCATCTCGTGAACGCTGGATAAGTCAGCTGTTCAGCTGGTAGCTGGTAACAAAAGTTATCGTTTTATCCGGTAGCCCCCAAAAGAGATGTGATGTATTCGTTGCATAAATAACTGCTGGTTTCGACATTTATTGCATCTTATCGTGTCACATCATTGCCCTTTTAGCCAGCATTTACTCCCCCTCCCTCCCCTCACACACACCTTTCCCACCTCTCTCTCTCTCTCTCTCTCTCTCTCTCTCTCTCTCTCTCTCTCTCTCTCTCTCTCTCTCTCTCTCTCTCTCTCTCTCTCTCTCTCTCTCTCTCTCTCTGCCTGCCCTTTTTTTTTTTTACTGTGTCCAAGTCTCTGTCTAGTCTTTTCATTTGTACCGGGTATGTCTCTGTCTGGATATCCCTCTCTCTCTCTCTCTCTCTCTCTCTCTCTCTCTCTCTCTCTCTCTCTCTCTCTCTCTCTCTCTCTCTCTCTCTCTCTCTCTCTCTCTCTCTCTCTCTCTCTCTCTCTCTCTCTCTCTCTCTCTCTCTCTCTCTCTCTCTCTTTTTGCGTTGAATATTTAAAAAGCATTTTGCATGTTTTGTTTGAGAGCATGATGTAAAATATATTTTAAAAAAGCCCATTGTGTGCTTACTCTTTTTCCCTCAACAAAAAAAGTTTCATTCGTTCGTTCGGTCTCTCTGTCTCTCTCCAGCAGCAACAGCGCGCGTGTGTATTTTCCTTTCTCTCATGGATACTGTTTCGTCATAAATCCGTCTCCTCCGGTATTATACCTACTCGAGCATGGCGTAGTATGATAAAAATGTCAAAAAATAACATCTCAAGAAGAAGAAGAAGACGGAGGAGGAGAAGGAGAAGAAGAAAAGGAAGAAGAAGGAGGAGGAAGAAGAAGAAACAGAAGGAATGCGAAAAACACATGGAGACAGAAAAAACACATGCAGAGAAAAACACATGGAGACAGAGAAAAACACATAGAGACAGAGAAAAACACATAGAGACAGAGAAAAACACATAGAGACAGAGAAAAACACATGGAGACAGAGAAAAACACATGGAGACAGAGAAAAACACATAGAGACAGAGAAAAACACATAGAGACAGAGAAAAACACATAGAGACAGAGAAAAACACATAGAGACAGAGAAAAACACATGGAGACAGAGAAAAACACATGGAGACAGAGAAAAACACATAGAGACAGAGAAAAACACATAGAGACAGAGAAAAACACATGGAGACAGAGAAAAACACATAGAGACAGAGAAAAACACATGGAGACAGAGAAAAACACATGGAGACAGAGAAAAACACATAGAGACAGAGAAAAACACATGGAGACAGAGAAAAACACATAGAGACAGAGAAAAACACATGGAGACAGAGAAAAACACATAGAGACAGAGAAAAACACATGGAGACAGAGAAAAACACATAGAGACAAAGAAAAACACATGGAGACAGAGAAAAACACATGGAGACAGAGAAAAACACATAGAGACAGAGAAAAACACATAGAGACAGAGAAAAACACATAGAGACAGAGAAAAACACATGGAGACAGAGAAAAACACATGGAGACAGAGAAAAACACATGGAGACAGAGAAAAACACATAGAGACAAGAAAAACACATGGAGACAGAGAAAAACACATAGAGACAGAGAAAAACACATAGACAGAGAAAAACAGAGAAAAACACATGGAGACAGAGAAAAACACATAGAGACAGAGAAAAACACATAGGAGACAGAGAAAAACACATAGAGACAGAGAAAAACACATAGAGACAAAGAAAAACACATGGAGACAGAGAAAAACACATGGAGACAGAGAAAAACACATAGAGACAGAGAAAAACACATAGAGACAGAGAAAAACACATGGAGACAGAGAAAAACACATGGAGACAGAGAAAAACACATAGAGACAGAGAAAAACACATAGAGACAGAGAAAAACACATAGAGACAGAGAAAAACACATAAAGACACTGTCACAGAGAAAAACACATGGAGACCCAAAAAAAACATGGAGACAGAGAAAAACACATGGAGACAAAAAAACAACCCACAGAGATAAAGAAAAACACATGGAGACAGAAAAAAACACATGGAGACAGAGAAAAACACATAGAGACAGAGAAAAATGCATAGAGACATCGAGACAGAGAAAAACACATAGAGACATATATACTGAGAGAAACACACTCAGAGAAACAGACAGAGACAGATAAGAGAGAAACAGAGACAGAGAGGCTGACTGCTCACAGATGTTTTGTTGTTTTGTTTTGTTTTGTTTGCTTGTTTTTGGGGGGGATTAGTATGCCGAAAGCAAAAGCGTAACCTTCTACTGCAATGCTATGCTTTACTTGTGCCCCGTTGCTAATATTTGAGCTGTCTGGTGGGTTATGTCTGCTACCAGGGGCCGGCATAGGGTACATCTCTTTGCTCTGCCGTTTTGTGGTTCGCATCTTCTTCGCTTCTTCATTTTGTACTGTCAGTGTCAGCTGTTTGGCTCGTTATGGTGTGTGTAGGCTTAACATTCCTAGCTCGTTAAAATTCCTAGCTCGCTACTATGAGAGTGACTATTTGCGACAATCACAAATTTCACTTTTTCGTTACTTGAACCATTTACCTAACCCTAACATTAACCCTATCCCTAACCCTAGAAAAAAGTGAAATTTGTCGTTCATGCTCAATGTCGCAAAATACCGCAAATAGTCAGTCTTATAGTATAGCGAGCTAGGAATTTTAACCCGACATGTGTGTGGTTTGAAATAAGTCAGTTTGTGGAAAACGTTTGTTTTATTTGTGCTGTATGCGTTCTTTTCATAACGTCGATTCTGTTGGGGTAAGTTTATGACTGGGGTGTAGTGGTGTGTGTGGGTGTGTGTGTGTGTGTGTGTGTGTGTGTGTGTGTGTGTGTGTGTGTGTGTGTGTGTGTGTGTGTGTGTGTGTGTGTGTGTGTGTGTGTGTGTGTGCATGCGTGTGTGCGTGCGTGTGTGTGTGCGTGTGTGTGCGCGTGTGTGTGTTGTTCTTCAGTTTAACGTCCTTCCACTAAAAGTGATTCAGACAATATATTGTAGTTTGATGTTGGTGTGGTGAGTGTGAGTGGGTGTGTCTGTAAATGTGTGTAAGCATTAGAGTAAGCGATAGGATAGTGATGCAGACCTAATCATAATCCCCCCCCCCCCCCATTAAAAAACAAAAAACAAAAAACATTTAAAGAATATAACCGATAAATGAACAATGTTAAAGATAAATACTAAGTGAACTACTTAATAAACATTTACAAACTGAATCAAGAACAGAATAATTGTTTAGAATACTGGGTAGAGACAATGGCGTCGATCCATCAATAAAACCATCAATACCCGAATTCTTGAAAAGCCACGGTTCTCTTGCCGCTGGACAATGAATCAGTAAATGACTGACACTCAAGGATTCACCACATTTAACATTAATACAGTATTTTGTTTTAAATGAATTCAAACGTAGTCTATGGATTAGACTTTCAATCTCCCTGGACGAGAAAGTAACACGTTTGTGTGATATTTTCTCATTGTCTCTAACATTAGATTTAATACAGTTATCATAATATTGAACGTCTGAGTTCATCAATTCAGTTTTGACATTTTCATGAGAAGTTTTGTTTATAATTGAGAAACATTCTGTCAGATCTAAAGGAACATTAATTGATACTGCGTCGTCACTATTTTG
>CM065681.1:82404487-82406987 GCA_017654935.2 Phymorhynchus buccinoides
CCGCCATCCACTATGGCTTCTGCCAGGCCGTCACCACCACCACCCTCCCCTCCACCACCCCCACCCCCACCCCTCCCCAACACCCACCCACGGTCATCACCCCCACCCCCACCACCAACGCCAAACACCGTCCGCGGCTCAAACCGGTACAGGCTCAAAAATCCAAACCCATCCCTTCTTCGGTGTCTGCCAAGCCGGTTTCACCACCACCATCACCACCATCACCCCCTCTTCTTCCCAAACAGTCTGCTCCTCCTCCGCCCAAGTTCAAACCGGAACCTTCTAGATCGTCCGAGAGTGGAAGAGCGTCTGGACAGGTTCCCAGACCGGTATCGGTTCCGCAGAAAGCGGTTGCTAACGCGCCGATACCGATTCCGGTAGTGTCTGTGGCGAGGAAGGTTTCTCCTTCTTCTTCTTCTTCTTCTTCTCCTTCTTCTACTTCGCAAGCTTCCACGACGGTGGATGTGGTGAACAACAATACATGGCCTCGCCCTGCTCCTAAACCGGCTCAGCAGCACCAAGCACCACAAACTGGTTACAGCAAACCGTCGACCGTCTCAGGATTCCCGGCTGATCTGGGACCAGTTAGGGAACAGCATCCTCCAGTCCTTCAAAACAGATCAGGACAGAGTGTCAGTGGAAGAGGGGGAGGGGGAGGACAGGCAGCCAAAATGGTCGTCCACAGCGTCCAACCGGCATCGCCCGTTGTGGTTTCTAGAACCGGTTCCGAAGCCAGAGTTATTTTACCTGGAGGCGGTGTACTGGTTAAAAATGGTTCTCAAACTGGTATTCCGACAACGATTACCGCCTCGGACAATTATGGAACCAGAACGGGTGTACTCCTGGGGGGTGACCCCAAAGCCGCTCAAGAAGAAACCCCGCCTAAATTCCCTACCGAACTCGATCTCAACGCCAACACCGTGTCCGACGGTGCTGGTACAAAAACACCCAGAGATGGTATACCTGTCAAAAACACTATTGCCCAAGACGGTGCAGGCCTAAGACAGTATGGGGATGGTCGAGCGGTGGTAAGCAGAACACCGATTCGGACATCAGCCAGTCGACCAGCTTCGGTGCCCAACTATGGAACTCGCTCTTCAGTTCCCTTCCCGCTGAAGAGTGATGGGGTGGATGGTCTGGTGGGGAAGGAGGAACAACTGCCAGCCTTTCCTGTGGAACTTTCTGACAGAAGAGAGGTAAGGCTTGGTGTGGGGGGAAATAGGGAAAGATTTTTTAACTGGCCAACATTTATTAATTACTTATTTTGTAACTTATTGATTCAGTACTTACTTGTTTATGTACAACATGTATCTATATATTTTCGTTTTCGTTCATTATTGTATTTTTTGGTTTATTTCTTTTAGCTATTCATTTTTGTTTTATTATATAAATTTGCGGTAAAGGTAAAGATGTGCCTCCCCCCCCTGCATTTCTCGGTTAATTGCATTTTTCCATTTTTGCCTTTCATACCATACATAAAGCTGTATTTTAGGAACCTTTTCAGCTAATTCTCTTCTTGGAATACTAACCCTAGCCCTAACCCTAGCCCTAAACCTAACCCTACCCCCCACTATGTACTGCACTACACCGCGATTTGTCACAGTTGTGGTTCGTTGCGTTTTCCCGTCTTATAGGGTGGGGGGTAGGGTTAGGGTTAGGGCAAGGGTTAGGGATAGGGTTAGTATTCCAAAAAGGTTATTAGCTAAAAAGGTTCCTAAAATACAGCTTTATGTATGGTAAGAAAGGCAAAAACGGAAAAATCAGAATTATACGCATACGTACATTTCCAACACCTCAAATTCCATGCCTGTTAAGACATTTAAAAACACGCTTTCCAAACAGTAGCCTGTGTAGTCTGTATAATAAGCTTAAAGACCCAGTGACGCACCACGATTACGTCCCTTGTTTTTTTCTGGGTTGCTGTGACCCACATACGAATTTCCCCATATTCAAATTGAGGCTGCTCTTTAAACTGATGTGTCGGTTTCAATTTGGGGCCATTTATATGGGAGTCAAACCTGGTCCCCAATTTTTTTTTTACCAGCTATAAGAAGGAAAACACGCGAAACCCGTATTTTTGACACGTGACCTGGTGGGTCTTTAAAGATCCACTAGATCACGTGTCATAATCACGGGTTTCACGTGTTTTCCTTCTTATAGCTGGTAAGAAATTTTTGTTTTGACCAGGTTTGACTCCCATACAAATGTCTCCAAATTAAAAACGAAACATCATTTTAAAGAGCAGCCTCAATTTGAAGTTGGGAACATTTGCATGTGGGTCACAGCAACCCAGAAAAAAACACCCAAGGGACTTAATCATGGTGCGTCAGTGTGTCTTTAAATATACCTTGACAGTTTTAATTCACACTGTGGTTATAACACAGCGGCAGTGATGACTTTATGGATATATATATTACTCTTTGACCTAAGATGTCTCCACACATTGCAAAATCCTGTCTGCTGGATGGCTCACCCTTACACTGTGACATTTGTGACCTAG
>CM065681.1:82411987-82414487 GCA_017654935.2 Phymorhynchus buccinoides
GACGCCCATACAAATGCCCCCAAACTGAAAACGAAACATCATTTTAAAGAGCGGCCTCAATTTAAGTTGGGGGCATTTGTATGTGGGTCACAGCTACCCAGAAAAAGGGACTTAATCGTGGTGCGTCAGTGTGTCTTTAAAATGTCACCAAGAGACCTTTATGTTTGTAGCTTCCCCTTCAGTGTAAGCCTATCCGGTGGGGAAGACGGGGTAAAAAGCCCATGGGCGGATAAGATGCCCATGCCAATTATCTCATGAAATGAAGCAAATTTCAGTCAAATTTTGCCCATGAGACGAACGCTAAACATTAACACTCGTCTCATGGGCAAAATGTGACTGAAATTTGCTTCATTTCATGAGATAATTGGCATGGGCTTCTTACCCGCCCATGGGCTTTTTACCCCTACATACCCTATCCATTTTGTTTGATTTTTGTTATAAATATGGCAACGCTGTGCCTTTTTTTAACTTCAATATTGAAACTACATTGGCCTACAACTGAAATAGTATACATTTCCAGTCTCAAAGAAATTTAAGAGGTGCGATGTGGGTTTCTTTTAGAAGGGCGTGGGTTGATGAATACAGTGCTGACATCCTAACAGCTACAGGCGTTTCGGTTCACAATTTGTTCCAATGAGAGACTTAGTGCGATTTTTCTCACGCCAGAGGGCATGACACTCGTGTGGGGCTAATCCTCTCTATATTATTAGTTGGGGATAAAGAAAGAGAGAGAGACAGTGAGTGGTCCTACCATCACTCTCTCTCTCACTACGCCCAAGTAAGAAAATCGCGTGATAAGCCCCTAGTGCATTGACTGCCCTCTGGCGTGAAAAATATCGCCATAGGTTGACCATTCGTAGTGAACGAAATTTGAAATTTGACGTCCTCTTGACCCGAAGGGTATGGGACATTGCTAACTATAACTGAATGCGGGGGGGGGGAGGAAAATTATATTTATCAGTTGTAGCACAATTCGTAGTGCACTTTGCCGCTCCTTACATGCACACGAGCATACGTTCACGCGTGCGCGCCCGTGTGTGTGTGTGTGTGCGTGTGCGCATGCACGCGTGCGCCTCTGTGTGTGTGCGCGCACGCATGTAGGCTACGTGTTTCAGAACCCCATACACGCATTAAACAACACTTCGAATGATGCTAACACACACAAGATAAAGCGCAATACAAATACTATCATTGTTATAATCAATACTCATAATTGTCATGATATACTAACGGTTTTCCCCCATTGCTTCTATTTCGATTTTCAGGCTGTTCTCCAGTTGCTATGACGACGCTTCCAGATTCGTGGAATTACTGTCCAAGCCTGGTTGTGACGTCCTGGAGTTTGAAGATCTGGTGCCGCTGGTGCAGGTAAAATGGGCTGAAAAGCACAGGCACAATGCAAACCACATTCACGAGAGGCATTACAATGCATTCACAGGGCCAATTGTGCGTACTGGAGTCCAACCGAGTGCAGTAATAGAGACCTCAAACTAACAAGGCCTAATTATAAAATGGTCTTTAACCCTTTCACCGCCAATGTCGCATTTTAGCACCACAGTGCTTTAACACCCATGTCACTAAAAGGCATCAAACTGTGGTCTATTATCCAAAGATCATATTGTCTTAGTTTTGGGAAGTAAGGATAGACCTTATTTTATATCCCCAATACTGCAGATGGATTTTGTTCTCTACCCAGGTCAATTTAATGGCATTTTGTGGCTGAAATATGGCTGGCGGTGAAAGGGTTAAGCTATAGCTGGATCAGACCTGTTTGCTCTACTCTTTTCGAGTAGTATTCTACTCAATTTGGACCTCTACTACTCTCCAAAACTGAAAATAATTGCTCTTTAATTCTTGAATACTACTCACATTTTCAGTTACCATTATTTTATCGAATTTATGAATAAAGCTACACATTTTGCACCAAAACTTCTCATTTCAGCTATCCTGACTGCTACTCAAGACGTGTGTAGGGGGCAAACAGGTCTGCTGAATTCTTTTGTTTAAAAAAAAGAAGAAGCAACAACAACAACAACAACAACAACAACAACAACAACAACAACAACAACAACAACAGAGCTCTTCAGAGAGAGAGAGAGAGAGAGAGAGAGAGAGAGAGAGAGAGAGAGAGAGAGAGAGAGAGAGAGAGAGAGTCTAAAATACTGACGAGCAACAAAAAGGCACAATAGATTGAAAGGTGGATCAGCATTGGATTGGACATCGTGCTCTGTATCATAAATTCTTTTTATGTGGTCGCAACTATACGTTGCTTCAAATGTCGTGCTTCTTTCACTTAGTGCGAGAGCGTAGTGTATTGTGTGTGCGACGTACCCGCTCAGCATTGTATTTGAATAGAATCAGGGCTCCCAGGGACCCCCATTTGGGGCTATATGAAGTAGGGGAAGACGGGGTAAAAAACGCATGGGCGGGTAAGAAGCCCACCCCAATTATCTCATGAAATAAAGAAAATTTCAGTCAAATTTGCCCATGAGACGAATGC
>CM065681.1:82421987-82424487 GCA_017654935.2 Phymorhynchus buccinoides
CCACGACTGCCTCTGTCAGGTAGCTTGTGGCTGTGGCCGTGGGGTGTGGGGGGGGGGGTGGGGGTGGGGGTGCAGGGTGTGTGTGAATGTACATACATGCATGTATGTATGTGTGTGTGTTGTGTGAGTGTGGGTATGACTGTGTGTTTGTGAATGTACATACAACCATGTATGTATGCGTTTAAGTAGTGTGTGTGTGTGTGTGTATGTGTGTGTGTGTGTGTGTGTGTGTGTGTGTGTGTGTGTGTGTGTGTGTGTGTGTGTGTGTGTGTGTGAGTGTGTGTGTGTGTGAAAATAATAGATGTTGAATGGAGGAGGAGGTGTCTTCATCAAGTACCCAGACAAAAGAAGACTCTCCACCAGCTGTCCACTAACTTCCGAGCAGAGGCCTGCGCTATGCTCGAGGCAGCCAGACTCCTGAACCAACAGGAAGTTCTTTCACCCAACACAGTGTTCCTGACAGACTGCCAGTCTCTGTTACAGAGCTTACAGAACAGAGAAAATGGACAACTTCTGAAGGACATCAGAGAAGAACTCGGTTGTTTAAAGACAAAAACGTGCTTGGTAATGCAGTGGTTACCGTCCCACTGTGACATTGCTGGCAATGAGCAGGCAGACAGACTGTCAAAGCAAGGCAGCCATCTGGAACAGCCAGACCATCCTTTGTCATACAAGGAGGTTAAAACAATCCTGCACAACAGGTTCCATGAATCGTGGAGGAATCGACTAGGCATCGAAAACGACACCGATGATCTCCAAGGTCTCAGTCGTCAACAACAGGTGTTACTGTTCAGATTGCGAACGGGACACTGCCGACTGCTGTCGCACCTTCACAGGATCAACCTGACACACACCAGTGAGTGCCCCTGTGGCACTGGAATCCAATCCCCAGAGCACATCCTCCAAGAGTGCCCCACTTACCACGACATCAGATGTCAAACCTGGCCGGAAGGGATGGAGCTCCAACAGAAGCTGTGGGGACCCACAGAGGTGCTGAGAAAGACGACAGACTTCGCCCTCAAGACCGGATTGGAGATTTGAGCATGACCTGGGATCGCAGACGAAGAAGAAGAAGATTATGTGCATGTAAAAATTAAAAAAACTTAAGTACATGAATTATTTGTCTACATGTGTGTGTGTTTGTGTGTGTATGTGCACCAATCCTATCAATATATCAATATTAAGTATTCCTCTCTCTCTCTCTCTCTCTCTCTCTCTCTCTCTCTCTCTCTCTCTCTCTCTCTCTCTCTCTCTCTCTCTCTCTCTGTGATGTTGATGCTCTGCCTACCATGTCGTTGCTATATTACTGTTGTTGTCTCTGTTGGTGATGTTCCTGTGTCTCAATGTTCATTTATAGTATTAGTTATGTATTGCATGCTTAGAACCAAGAACAGAATGGAAGACTAGGCCCAGCCTAAATTCTTATCCTTGTAAAATAAAGTATTTGAAGTTTGAACTCTCTCTCTCTCTCTCTCTCTCTCTCTCTCTCTCTCTCTCTCTCTCTTCTCTCTCTCGATCTCTCTCTCTCTCTCTCTCTCTCTCTCTCTCTCTTCTCTCTCTCTTTCTCTCTCTCTCTCTCTCTCTCTCTTCTCTCTCTCTCCCCCCCCCCATCTCTCTCTCTCACTCTCTCTCTCTATCTATCTATCTATCTATCTCCCTCTCTCTCTCTCTCTCTCTCTCTCTCTCTCTCTCTCTCTCTCTCTCTCTCTCTCTCTCTGTGTCTCTCTGTCTCTCTCTCTCTCTCTCTCTCTCTCTCTCTCTCTCTCCCCCTCTCTCTCTCTCTCTCTCTCTTAAACAGATGTTTGACCTGGTGAGGCCCCGCACAGAGGAGAAGATAACTCTGAGCGACCTGAAGAACTGCATGATGGCGGACATTTTCTTTGATACTTTCTTCAACTTGGACAAGTTTCTGGAACACGAGCAGCGAGACCCCTTCGCTGCCACCAGGGTAAACATTGTAGCTGAAACCAACCAACCAACCACACGTTAAACCCAGTGGCAACGAAAAGGTTGTCATTTAGTGGTCAAAATGTACCCCCCTCCCTTCCTTCCTCATCAGTCTCACAAAAAACAATTTTTTTTTTAATTGGGTGACGTGCCTCTGGCTGCGACGCGCTCTCCAGGTGGGAGCAACCCGAATTTCACAGAGACGCCTCTGTGACTATAATGTACCTAACCTAACCTAACCAAGCAAGCAAGCAAACAAACAAATAAAAACGAAAAACGACAGCGGCAAACTTATCTTTTGCCCACTGTAGTGGAGTAAAGGTCGGACCTATAGCTGGGGACCAGTCATCATAAGCCGCCATCTTGGGATAAATCCACGAACTTTTACACAAATTTCAAAAGTGAAGGTCATAGGTCAAAGGTCAAGGTCACTGGAGCCGAAAATGCTGCCGAGCACCTGGCACGGTAACATTTGAACGGACAGACCTATAGATCGGCTCAAATTTTGCATGCAGATTGGTACTAAGGATGTCTAGGCCAGGTTTGAAAATGA
>CM065681.1:82429487-82501987 GCA_017654935.2 Phymorhynchus buccinoides
GAGGAGAGAGAGAACGAGAAAGAGAGAGAGAGAGACAGATAGTCGGGGGGGGGGGGAGAGAGAGAGAGAGGAGGGAGAGAGAGAGAGAGAGAGAGAGAGAGAGAGAGTTTGCATAATGTCCATCACTTCATGTGTGTTTGTATGTATGCATAGTCTGCTGTTTTCTGTGTAATAGTTAGAACCTGCCTTAATACAAAATGTGTGAACATTTTTGTTTATTAGAGTAAGCTGTACATATTCTAGGATTTAAACCGCACAATACGTTGATACAGTGTGCGCGCGCGCTGGTGTGTGTGTGTGTGTGTGTGTGTGTGTGTGTGTGTGTGTGTGTGTGTGTGTGTGTGTGTGGGTGTGTAGCGGGGGCGTGGCTTGTGTATTTAGGTGTGGTGTTGCTTTGTGTGCATGCATGTCTAGTCCTACGTGTGTACATGCAATCATGTATGTGTGTGTGTGCGTGTGCGTGCGCGCATGTATGTGTGTGTGTGTGTGTGTGAGTGCATGCGCGTATATGTGTGTGAATGTTAGGCTCCTATATAGTTTATTGTGCCTTAAAAACTCTCTTGACATTTGTTGCTTTTGTAGAGCTCACTTTTTAGAAAGTTTTGAACAGTAACATTATTTGAGAAACGTGAAATAAACCCTTGGTGCTAGTCTTGAAGCTCTGTTTCACGTTGTTTGCTTTCTGTGTGTGTCGTTGAATCTCACCAAAAACGCTATACAATGTAATTTTAGCTGAAATGAATAAAAGGAAGGAACTTCTCGTAATTAAATCCCTTTTACCAAAGTTATTTATGGCACATATTCGCCTAGCAAAGTGAAAGTAGTTGCCACAACAATACAGACCCTGCCATAAATAACTTTGGTAAAAGGGAGTTAATTACGAGAAGTTCCTTCCTCTTATTCATTTCACTATTATCCTCTCTCTTAGCCTCACTATTTCATATTTGTAATTTTAGCTGTTTGTATTCCTTCTCACTTTCTTTTCACACACACACACACGCACGCACGCACGCGCGCGCACACCTTTTTCAACACACAGATAAATTTGTTCTTGAAGAAGGCATTGGATATTTATTTCAATAACAAGCATTCAGTCAAAATATTGCTGTAGAGAATCGATGTATCACACATTTCAAAAGATCATTAAAAAAACAAAAACAATTCACCTTAGGAAAATGAAACATGTCACAAAAATACGCAAGAATCTATATACATAGCTCAGTGAATATCACCCACCAAAAGACATGCAGTTTGCAACAGCACATCACTGAGTTCTTTTATATTACTGCCAATATGGAGTATTCAGGGTAAAAAACAGAAAACGGTACAACAAATATGTACAGAAGTAATACTTTCCATACGATCATTGCACAATTAGTTTCCTGAAAAAAATGCTTCACATCGCAATTCGTACATCCAGTGTACCTAATATGGATATTTTATAACAATAACAACAACAACAATCTTCAAACAAAAACAGGCCCAATACTGTATCGCTGTGGAACAGATTTCAATATACAAACCATACGTTAATTCAAATTCTCAACGACAATATGTAGTTCGCTGTTTGTTTAACAACGATATTAACAATGTACACATTTCATACAGAAACTTTCCCATTCATACTTCAAAGCATTTTAGCCACAATTTCATAATTTTATTTGCTTTTAATTCAGGAAGTTATGTTCTGCATAGTTATGCAGGAGTTGTCTTTGGCCACGGCAAGTTCCTAACATAATGTCTTATAATTTTCTTTTCAAAATGTCAAGACGTGGCATATTATTTATAACCTGTTAATACTACTAGACTTTACTGATGATAGCCTGGACTTTATCATCTATGCATATTTGACAGATGATGTTTTTTAAAGAAACCTAGATTTCTTATAATCAACATGTTTATATATACACAAGTAATTATTGATTGCGCCGTCTTTCTTGCAAAGTACGTTTAGTAAGATATTTTAAAAAGACAGAACGTCCAACATTGATATTTACAGTGAATGGACACGTACATTTCTCATTTTAGATGTTTTAAAGCTGACGTCAACATGCCCAGCACAGACTTTTCAACCCATGTAGGCACTAAACAGCATCATTCTTCCACACAGAAATCTTATGGTCGAAAGGAAGAAGCCGAAAATGACCCACTATTGAACATAATGTTCAGTAAAGGCATAGATGTGGAGAGACTCTCTCTCCACATCTATGATAAAGGTCAGTTCAACTGATCCGCGAGTTGTTCTTATTGTTGTTGTCGTACCCTGGCTTAAAGACTCCAGGGATCATCCCAACAGCCGAAGCACCTGCACACTATCTGTGGTACAAATGCAACAGCTAGGGATGAGAACATTACGTGTGTGACCGTTTTTTATTACCCCGCCACGTGAGCAGCCATATTTCGACTTCGGAGGATTTTGGACGGATGATGTTATGTTAGGAGCTTGCCGTGGCTAAAGACAACTCCCGCATAACTATGCAGAACACTTTTTGATGTAGCCTTGGTGTGCGCTATCCAACTGCCACCTGTTTGTTTTCAACTAATCCGCGAGAGAGCATTTACGTTTACTATGCCTAAACACAGATCACGATAGAAACGTCTTGACGTCAGCCAGGATGGTCTTGGAGCACAGCGGACACTTGTTGAGCACTGACCCACATTGCTGGCAGTAGGCGAAGTGACCGCAGGGCAGGAAGGTCAGGTTGACCTCTCTCTCCCGGCACTGGCGGCACACACGCCGGGCCCTCAGCCGCCTGTTCTCCTCTCTCAAAGTCCGCACTCTTCTCGCAAGGCGTTTCTTTTCCTTGGCTGGACTGCTCTGACCTGCTTCGGAGCAGGCTTCTGAACGAGTAGAAGAAGGGGGTGGTTGGGCAGAGGGTGCAGACTGAAAAGAAACCGCAGTGGGTTGATCGTCGGCAGGTGAATTCACAGGCACCGAAGAAGGAACGGGAATTGTTGAGGGATGACTTTCATGTGCCGGTGCTGAAGTCAGGGGAACAAAAAGGATCTCTGAAGTAGACGTTGCCTCGTTGATATGTTGTGCCGTCTGTGGGGTGTTCGTGTCACTGCTGGTTGTTGCCGCTGGATGTGTCTGGTTAGGATTTCTGCCTGGGGCCTCTAAAACAGTCGATGTTGCTGCTGCTGCTGCTGCTGCTTCTGCTGATGATGAGTCCTCTGTTTCATCACCAGACCCGTCTTCCTCCACACCCTCGTCATCTGTTCGTCTTTCACTCATCAAGTTCTCACCACTAAACACACACTGATGATTCAGCCAACCTAAACTTGCTCCACCCGACCACTCCTGACGTTCCAACATGGCGTCCACTGACGTCATCAACATGGCCGCGGTAACAGCAGGGCCAGCAGCATGGTGTGGTCCGGAGCGCCTCGACCCCTCTGAAGCTAGCTGGTGGTAAGCCTCGAGCACAATGCCCTTGGGGTATCCTAACTCCAGCACGGCTTGCACAGACGGAGGGGGCTCTGTTTTCTGCAAGGATGAAGGTGGTGGTTGAAAAGGTTGTGTAGATGATGGCAGAGGAAGAACTGAGTTAGGCTTAATCGTAGAGTCCATCTTCTTCAATTCGTGTCTTTGGTCTAGCTACACACACACAGAAAGAAAAACAAAATAATGTCTTATGTGCCATCTTTCCGGCTTGGTGCCACGTACGTCGGATAACAATTTGATATCTGATCTTCTAACACCAGTCACTGACACAGGCCCATGGAAATAAGTGAGTTGGTCTATTCCATCGTGGTGTCCATTTCCATTTAGTAAATGCAAAATCGCCAGTTCGAGTATGAAACGGTGACGGGGAAAGTGGCGATTCCGTCATGGTTGTGGGAATGGAAGCTGACAGATCGATCCAGAGTTTGCACTGAAACGAATATATCTGTTATGATTTCCCCACCTTACACACTGCACACACACTCACGCGCGCGCGCGCGCACGCACACACACACACACACACACACACACATACACGTGACACACACACACACACGTGACACACACACACACACACACACACACTCACACACCGACACACTGTGACACACACACCGACACACACACACACACACACACACACACACACACACACACACACACACACACACACACACACACACACACACACACACACACACACGAGCACTCACACGCATGCATGCCCAATCGTCTGTTCGATCTGCCATCCTCCTCCCACTCTCCGCCGCTTTCTATGTTCATTCCTCCTTCTTCTTCTTCTTCTTCTTTGAAGTTTCCTGTCACATAAGCATAGATGCGTCATGCTGCCGTTATGCGCCTAACTATATATGTCCGACTTCGGCTTAAGAAATCTTTGTAATAATTTATAGAAAAAAGGCAGGAGAATGGACCAGTGAGATAGAATGATAGCAGATGACAGTAAGCAAAGAAAAGGCAGAGTCAAAGAGAGTGACAGATTAGAGGAAGTTACAAGCACAGAACTTCCAGAAAGTGGGGGAACTATTTGTACGAAAGACCCCCCCGGTATCCCCACGGAGGGTGTTCATTCCTGAAATTCCCATACTGGCCGGACATCCCGCGTCCAGAATTTCCCAAATCACCATCATATTTTGGGTCTTCCTCGGGCAATTAAGGCATCTCCAGTTTTCCATAATAGCAAATGGACTCCTCTGCCGTCCGGTGGTCATAGTCGGACACGACTGACGGCCAATCGGACATAAAGGTCTTTTGATGTAACTTAACTTGTCTTTCAAAGTCGACGGATACGGTTCTGCATGCGTATGAATCCGTTTCTTGAAAGGCAAGCTTCAAGTTTCACCAACTTCCGTGCAACAATGGCGGTAAAATAATCGAAATAGGCCTACTTAATGTCTCAATACACGTTAACATTTTTCACTGTTTCCCCGTGGCAACACGTGCTAGTCATAAGATCGCTTGTATTATCACTGTGTTGCCATTATCAATATTAGGCCTATCAGTACAATTTGGTGCCAATTCAGTGGACATAGGATGAATGAACACTGAGAGTGTTGTCAAGATTTGATACCAACTTTCTAATAAATCACTTCACACGGTCTCAATACATGTTAACATTTTTCACTGTTTCCCCGTGGCAACACGGTGATATGCCAGTCATAAGATCAGTAACTGTAGTCTTGTATTACCACTGTGTTGCCATTATCAATATTAAGCCTATCAATACAATTTGATGCCAATTCAGTGAACATAGGAGGATAGAACACTGACTGAGGGCGTCGTCAAGATTCGATGCCAACTTTCTAATAAATCACTTCACACACGGGAAAAAAAAGTATCTCTCTCTCTCTCTCTCTGCTATTCTGGACAGCTGAACTGACTTAAATTTGTTTTGAGTGGAGAAAGCCTAGACTAGAATTAGGAAACATGCCTTCTCTCTCGACGAAGAGTAGGCCTAGACTACTCAAGTCGACTCTAATAATAAAACAAAGAATATAGCCCACATACACGACACAGGTTATATACAATTATATTAAATCATCAATCTTTGAACATTACTATTCGGATAAAAACATTATCGGCTGAGATTGATTTACACAAAGTCACTTACCATGAAAAGCCCCTCTCTTTTAGTTTACGATTTTGCCTCGTTTGTTTTCAAAGAGATAGAACAAACTTATATATTACAATAAACATTGATCAAGCATCAACCAATCAGTTAACATAGAATCATCTGGAATGTTCCAGCAACAGGACATTCAACAACCAATCATTTGTGCAAAGATCATTCTGGAAGTTATTTCTGGAACTTTCTGAGAGTGTGGTGTAAAGATCATTTCGGAGCCCATTTCTGGAAGTTTATGAGTGTTGTGTAAAGGTCATTTCTCAGTGAACCCATTTCTGGAACTTTCTGAGTGTTGTGTAAAGATCATTCTGAAATCTATTTCTGGAACTTTCTGAGAGTGTAGTGCAAAGATCATTCTAGAACCCATTTCTGGAACTTTCTGAGTGTTGTGTAAAGATCATTCTGAAATCTATTTCTGGAACTTTCTGAGAGTGTAGTGCAAAGATCACTGATTCTGGAACCTATTTCTGGAACTTTCTAATAGTGTTGTGTACAGATCATTCTGGAAAGTATTTATCTACCAGGCTTTGTGATGTTTTGTTGTATTTCTGGAAATCTCTGAAAGAACATTCTTGAAACTATTTTTGGAACTTTCTGGAAGTGCAATGTGAAGATCATTCTGGAACCCATTTCTGGAACTTTCTGGGAATGTAATGCAAGGATCACTATGGAAGCTGGGTTTTTTTACTTTCAGGGAGTGAACACAATTAACATTCTGGGAGCTGTTTCTGGAATGTTCTGGGAGTGTAATGTAAGAACATTCTGGGAGCTGTTTCTGGAATGTTCTGGGAGTGTAATGTAAGAACATTCTGGAACCTGTTTCTGGAATGTTCTGGGAGTGTAATGTAAGAACATTCTGGAACCTGTTTCTGGAACGTTCTGGGAGTGTAATGTAAGAACATTCTGGAACCTGTTTCTGGAACGTTCTGGGAGTGTAATGTAAGAACATTCTGGAACCTATTTGTGGAATTCTGTGTGTGTGTGATGTAAGAACATTCTGGAACCTGTTTCTGGAATGTTCTGGGAGTATAATGTTATGGAACCTGTTTCTGGAATGTTCTGGGAGTGTAATGTAAGAACATCCTGGAACCTATTTGTGGAACTTTCTGGGAGTGTAATGTAAGAACATTCTGGAACCTATTTGTGAGATTCTGTGGGTGTGTATTGTAAGAACATTATGAAACCTGTTTCTGGAATGTTCTGGGAGTGTAATGTAAGAACATTCAGGAACCTATTGTGGAATTCTGTGGGGGTGTAATGTAAGAACATTCTGGAGTTCACGTATTTGCAGAATTCTGTGGGAGTGTAATAAGAAGATCCTGGAACAGCTATTTGTTGAACTTTTCGAAAGTGAAGGTATGTAGAGAGTTGGTAAAGATCCGCTTTTAAAGCTGTTTCTTTCGTTTAAATCTACGCATGCAAAGATTACTCGAGAAGCTCGTTATGGAACTTATTGGTTGTGAATTTCTAAAGCTTTGAATTTTACCATTGAAATTTCCCATGCTGTTTCTGGATCATTCCAGAACCTATTTCCCCTTTCTGATCATGATTATCAACATACGTTATTGAAAATTCGAATTTAAATCAACTTCGGATTAAGAAAACAGAAAGCGATTGATTTTATATTAAGAGAAACAAATGCTAAGATTTCATTTTACCCATAATATTCTGTCATATTTCCCTAATACAAACCAGAGAGAATGCAACATAATGTAAACTATATAGTCTGTGTACAAACTGGCAATGTGGATTATTACAAGCAAAGATATAAGGTCACTAATTCATGGAAGATAGAGTAGCACAGAGAAAGAAGTAGTCTCCCTTTCTCCTTACTTTAGGTGAAGAAAAGGGGTGTATTTACGCGCGCGCGCGCGCGCGTGTGTGTGTGTGTGTGACTCTGTGTGTATGTGTGTGTCTGCATCTGTGTGTATGTGTGTGTTTGCGCGCGCGCGCGCGCGTGTGTGTTCGCTCACATACGGGCCTTTAGGCCTATGATGCAGAGGAGAGAGAGAGAGAGAGAGAGAGAGAGAGAGAGAGAGAGAGAGAGAGAGAGAGAGAGAGAGAGAGAGAGAGAGAGAGAGAGAGGGAGGGGGGGGGACAAACACAGAGATAGGCAGACAGAAATAGAGAGACAGACGAGCAAGTAGGCTACATTCAAAAACGACTCTTGCTAAATAAAATGAATATAAACAAGGAAACGAATTGCAAACTTGTTCTTTTTTTTTTTAATCGGCTTAATTAGCGCACGGGCCTGTGCCTTTTGCATCAATAATATCAATCACCAAATTATCTAAAGAAGAGATATTTAGAGTAGTCTAAAAACTGAGTTCAAAATCTAGACTTTAAGTCTATTACAAACAAAGTAGGAAAGATGAAAACGTGTGTATGCATGAGTTCCGTGTCGGAGAGAGAGAACGCGGGACTCCACTGCATACATCACAGCATGCTTACAGTTTGAGTCAGTAAAGGGTAGCTTTGGCCAATGAAGGACGGGGCAGTTTTTCAAGAACGGTCAGCTTTAGTGAAGAAGCAGTGGGCAGCTTTTTGGTGAAGGAATGGTTGGTGAAGGAATGGGCAGCTTTTTGGTGAAGGAATGGTTGGTGAAGGAATGGGCAGCTATTTTGGTGAAGGAATTGGAGGGGTTAATTCTTTCCTCTGGCTTTCCGCTGGACTTTGTCTGTTTCCCCCCACAAAAAAAATGAAGTCCAAAATGTCAGCAATCCAACAAATAACTTGAACTCTTTTCTTTCAGTAGTATATAAGCGAACAGTCGATAATTATATGAAAACTCTGAATGAATCACATTCACTACAGTAATTATTCCCGTCTGCTGCTTTCCCGTCAATGGGTAGGCCTGAAATGCTGACTTTACTCTAGAGTACGTACCTAATATAGACCAGAAGCGGCTCATTGCGGGTTTTCCTGACACTATAAATAGAACGTGACGTAAGCTTCAGTGTGGTCCTGTGAGTTAGCACGTTCCTATGAACGTATTCACTGATCCAGAATGAACTAGGCTATGAATGACGCAAATGTTTAGTATGGAGGGCCAAACGTGGTTTTTATCTACTATATTTTAGCCTATTCAATACGAAAATTCCATACTTTGTAAAAATATTCCATACTTTGTAAAAAATATTCCATAATGTGCTTGTTCTATTGAATAGATTCAAACTCAGTAGAGTAGAAAATGAAACGCTAAAGTATAAAATGAATTCCAAACCATTCTTTATTCAATATCCCCAAAATCTATTAAATACTTCCAATATCTATTTAATACATCTTGTGGATATAGAGTAGATAATGCTCTTTTCATACCACCATCTTTTTCTATTCAACATTATCCGTAAAGTATTATTAAATAGTTTAAATAGTAAAGAATTGGTTTTGAATGCAAAACTCATTCTCTACTCTCTCGGCTAGCCAGCTGACGGTTATTGTCAGAGACGCCAAGACTACGTGAGGGCTTTATGCAAATCTTGAAGGTCAACACTGAGTCCAACCATCGTTCCGAGCTTGGCCTTCCCTGCCACTTTATTTGACTTGCTTCAAGTTCAACGCCACAATTAATGAGGTTGCATGTAAGTCTTTCAGTGTCACTCAATCGTTTTGTTTCGTTTGCTTTGTTTTTAAAAGCAATTATCTTCTTCTTCAATAAGCCTGAAGCACTTCACCTATTCTACTAGCTTTTTGACTAGTAGTCTATTATTAGGCAATCCTTTAGCAATGCGTTACATCCAAACGTGAACACCAAGACACGCGCGCGCTCGGTGGGCCCGGTGCGTGTGTAATAAACTCTTGCAGCCACATACCCCCCCTCCAACCACCCAATCAAGCGTCGTGTAGTGGGCGGGGCTTCTTTACAGGTGCACAAAAGCACGCGCACGCATGCACGCACGCGCGCGCGCCCGAAACTAATAATTATAATACTATAGCGAGGTCAGGTCACAGGGAGACTGGGAGGAGGAAAACAAATAAATGTGTTTTTTTGTGTCGGACCTCTCCCGTTCGGGTTCAGGTCAGTAGGGCGAGAGACAGCGACAGAGGGGAGGGGGGGTGAGGAGGGGAGGTTAGAGAGGGGTATGCGGGGGGGGGGGGGGGGCGGTAGGTTTTGGGGTATAATAAAAATCGGATCCAGTTTTAGAGAGAGAGAGAGAGAGAGTTGAATTGAATTAATTTTAACCGAGGCGAGGCTCTTGTTGACACTTGTCCAACTCAATCCCTAAGGATGCATCTCCCTCTTCAGCCATTTTGATGTTGTGTGGGCCTCCAGTATCTTTGCCTACCGCTGGCTGTCTGCTTCTCAATTTCGCGCGCTTTTATTTTGACCCTTACAATTTGCATAAAGCCCTCACGTAGTCTTGGTGTCTCTAACAATAACCGTCAGCTGGCTAGCCGAGAGAGTAGAGAATGCATGAGTTTTGCATTTGAAACCAATTCTTTACTATTTAAGCTATTTAATAATACTTTACGGATAATATTGAATAGAAAAAGATGGTGGTATGAAAAGAGCATTATCTACTCTATATCCACAAGAAGTATTGAATAGATATTGGAAGTATTTAATAGATTTTGGGGGTATTAAATAAAGAATGGTTTGGAATTCATTTTATACTTTAGCGTTTCATTTTCTACTCTACTGAGTTTGAATCTATTCAATAGAACAAGCACATTATGGAATATTTTTTACAAAGTATGGAATATTTTTACAAAGTATGGAATATGTTTACAAAGTATGGAATATTTTTTACAAAGTATGGAATATTTTTACAAAGTATGGAATATTTTTTACAAAGTATGGAATAGATACAAGCTCTTAATTCATTACTCCACTTTTGTATTCAATACTTTTCACTTTTCTATTCAATAGAACAAGAACAGTATTGAATAGAAAAGCGCAGTAATGAATTAAGTTTGTCTATAATTTGGATTATTTACTATTTCTATTTAATATTTACATTGACACTATTAAATAGGTTTTTGTGTATTCAATAGCTCTTTTTCGTATTGAATAGGCTAAAATAGAGTAGATCATAAAACCACGTTTGGCGCCTCATAGTTTAGGGCATTGCCTTAGTTTGTAATTATATAAGGACTTTAAAACTATAAACACATAGTATACAGTATCTGTGCTATAACATTGTATTTGGTAGACTGTTCTTATATTGGGAGAAAAGTACATGTTTTGTGTGTGTGTGTTTTTAGCACATCACTTATGTCAGTGTGTGTGTGTGTGTGTGTGTGTGTGTGTGTGTGTGTGTGTGTCTCTGTGTGTAGTATTGGTAGAAAGAGAGAGTGAATGAGAGAGAAGTACATGTAGTCGGAGGAGAGAGAGAGGAAGGGAGAGAGAGAGAGAGAGAGAGAGAGAGAGAGAGGGGGGGGGGAGGAAAGAAGAGAGAGGCACAGATAGAACGGCTGTTGGATGTAAATATTCATCTACTTTCCATTTCTTAAATATTCATATACACAATATGAAGGTCCCGATATTCATAAAAGACAACAACAAAATAATATATTATTACAAGGATGCTTGATACCAAATTTGGTGTCGATCGGTTGAGAACTGTGGCCGTGCATAAGGGACACACAGACAGACACACAGACAGATTTCGAAAATATATATAAGATTTACAGGCATCAAAAGAAATGATCGAAAATCTTCCATTCTGGTGAAGCTTAAAGTATAGAATTTGAATAGAATGAAAACGAATTAGATATCAGTAAATAGTTGGCATGTATGCTGACCATTTCAAAACTAAAGCTGAGTGTTCCATGCTTATGAAACAAAACGTTATGAAATCAATTCTTTGCACACACACATAGAGAGAGAGAGAGAGAGAGAGAGAGAGAGAGAGAGAGAGAGAGAGAGAGAGAGAGAGAGAGAGAGAGAGAGAGAGAGAGAGAGAGAGAGAGAGAGAGAGAGAGAGAGAGACAGACAGACAGACAGACAGACAGAATCTTTGAATTGAATGAATTTTAGTTATAGAGGGTAATAGAATAAGCAAATAGTGCATGCTTTTTCACATCCAGCCCTCTTAAAAAATAATAAAAAGGGACAAACAAACCAATATAAAGAGCATGCAAAACGCAGTCATATATAGTATGATAATACAACCAAACCTAATCTTGTATATGCACACGCATATAAATCCGCTATGACTGTGTCAGACCAACTGACACTAGTAGGCTAGAACACCAAGGCTACACCATAATGTTGTTGTGCTCTGCGGGGATTGTCTTTATAAGCTCCTAGCATAACATCATCAGTCTCCAAAATCCTCCGAAGTCGGAGTGTGGCTGCACACGTGGCGGGGTAATCAAAAACTGTCACACACGACGTAGGCCTAATGTTCTCATTCTAGCTGGTGCATTTGTACCATGGGTACATTCAGACACATGCACTAGCTGCAGTGCACTGTACTACAGTTGGCCTACAACGTGACCCGACCGATGTTGGCCAAATCCGTCTACTCAGGGGAACGAACTGTGACTCGACAAAACAACAACACACTGTTGACGCGCTTGTTGAGGAAACGTAATTATATAGGTCGATCTCAGGGGAAAGAACTGTGTGTGGCCAGTTGTAAACAGGTCGTTTACTGCACACTGAGCTAGACCCTGGGGTGGGGTGGGGGGGTGGGGGGGGGGGGTTCCGCTGGGTGTCCAGGGAGCTGCATAGGTTTCGGGGTTAAGGGGCAATGCCCAGGGACATTTTGCGATTTAGTGATTAGGGGAAGACGGGGTAAAAAGCGCATGGGCGGGTAAGAAGCCCACCCCAATTATCTCATGAAATGAAGCAAATTTCAGTCTCATTTTGCCCATGAGACGAGCGTTAATGTCTAGCATTCGTCTCATGGGCAAATTTGACTGAAATTTTCTTTATTTCATGAGATAATTGGGGTGGGCTTCTTACCCGCCCATGCGCTTTTTACCCCGTCTTCCCCTATTAAAGAAAAAAATCGAGTCATTATTTTTTTCTTTTCACCCTTGGACTAAGGTACATCTGGGGGGGGGGGGGGGGGGGTATGTGTCCGGAAACCCCCTTCAGACCCGCCCCTGTAAAGTGATAGTCAGAGCTGTGTTATAAAATGTATTGCCTACAGTTATGGAAAATGACCTCACAGCTTGTGTGTGTCACGGTGTGTGTGTGTGTGTGTGTGTGTGTGTGTGTGAAGTCAAAATGTTATTTAAAGATGGACATTGATACATGTTTTTCTTTTCATGAACACAAACAAAATGCAAACAGACATGTTGATTAAGCACATAAAAAAATAAAACGGAAACAAGGAACAGATAAATATTTACAGTAACCCCAGAGCAAGGTTTTTTGCTCCTTTTGTTGCCTGCTTTTTGCTCCTTTTGCTATATTTTGCTGTTTGCTGTTTAATTGTTCGTCTATGTCGATAAAGGCGCATTCGTCGAAATATCCAGTAGGCTACTTTTGTTTTGTCTCTTGTGAATAAAATAACGTCACTTTACACTTGTGTAGTTGTTTGTTTGTACGTTTTTGTTTTTCTAAATTCTTTTTTTCTCCCTTTCTTTCTAGACTTAAGCAGCATATTGATTCGGCATCATGCTGGGCTCCTGCTGAACGGATCTTGGCTGGCTGGGTCACAAAATAGATGCCCCCCCCCCCCCCCCCCCCCCCCCCCCCCCCCCCCCCAACTTCGGACCTCGACCGTACAGTACCATAAAATCAATCAGTTGATTGCGGGTGCTTCGCAGAAGAAGAAGAAGAAGAAGAAGCTGGTGTGTGTGTGTGTGTGTATGTGTGTGAGTGTGTGTGTGTGTGCATGACTATATGCCTCCCAAACTAGGAGTCACTGCATTCCCTTAGTGCTGCAGCTTTGGGGATTAGTTGGCCTTTGTACACCATCCCCATTTCCAACACCAACTGCCCTCAACTCCTTTTGCATGAGAGAGTAGGGGTGTACCCTGGGCAAAGTATCCCCACTAGGCACTCCTAATAACACATTCCAGAATAGCTACCCCCCCCCCCCCCCCACACACACACACACACACACACTGCTATCTGGAGGTCACAGCAGGAATCCGATACCATTCCTGGTCATAGTCCATGCGCGGATTAGTCTTCTTCTTTTTCTTCTTCTTCAATCGCTCAGACAGTTGCCTGTCAATTATGAGTGCAGATGCATCATGCTGCCGTTATGCGCCTAAGAAATAGGCCCAGCACTGAGTCCGACTTCAGCTGGAGGAAATGTTTTTGAAAGTGTTTCGTAAAAAAAGGCAGGAGAATGGACCGGTAAGACTAGTCAAGGAGGAGAGAGTTCAAGTGCTCAGTTGGGGTGTCCCAGCGAAGCTATAGTGATGATAATTTTAATGTAAAAGACGCAATGAAGACCTATCCTGGGAGAATAAGCAAAAACTATGGCATGAAATTGCATTTCTCCCTCTTTTTCTTTTCTTTCCTTCTAATCTTTCTATTATTACCGGTAATACTTTTATTTTGGGGAAAGAGGGACCCAGAACCCCTATTCCATATACCCCCCCCCCCCCCCCCCCCCCCCCCCCGAAAATCCACCTCTGCAGTCAGACATGACGCAAAAGAACTCGGCTTCAACTGAGGCAACAGTTAGTTGGTATTTCTCTACTCTTCCTGGTAGCTGAGGGTCAGGCTATTTCTAGCAGTGATTCAAACTTGGTGGGATGGCTATGCTTCGTTTATTATAGTTTCTGAGTGTGTGTGTGTGTGTGCGTGTGTTTGTGTTTGTGTGGAGGTGTGTGTGTGCATGTTGTGAGTGAATATGTGTGCTTGTTTGAATGCATACACAGAAAATTGATGTAAAATGTGCATGCAAATGTGTTGCTTTGTGTAGTTCATATGCATAATGGGTAAAGATAAAGATGTGCCCCCCCCCCCCCCCCCTGCATTTCTCGGTTAATTGCTATTTTCCGTTTTTGCCTTTCTTACCAAACATAAAGCTGTATTTTATGAACCTTTTTAGCTAATAACCTTTTTGGAATACTAACCCTAGCCCTAACCCTAACCCCCCCCCCCCCCCCCCCCCCCCCCCCCCCCTATAAGACGGGAAAACGCAATGAACCACGACTGTGAAAAATGGCGCCGTGTACTGCAATACATAGGGGGGGAGGTCCTATTAGATAATGCCCTAGGGTTAGGGATAGGGTTAGTATTCCAAAAAGGTTATTACTAATATTAGCTAAAAAGGTTAATAAAATACAGCTTTATGTTTGGTAAGAAAGGCAAAAGCGGGAAAATGGAATTAACCGAGAAATGCAGGGGGGGTGGCACATCTTGACCTTTACCCACAGAAACACACACGAACAGAAGGGCGTTGCCAAGTACTGCAATAAGTTTTACATTGCTTCTCCCACCCCACCCCTACCATACACATCGGTAAAATTAAAAAATCTCCTATCTCAATTTTAGTAGTTTTGAGAAAAATGAAAAATAAATTATTTAAAAATTAACCACATTTACCACAATTGATTAACTATGTTGTTCAAGACATTGCAAGTTTAGTCCTGCATTTTGTTAAATTTTTCTTCATTTTTATTTTTTTTAATACTTGAAAATAATGAAGATACAAGGTTTTTGTCCTAAGTAGATCTGAATTTGGGACTTACAAGTTTTTCGTCAATTTACACCTCATTTACCCCAGATAGAAAGTCGTTAGAGATACGAGCTTTTGGTGGAAGGTGGCGGGAGAGCTGACTATGTATCTAACTCAAATCCCCCAAAAAATCAAGATACAAGGTTTTTGAATTTCACCGACGATATATACCAGTTTTTCACCCAGCTCTGCACTTTACAATTACTCAACAGGACGCACCAGTTTCTGGTAATATACACCCCACAATTTCAAATTTTGAAGTAATTCTGTGCAGAAGTTCACAATATGCTCATTACTGTGTGGACAGACAAACACATATCTAAAAAAAAAAGCCTCCCCCCTCCCCTGTGGGAATACAGGGAGGGGAGGGGGGTCATACAAATAGTTATCCCACCTTCTGTAAGTTCTGTGCTAGCAACTTACCCTAATCTATTACTCTATACTTTTTCCTCTTCTTACTATCATTTATTATTTTTCTGACTTAAGTTATTGGCCCATTCTCCTGCCTTTATTAAAAAAACAAATCTTTCAAATCTTATTTTCTCCATTGAGCTCATCCGAAATCAGAATGTGTCGGCTGAATGCATCGGGGAGGTCAGTGAAAACTGAAAACCAGACACAGTTTCTCCATTGAGCTCATCCAATATCGGAATGTGTCGGCCGAATGCATCAGTGAAAACTGAAAACCAGACACAGTTTCTCCATTGAGCTCATCCAATATCGGAATGTGTCGGCCGAATGCATCAGTGAAAACTGAAAACCAGACACAGTTTCTCCATTGAGCTCATCCAATATCGGAATGTGTCGGCCGAATGCATCAGTGAAAACTGAAAACCAGACACAGTTTCTCCATTGAGCTCATCCAATATCGGAATGTGTCGGCCGAATGCATCAGTGAAAACTGAAAACCAGACACAGTTTCTCCATTGAGCTCATCCAATATCGGAATGTGTCGGCCGAATGCATCAGTGAAAACTGAAAACCAGACACAGTTTCTCCATTGAGCTCATTCAATATCGGAATGTGTCGCCCGAATGCATCAGTGAAAACTGAAAACTGAAAACCAGACACAGTTTCTCCATTGAGCTCATCCAATATCGGAATGTGTCGGCCGAATGCATCAGTGAAAACTGAAAACCAGACACAGTTTCTCCATTGAGCTCATCCAATATCGGAATGTGTCTGCCGAATGCATCAGTGAAAACTGAAAACCAGACACAGTTTCTCCATTGAGCTCATCCAATATCGGAATGTGTCGGCCGAATGCATCAGTGAAAACTGAAAACCAGACACAGTTTCTCCATTGAGCTCATCCAATATCGGAATGTGTCGGCCGAATGCATCAGTGAAAACTGAAAACCAGACACAGTTTCTCCATTGAGCTCATCCAATATCGGAATGTGTCTGCCGAATGCATCAGTGAAAACTGAAAACCAGACACAGTTTCTCCATTGAGCTCATCCAATATCGGAATGTGTCGGCCGAATGCATCAGTGAAAACTGAAAACCAGACACAGTTTCTCCATTGAGCTCATCCAATATCGGAATGTGTCTGCCGAATGCATCAGTGAAAACTGAAAACCAGACACAGTTTCTCCATTGAGCTCATCCAATATCGGAATGTGTCGGCCGAATGCATCAGTGAAAACTGAAAACCAGACACATTCACACATTGCCCATTATGGCCAAGGAACACAGAAGAAGAAGAAGAAAGCCTCCCCCCCCCCACCCCACCCCCAAGATAATGGGGGACTAATAAATCAACTTAATTATGAAACTCAGACCAAAGATCACGAGGAAAGAACAAACACACAATAATACCGAGTCATGTTCTCATTCTTTATTAGATCAAAAGGAAATATCAACAAACGAACATGGAATGGGGATGACTCATGAATGGACTCTGTTTGAGCAAAGATGACGAAAGAGTAGTGAGCGTTATCATTGTTTTTTGCCTAAAGTTAAACAATAGTCACAATTAAATCTGATCTGACAAAAACAACAACACACACACATCAACGTCTTTCATTATTTTCTTCTGCTGTTTTAAATATTACATAGGTCTTATGATATAGATTATGTCATATTAATCATTTCGTTTTCACCAAACATAAGAAAAAGACGTTATACAAATAAATGAATTATCAAAAATAAATTTCAATTTCTTTGCGCTAAGCAACACACAGAGAAATAGTCTGAGCTTCCACAGCAAGGTATTTATAGCAACATGTTCACATAACAGATTTACAGAGACATTATATTATGCACAAATCCATTGACATCTTAATTAAGCAGTTTCTGGGAAAACTTGTTCACCTGTTATTTGCATAATAAACTCTTGAGCATCAGCATACAGATAATTCAATTTCAATTTTTTTCTTTTAAAACAAGCACTATTCATCAGAGATAAAATACTGAAATAAGGAAACAGATTTTGTTAAAGGCATCTATTACTAAGAAAACAACACAAATTCAATTAAAATATTATTTATTGTCTTCAAAAACAGAAGAAAGTCTTTGCTCGACTTGCGCATAAAATACATAATAATAAGAACGAAAAATATTTCCTTATAATGGTCTATCACATAATATAAATTGAAACTTGTACATAATGGCGTCAAAGAAAACAGATTGGGTGGAACTAAGGAGAATGGAAGTACAATGAAGTTGCTGAAATAAAATGTTGCCAATGCTGTTTAGTCTTGCCTGTACTACAAAATACTGCCATCACCACACCCGATGAAGATTCTATGAATCGAAACATGTCTTTTCCCTCCTCAGGTACCTCTTCCTACCGGCACCCTTTCTATTTCTAAGCTATGTAGTCTGCTGAGAGGTTCACATCTTGAGAAAAGAAAAATCTTTTCCCCAAAATTCTGTGATCCATTCCTTAAGAATAGCATATGGTACATGTACTAAGAAATATCCAGCTGCTTTCGAATTAAGCAAACGTTTGAGCAAATGTTTGAGCAAGGATACAATTCATTACTACACTACGTTTAAAATGCTAACGTAAATTTATGTGCGCATATTACTTTTTCAACTGGAAATTTTATCTCTTACAAATAAACAGCAGGTTTGATATCAAACGGTAGTTTCTTTATGACATAAAATGGTTAATACTATAATAAACAAATTGGCATGTATCGTTTAATTGAGTCTAATCATCATTACAAGAGTCACTCCTTTCTTCCAAAAGAATGTTAAGCATTTATTTTGTTAAAAATTATCAAATCTACAGCTATGAAAATGGAACAAAATGGATCTTTTCAGTAATTCGTACAATGAAAATGTCCCTTATACAATGTATGCAAAAATGTGTCTGGACACACACCAATAATACGCATCCTCTTGAGAGATGGATGTAAGCCAAAGTAATGTGCAAGAACTTCTTCCTATTTTGTAGGTTTTAGTAAATGTACTCCTGTTATTTATTTTTCTTTAAATTAACAAACGTTAAAAAAAAAGACAAGGAAATATTCACAATATTAGTGTACACCATATCTCAATGCATCAATGATACCAATTTCAACACAGTTCCAATGTAGTAAAGCCAAAAATGGTATTAAAAGCACACAAAAAACATTAAAGACATCTTAAAACAACAATGACACACAGAATCTTGAGTAATACTATCACAGTTTAGCCAAAACTGATGGTTTCCAAATATAGACATTTTTATGCTTATCTCATTCAATGCAGTCAATGGCTAGGTAAAACATGCAAGTAGAACGTAATAAAACAAATGAACAAAAATATAAACAAACCACGGAAAAATCCCAAATACCAGAAAGCTATAAATTACAGAAACTGAGAAAAACAAAACAAAATGCGCTCACATTTCTTGCTATTATTCTTTTTAACAGATAAAAATACCATTATATTTTATAATCACAAACTTTAATGAGGCATGATGGACGGAATAACTTGTATACCCTTTGCTTTGCACAATACAACACAATGTATTGTTTGTTCTTTGCCAGGCATATAATACTAAATAAAACTTAAATAAATAAATAAAGGTATTGCTCAGGGAGGGGTTTTAAGCTTAAGAGATCACAGAACTTATTTATCACGTGATTGAGATAACCCGAAAAGACACAAAATGATGTGTGCGTGTGTGTGTATGTGTGTGCAGCATATCGAAATGTATATCAATCAGACTTGAATTAACAAGTTCTGTCTGTACAACAGCAAGTCATGTCACCATGTTCGAGCGACATCTCTAAATCAGGCAAAATTCTATTGTACACTGATCTCTAAGCATATCAGCAGTAAAGTAAGAAATGGGGGGGTGGGGGGGGGGGAGAAAGAGAGAGAGGGGGGGTTAAACGATTACAATTAATATTCATGCAAAAGACCTAAACAACAACAGTAAATATTAGAACATATAAAACGGGGAAAACAAAAACTGCATCTCAATAAAGTCTCTCAAATCAACGTATCAGTGCTGAGGTACATTTCCATCACTGCCCAAGACAAATGTCGGAAAAGAAATCAACACAAATATATAAAACACAAGAAAAAGAAACCTCTACCCAATTAGTACTCAACTGCATCACAGCTTAAGTAGAGACAATCATCCTAATAATATAAGTATCAAAAAAAGAAAGAAAAGTGTATTGTAAACTGGAGATCTGCGTTTTTAAAGCAAACAGTCATGATCATCAAGCATCTCTATAATTCAAAGGTAAACAAAGCATAAAACAATAATCCCTAACACTGACAAAATACTTAAAAGAGCTATAAATCATTATTGCATATCAAATGCATTTACAGCTATATTATACTGTACATCTTTGTACAGCAATTCCCCTAGATCACGACTTCTCATTTAGCATACGATCTGATCCAAAAATCAAATGAGCCGATCATGCCATAACATCATACAGTCCCGCGCTTATTTGAATCCGATTCAGCAAGAGAAAATTGCCAATGACAAAACAAACTAGCAAGAGACGAGTGCTTTTGTCAGCTAAGTCGAACAATGACAAAACAAACTATCAAGAGACGAGTGCTTTTGTCAGCTAAGTCAAACAATGACAAAACAAACTATCAAGAGACGAGTGCTTTTGTCAGCTAAGTCGAACAATGACAAAACAAACTAGCATGAGACGAGTGCTTTTGTCAGCTAAGTCGAACGACCAACTTGTGTGCACACAGTCATTAGTGTAGCTCTGTTCAGATGCTAGCAAGGCTTGTGAATTTTGCACACGATTTAAATTGTTACTGAAGCAGCTCTTTTCACTCATTCGCATCGCAACGATTTTGAATTATTAAAAAAAGTCATAAATCACTCCAGCCATGCACACAAACAAAACATACATAAACAAAAGGAGAAATGAAAGAAGATTACAGGTTTTACTTCAGGTTTAGACATAGGGAAGTGGTAGATCAGACTTTTTTTTATATATAGACTTTATGTAGAAAAACTCTACACCGATTGGTTCCCCCACAACAAAAGCAAAGTTAGGGGCAAAATTGTGGTCTAATGGAGTGAAGCGAGTTTATAAGTGACCAAGGTATGGTTGTGCACACAGATTTACTTTGCTTGAAGCAAATGCATCAAATTGACAGCTATCTATTAATTCCGGACATATATGACTGGAACGACTTGAATGAGTTAAGGCCTCTTCCATCAAATCTATCCAATCTGTCTCCAGCAAGCTGCCCAGTTTTCTGACAAAACAGCAGACTGAAACTGCCCTGATCGAGTCTTACAAACAAATCTGTGTAACACGGCCTTTAGTGCATGAGATAGGTTGAACAAACTTTTTTAAATTAAAAAAATGTCTATTTCATGTTAGTAGTGATGATTTCGATTTTGTTCTGATCAGTTTATCATACTAAAGAATAAAGCAAACATGATTGACAAATCATCAGAAACTAGACAACATTATGCAAATCAAAACAATCAACAAAAAGAATCATGATCAACTTAATTAAAAGAACAACAACACCCCCCACCCACGCACAAAGAATGAAAACTGTAACATTGCTGTGCTATACAATCTGCAATAATGCTTTGAAATATCACAACATTGCTATATCACATCCTCAACACAAGTAAAGCATGATGCCTGTATTTTTAATCAATGAGAAACAAATACTTCTCCTGTGTGATATTCATGAATGGAACGTTAAATTATAAGCCTTTGGCATAGGCACTCAAAAAGAGAACAGTGACTGTAACAATACCATAACAAAAGAAGTAAAGACAAGACACAACTAAATGGTTTAATATCACATGAAATCTAAAACAACAACAAATTGAACTGTTAATTGTACATGTTAATACTGGGTTAAATCCTATGTTTAAACAAAATTAAAGAACAAAAAACAGCAACAATAGAATCTTAATCTTGAATCTATTTAAGCCCCCCCCCCCCCCCTTTCTAAGAAAAAACTCCCCCCCCCCCCCCCCCCCCCAAAAAACCCTAACTCCATAAGAAAGAAAATAAAAACCTCCATGATGAACCCGAAACTCACAGACAGGAGTAGTCTCCAAATTGTTGAAATACAAAGAAGAAAGAAAAAACAACAAACATGCATAGTCTATGATTGAAGTCAATAGATAGCTTCATAATGTCAGAGAGAGACGATTATGTGTGTGTGTGTTGATGGCAGCATAACGTCAACCTTTAAAAAGGATGGTGATTCACCGATGTAAAGAGACGGTAGCATAAAGCCTCTCATATTAAAAACATTATTTGGTTCATCGTTGGTATCATTAATGTCATCTCGGAGAGAGAAGAATTACAAGAGACGGTCAATCTCTTGCATCAATGTCAGAGAGAGAAAGAATTTGTTGAAAGTATGGTCCCCGTATTGGAATCACCAATATATAAAAAAAAAACCCACAGTATGGTCTGCCATTTGTGTCAATATTATAAAGAAGAATGAAAATAAAGTATGGTCCTGCAGTGGTGTCAATAGACAGACTCTCTAATCTCCTCTGCCAGTCAGCTGGGCCTTGTGTTTGGACTCCCACTCCCGCTGTCGCTGTTTATCCTTCTCTCTCTCCTTCATCGCCTCCTGAACAACAGAAAGAAAAACAAATATCGAGGCTGGCAGATGATAAAAGGTGTGGATGCAGTCATGTTCATTCTTCTTTTTTTCTTCTGTGCCATTCATGCACTCAATTGCACATGATGTTGATCTAAATGTACCAAGGGCCAAGACTGAAGTTGAAGTAAAAATCAAGTTCAATACGGGTGCAGGATATAAAGAATTTCAGAATTTGAGACATTGATGGTTTCATGGTGCTGCGTGATTCAACCAGGCCTATTTGTCTTTTTCAGCTTTGACAACTGTTTTCAAACTATTATTGGGAATTTTAACCAGGCCATAGAATACTGTCATTTGAACCAGCCCTTAAAAACACACTTTTTGGGGTGGAACTGTGGGTGTGGGGAAGCATTGAGTTATCTTAGAAGTTGCGATAGGGGGTGGGGGGTGGAACTTTAGAGCCCAGTTATCTAAGGAGCTGAATTATTTGAGATCAGATCATTAGAGGACATTTTTAGAAATAAAGAAAGCTTTTGGTCCAAACCAAAGGACAGCATGGAGTTAAGAGAGGAGTTGAGTGGAGTTATCCAAGGAGTTCTATAATCACAGCGCCTCTCCTTTTATATCAACTACTGATGTTCCACCTGGCACAAGTTGAGTGGAGTTATCCAAGGAGTTCTATAATCACAGCGCCTCTCCTTTCATATCAACTACTGATGTTCCACTTGGCACACCAGTGTCTCCAATGTTCTCTCACTGCTGTCTTCAGTCATAACTCATAATGATGATAGTAATGATGATGATAACCATACCTCCTCCTTCAGCTTAGCCACCAGATATTCCACCTGGGACATCAGTGTTTCCAGTTTTCTCTCTCTGCTGTCTTCAGTCATAATTTATAATGATGAAGATGATGATGACAATGATGATGATGATGATGATGATGATAACCATACCTCTTCCTTCATCTTGGCCACCATATATTGCACCTGGGACATCAGTGTCTCCAGTTTTCTCTCACGGCTGTCTTCAGTCATAACTCATAGTGATGATGATGATGATGACAATGATGATGATGATGACAATGATGATAGCCATACCTCCTCCTTCATCTTAGCCACCAGATATTCCACCTGGGACATCAGTGTCTCCAGTTTTCTCTCACTGCTGTCTTCCTCCGCTGCCAGCGACAGGGCTCGGTTCAGAGGGAAAAAGTCAAAGTTGTTCTTTTCCAACTGAAAAAAAGAAGATATATAACGAACTTTACAAAACATGTCAACAGTAACATAGAAAGAAAGGCACTCTGAGGTAATCTTGGAAAACAAATGTCACAGACAAATATTACAACATGCTGGCATGTTCACAGGCAAAGTTTTCCTTCCTGACAGGCACAGAGAAAAAGCCTTACTCCCCACCCCCTATGTATCCCTGGGGAGAAGCTGATCAAAGATAAACCATCACACAAAAGCAGTTCCTGATATAAAGCTTGAACAATCAAGAAACAAACAAACAAGAAGAAACCCACACTGACCCTGACAAACTTATACTCCTCAACCCACATAAGTGGGAAGGTGGAAAACTAAAAACAACGCAGTTCTAGTGCAGAGAAGTCACTGGGTCTGGTTTATTTATTTGGTTTATTAGGGCCTGTGCACACTAGATCTGCAAGTTCCATACAAAAACCCCATCCACTTTATATAAGAAATAAGCTGATGGGTTTCCGCATGTAATGTGCACACTCCATATTTCTTACTTCCAGAATTTTTTTCTTTTCAAACCGCGATTGCGGATGAGTTTCCATAGGGAATTTTTTGTAAATGTGCACATGCCCCATAAACAGTCCATCATACTGGGAGCCAGCCAGCCAACAATCAGACAGAGCCTGAGAGGTACAGTGACAATGAAAAACAATGTGTGCCTGCTTCCCAGTAACACAACACAGACTTCCCCAGGGCTGCTCTCATGTTGATAGGGCAGGCTGGTGCATTTCTGGGTGTTTCTTTTTCATTCAGAGGTAGAGACTTACCAATCTGTGGACGTGCAGCTCCAGAGCTGAGTAGTCGTTGGGCCTGGTTTCATCCAGGTGAATGAAGAAGAATAGGTAGGCCCACTGGTTGTGCTCCTGTTTCACGTGCTTCTCAAAACCCTGGAAAACAACACGCACACAGAGCATTAATAAAATCCACACATTTACATGATCTGCAGCATCACAGGTGTAGTACTATAAAAACACTGAAATAACAAAAAAAAGCAAAGTTTCTTTTTTTCTTGTCACATCCACTTTGTTTCAGAAGATGGACATCCTATCATGTGTTTGTTATAATATGTAGTTGTGGGCTGACTTACCCCTGCTTGACGTTCAAAGTCGTAACTCTCCCGACTGCAGATGAAGCAGTTGCTCTTCATGTCGTTGTCAATTTGCCACTGAAATAGTAACAGCAAATATAAACCATCAATGGGATTCAATATCTTTGTTGAGGTGGAGAGTGGGGTGGGTGGGGGGTGGTGACAAAGGAGACTTCAGAACACACTTACGTCGAAAATGTGTCACCATTTGCCAACAAAATGACATGATTGCTTTTAAAACTTACAAGCTCTGCAATCGACGTTTTGTCCATGTTTCTCCTTCCGGAATTTTGTTTTCCACTCCAATACTACTACATTAATCGGAAGCCTCTCTTTGGAGCAGTCCAAATACTGGAGGCCACATTTTGGGTCATTCCAAATACCGGAGGCCACATTTTGGGTCATTCCAAATACTGGAGGCCACATTTTGGGTCATTCCAAATACCGGAGGCCACATTTTGGGTCAAACCCAAAACACAGAAACGAGGAGTATATCGGCAAAAAAGCAAATGTGTTTCATCTTCACTGATCTAGTCATATAACATTACAAAGCGAGCGTGGCAATCAAAGTTTTACCTGTACCTCTCTTTATTTGCACCTTACTCAATCTAGATGCATTATCTATGACCAAAATACAATGTTCTAAAACATATGGGGGGGGGGGGGGGGGGGGGGGGGAGCCTGACGCTCTGCAGTATTTTAAGGCAAAAATTACAGTACCATAGTTCACAGACTATAACTATATAAGGCAATACTTTTTTTTCCCTGACTGAGATCCTTGCACATTATAATATGATGAACAAAATAGTAAGAAAGTGTAATAACAATATCTAAATTTTGTGTAAATTTGTTTTTGTTTGGGGCGGTGGGGTTGCTCCTTATAATAAGGTGGGCCTTATAGTCAGCAAAACAGGGTGCATCAAAACCCCAGCAAGGTCATCCACATCTGAGCAATAGCGCCTCACCTTGGAGTCCCTGAGCTCAGAGAAAGTGTCCACGATGATACCGAAGATGATGTTGAGGCCGATGGTGGTGATGAGGATGAAGAAGATCACATCAAAGGCCACAATGGCCAGGGTCTCCCCAAAGCTCAGGTTGTTCAGCTGCTGCTCAAACGTCTGTCACACACACACAGGCACAGGAAACAGTGCAGTTCACAGGTTAAACATACACCATGATTGGGGCACATATTGCTGCTCAAACGTCTGTCACACACACACAGGCACAGGAAACAGTGCAGTTCACAGGTTAAACATACACCATGATTGGGGCACATATTGCTGCTCAAACGTCTGTCACACACACACACAGGCACAGGAAACAATGCAGTTCACAGGTTAAACATACACCATGATTGGGGCACATCTTGCTGCTCAAACGTCTGTCACACACACACAGGCACAGGAAACAGTGCAGTTCACAGGTTAAACATACACCATGATTGGGGCACATATTGCTGCTCAAACGTCTGTCACACACACAGGCACAGGAAACAATGCAGTTCACAGGTTAAACATACACCATGATTGGGGCACATCTTGCTGCTCAAACGTCTGTCACACACACAGGCACAGGAAACAATGCAGTTCACAGGTTAAACATACACCATGATTGGGGCACATATTGCTGCTCAAACGTCTGTCACACACACACAGGCACAGGAAACAATGCAGTTCACAGGTTAAACATACACCATGATTGGGGCACATATTGCTGCTCAAACGTCTGTCACACACACACAGGCACAGGAAACAATGCAGTTCACAGGTTAAACATACACCATGATTGGGGCACATATTGCTGCTCAAACGTCTGTCACACACACACACAGGCACAGGAAACAATGCAGTTCACAGGTTAAACATACACCATGATTGGGGCACATATTGTTGCTCAAAACGAAGCACTCGTAGGCCGTGCGGCACTGGCCGCTGGTTAGTAAAGCTATCACAATACAGAGCGTCAGCTCACCGTGTACATGCCCGCCACAAAGCCGTGGTGGATGAGGGTCACGAAGCACTCGTAGGCCGTGCGGCACTGGCCGCTGGTTAGTAAAGCTATCACAATACAGAGCGTCAGCTCACCGTGTACATGCCCGCCACAAAGCCGTGGTGGATGAGGGTCACGAAACACTCGTAGGCCGTGCGGCACTGGCGCCCGTTGGAGGCGTCCAGGTACTCCTGGTAAAAGGCGAAGGCCACCAGGGAGAACATGAAGATGATGGCCAAACCCAGGATGGCCACCAGGACCAAGGACACCCCTGAAAGAAACAATAGTACGAGAATAATGAAAGGGAGGGAATGGGTGAAAGGGTAGGGGGGGGGGGGGAAGGGGGGGGGGGGGGGACAGAGATGCTGACTTCGATTTTGATTACTTCACTTTAACTTTTCTATAACAATAATATTAATAATAATTAATAATATTTATATGGCGCAATATCCTGATAAATACAGCTCAAAGCGCCTTACAACAACACACTGACGGTCAAATTGAAACACGTTCGGTCAGACAGGCAAAACATCCTACAATTTCTGGTAACAGCCAGGTTGACTCTCTGTGAAGACAGACAAACTGACGGTCAAATTGAAACACGTTCGGTCAGACAGACTGGCAAAATATCCTACCATTTCTGGTAACAGCCAGGATGACTCTCTGTGAAGACAGACAAACTGACGGTCAAATTGAAACACGTTCGGTCAGACAGACTGGCAAAACATCCTACAATTTCTGGTAACAGCCAGGATGACTCTCTGTGAAGACAGACAAACTGACGGTCAAATTGAAACACGTTCGGTCAGACAGACTGGCAAAATATCCTACCATTTCTGGTAACAGCCAGGATGACTCTCTGTGAAGACAGACAAACTGACGGTCAAATTGAAATACGTTCGGTCAGACAAACAGGCAGACAGACTGGCAAAACATCCTACCATTTCTGATAACAGCCAGGATGACTCTGTGAAGACAGACAAACTGACAGTCACATTGAAACACGTTCGGTCAGACAGGCAGGCAGGCAGGCAGGCAGGCAGACAGACATACATGCAGGCAAAACATCCTACCATTTCTGGTAACAGCCAGGATGACTCTCTGTGAAGACAGACAAACTGACAGTCACATTGAAACACGTTCGGTCAGACAGACAGACAGACAGGCATGCAAAACATCCTACCATTTCTGGTCACAGCCAGGATGACTCTCTGTGAAGACAGACAAACTGACGGTCAAATTGAAACACTTTCGGTCAGACAGACAGGCATGCAAAACATCCTACCATTTCTGGTCACAGCCAGGATGACTCTCTGTGAAGACAGACAAACTGACAGTCACATTGAAACACGTTCGGTCAGACAGGCAGACATACAGACATGCAAAACATCCTACCATTTCTGGTAACAGCCAGGATGACTCTCTGCAGCAGCTGGTTCATCAGAACAACGTGGAGCAGATGGAAGGAGAAGAAGTAGCCGTAAAATGCTGTGCCCAGTAGGGAGCAGGTCAGAAACAGCTGAAAGCAAACGACACCGGCAACAGTTTTATTCATAGATCTACATTAACCCTTTTGCCGCCAACCATTATTTTAGCCAAAAAATACCATTAAACTTACTTGGACAACCAGGTACTTAGTTTAGCAATTTATTCTGTACCTAGTTGTCCAATTTGTGCCAACACTGGTATTACTGTCACACCAAATAATCATAAGTACTATTATTATTAGGTACCGTATTTTTCGGACTATAAGGCGCACCTGATTATAAGGCGCATCCCCCAAATTTCACACAAAATTCAGATGTTGTTACTGTATTTTCTTACTATTTTATTAGTCATATTATAAGGCGCAGGGGTCTCAGTCTGGGGAAAAAAGCATCGCCTTATACAGACAAACCTCTATTTTCAGACTTCCAAAATGTCCGGAAAAATCGGTCGTAAATTGGAGGGGTCGTATGATGGAGGTTTTCACTGGCAGCCGTAGAAAGAAAAAGTTCAGCACAATTCATACTCTCTTCTTCATGCACACATACAATGACATATTAAAACTGGATTTGGGTCTTTCCAACTCCATAGGATTGTGCAATCAATATTACAGTTTCACTCTGCCGACTTCTTTTAATCACCTCCACTCTCGTCCAAAGTCAGTGGTTTTCTTTTTCAAAGTCAGTGGTTTTCGTGCTTTTCCTACGCTCTCCGCCATCTTTTCTACAACAAGGGAAGCGACTCCGCTTTCAGGCCCTTGACCATGGTTGTTTTCCATTGCTCGAAGTCTATGCAGACGACAGCAACGGTCGTAAAAACCAACAAAATGGCGGTTGTAAGTCGCGTTTTAGAGGAAGTCGTTTAAGAGAGGTCGTTTACATAGTAAAATGCATCTGTGCCAACAAATCCGGTCTCAAATGAGAGGTGGTCGCTTAACAGAGGGTCGTAAAATAGGGGTTTGTCTGTAGTCCGAAAAATACAGTACTTTATAGTCACAGAGGCGTCTCTGTTAAATTCAGTTTGCTCCCACCTGGAGAGCGCGTCGCAGCCAGAGGCGCGCCACCCAATTTTTACATTTTTGTCTCTTTTCTGGCCATCACTTTAGAACATTTGGCATTGGGGAAGGTCCCCAAAGGCCAACCGTTTTAACTTTAATTTCCGGGCGGCGGAATCAGCCATGGATAGCAGAGAATCAACTGCTATTCTGCAAAGCCAGTGGACATTACCACTCTCCTGGACATGACTTTAGGAACATTGGGGAAGGTCCCCAAAGGCCAACAGTTTAACTTTAATTTCCGGACGGCGGTATAAACTAGTCAGCTGTGTCCAATAATCACCAAGTGGACATTACCACTCTCCTGGACATGACTTTACAACATTTGGCATTAGGGAAGGTCCCCAAAGGCCAACAGTTTAACTTTAATTTCCGGACAGCGGTATAAACTAGTCAGCTGTGTCCAATAATCACCAAGTGGACATTACCACTCTCCTGGACATGACTTTACAACATTTGGCATTAGGGAAGGTCCCCAAAGGCCAACAGTTTAACTTTAATTTCCGGACGGCGGTATAAACTAGTCAGCTGTGTCCAATAATCACCAAGTGGACATTACTACTCTCCTGGACATGACTTTACAACATCGGGGAAGGTCCCCAAAGGCCAATGATTCCTAAGGCTGCAGCACCAAGAGCCACTGAAATATGTCCTGGTTTGAAAGTCACAGTCACAGACATACTGTATTTTTTGGACTATAAGACGCACCTGATTATAAGGCGCACTCCCAAAAGTTTACACAAAATTTAGATTCTGTTATTATATTTTCTTACTATTTTAGTAGTCATATTATAAGACGCAGGGGTCTCAGTGAAAAGTATCGCCTTATAGTCTGAAAACTACGGTAAGTCTAAACTGTTTATGACTTTTCATTACTGTAGAAAAAACATCAATTATCATTTTACGGACTATAAGGCGATACTTTTCCCCAGACTGAGACCCCTGCGCCTTATATAGTTATAATGTGACTGATAATATAGTAAAAAAACAGAGCAACAAAACCTGAATTCAGTGTTAAATTTGGGGGGTGCGTCTTATAATCAGGTGCGCCTTATAGTCCGTAAAATACGACGGTACAGCTCTCAAAATCACTTTATTATTGGCCCAAATGGGAGGTTCATAAAAGCCATTTGAGAAAAGGGCTATTACAGTAAAACCTCCCTTATATTAAGACCTCACATTATAAGACTCCCTCCCTCATAAGACCTGATTCTCTGAGACATTGCCCTTCTTTGTAAGTATTAAAATTACCTCCCTTATAAGACCCCTCCCTTGTAAGACCTCATTTTGGATGATTTTTGAAGGTCTTATAAGGGAGGTCCCACTGTATTATTATTATGATTACAACTACTTGTACTGACCAGATAGTAGAATGTGGACATGCTGAAGAAGCGAACTTCCAGATGGGATTCTCTTTTCTCGTCATCTCCATCATCGTCATCGTCACCATCACCTCCCTTGTCCTTGCTGGGCAGACATTTCCTGTGAACATCACACAGAAACTTCTTCTTCCAGTTGGGGATGCTTATCCTGCAACGCGCTCACCGGTCTTCATTTAGACCATTAATAGACTTATTTATAATTATTCTAAATCTTAGCAAATGTGACAGAGCATAAAGTGTTGGTTGCAACAAAATAATATACCATTTTTGCAACGTGACAAATATTGATACTTGCCAAATCTAACCTTGATGTCTTTTAATAAATTTGAAATCATACAATCAACTGAAAAATCTTTAAAATAGTCGACATTCTGAGAAATTTGATAGCATTAACCCTTTCACCGCCAAAGTCGCATTTTAGCACCACAGTGATTTGATACCTATGTCACCAAAAGGCATCAAATTGGGGTCTATTATCCAAAGACCCTATTGTCTTAGTTTTGGGAAGTAAGGATAGACCTTATTTTCTATGTCACAGAAGAATCCCCAATACTGCAGATGGATTTTGTTCTTTACCCAGGTAAATTTAATGGAAATATTTGTCCGAAATATGGCTGGCGGTGAAAGGGTTAATTAAAGTTGCTTGTTCTTTAAAAAAAACCCACTGTCAAATTAAGTTGTGTACACACATGTTTATGCACAAACAATGAACAAAGTATTAAAGCAAAACAAAGTGTCAGCGAGTGCAGGTAAACTCACAGGAAGAGGTCCTTGAAGTCCTGTTTCCCAGGGAAGGTGGGGTGGTTGGAGAGGAAGTAGCTGATGAGGATGAAGAGGGACAGCAGGTTGTGCACACCGCCAAACACGTAGATACACATCTGCGCCCCGGGCCAGTCACTCAGGTCTGGCTTGGCACTGTAAACAGAACACAAACACAAAAAAACCCACCCGACATTGGTCAGTCATGTTCATCCATCACCATCAGATAGCAGAGAAAGCAGAACCAGCAACTATTCTAGAAAGCTACCATAATTTTCGGACTATAAGGCAATATTTTTTTCTCAAATTTCAACCTATGCGCCTAATAAACGAGGCCGTCCTATTAATGAACAAAATCATGAGGAGAGGCAATGATTGCCGTACTCAGTACAGTCTACTGTGAGTCACAACATCGAAAGTGGTCACGACTCGCCGATATGACGAATACTCACGTTAAAATGCTTCAAAATCCCTATTATCATCATAGATCAGGGCTCCCTATTTTGTTTGACCATAGAGTGTATTTTCACCCCCCAGGAAGCAGCTATAGAGGGTCTCTTCACCCCCAGGGTGAACTTATAGAGGGTGAAAAATCAAAGCAAAATAAGCATAAAGACATGTGGGTACTGTCAACAAAATGTAAAGTATTGTATGCACAGGCAGTATGGAGCATTACATGCCTGGCATTTCCGACACACAAATGTTACCAACACAGTCACACACAGCCACACTCACACACATCATTCAAGAATCAAGAACTTTAATCCTTTGCCCTCTTTTGAGGCATTGAGGATGAAACAACAAAATTATAAAATTTCGAGCAAGGCATGACAATTTATGTTGAACATTCAATAGCACACACAGACACACACACACACACAAACAGAAGTCAAACGAGTCATTGTTGCTTTCTCAGATGTAAAATCTATAGGTCATATGACCTGTTGCTTGCTAAAACAATAGGTCAAAATCAAAGGTTTATGAGTCAATGACCTATGACCAGCCCTAAAAATGAACCCTGTGTGTGTGTGTGTGTGCAGCTGGGCATACATGTATACGTATGTGTGTGCAGTGTGAAATGTTTTTCTTTAAAGCTCTTGTCAATGTCAGCCTTATCTGAATGGCGCTCTGAATTCTTTCTCTCTCTCTCTAGTGCGTCTTATAACCCTCGAGTAGTAATCATAGTGCGTCGTTTCACCCCCAGTACAAAGTTTTAATGCGTCTGTCACGCACATTTGACGCACAGAACGGGGAGCCCTGTAGATACCGTCCAACAGATGCCATAACCCTTCATTGGATGCAAAAAGCATCGTTGCAGAGCTTAAAATGCCATAATTCTACCAGTTTTCGCGAAGAAAAGTCCAAACACAACAACCGGAAGTCACAAAAACGGAAGTTTGATTATTTGAGAAGGGAGCCAACTCTTGTTTATGACAGCAGTAATGGCGGTTGGTAAGCGTTTACAGGTCGTGTACGAGCTTCAAACTTCGACTTTTTTTGCAAGGTGCCTTATAAACGAGGGCGCCTTTTACTTTAATTTTTTCAGATTTTTCTTTAAAAATTGCCCTATTCGCCTTATACACAGCAGCGCCTAAAGATCCCCAAAATATGGTACATTGTTTATAGTGGGAATGCCTTACTCAATGAACAGCCCCACTCTTTTGGCCTTAAAGGGGCACCCTGACGGATGAGTTTTTTGCAAGAAACACGTCGAGATCACATCAGGAAAACGCCCTTTACAGAGATCGCAAGGCAGCAACATTAACCCCCTTCCCTGCCTGGACCCATGTCTACCACAGGGTGTGTGTGATGTCATTGATGATGTCATAACTTTTGATGTCATAGCCCTGGTTTATGTTTTAGACAAGTCAGGACAGATATAGCTCTAGACCCTTTTTTCAGATTGAGTCTAACAGGTCTCTTTTTCATTTTATAATCATAAAGAAGATACCGTAAAATGCTGACTATATAAGCCGCTACTTTTCCCTCAACTTTGTCCCATGCGGCTTATATATAGACTGATGCAGCTTATCTGGATATTTTTTTCCATTCTACATTTAATCAGTATGATTAAATCTGTTTCTGGTCACATTCTTCAACCTTTTTGGAGTTTTTTTAGACTCAAAACTGGGTTTGGTAATCAGTAGATTCAAATCTTATGTTTAAAGTATCCCAGAACGTTAAATACTCACATTATGATAGGAGACTTTCTATATTTGTGTTGGTTTGTGCACATACAATTTTGTCTGCGGCTTATACACTGGTGTGGCTTACATGTGAATAAATACCTAATATTTTGTTAATTTAAAAGATGCGGCTTATATACAGGTGTGTCTTATAGTCCAGTTTTTAACGGTAGTTTCTCCATTTTTTCCGTCAGCAAAGGGGCTAAGATCTTCTGCAATACCACCTAGTTTGAGTCAGACAACCCAGAGTCAGTCACAAAAGCTAAACCTGTAAAAGGATTTTTCACTGCTCTAGAAAATCAACTATCAAAGAGCTCTCATTCTCACTTTACTATTGGCTCAAACTTAAAGCTAAAGACAACCTATGACAAAAGCCATAAAGGTAAAAGTCATATTATATTAAGTTACTACATAAGACATAGACTAATCAGTAAATGGTAAGATAATATGAAACGAACAGGTTGTTTAGACCAATAAAAGCATACATCTGATCCGTGCGTGTGCACATCAACATTGAAATGAAACTTTTTACAGATGTGGTAGACATTTTAAAAAATAACTGCTTTAATAAAGCATTAAAGTGTTCACCTGCTGTTACTGGCAGGTGCCTTCCATGTGATCATGACAATCATGCAGAGAATGAAGGACACCAGCAGAACCAGAGGATTCAGCCACCACCTGCAACAACAGAGGGAAAGTGGGTGAGGACACGGGAATTGATGCTGCTGCTGCTGATGATGACAATGATGATGATGACAATGATGATGATGATGATCATGACAATCATACAGAGAATGAAGGACACCAACAGAACCAGAGGATTCAGCCACCACCTGCAACAACAGAAGGGGAAGTGGGTGAGGACACAAGAATTGCTGCTGCTGCTGCTGATGATGATGACAATGATGATGATGATGACAATGATGATGATGATGATCATGACAATCATACAGAGAATGAAGGACACCAGCAGAACCAGAGGATTCAGCCACCACCTGCAACAACAGAGGGAAAGTGGGTGAGGACACGGGAATTGATGCTGCTGATGATGATGACAATGATGATGACGATGATCATGATGACAATGATGATGATGATGATCATGACAATCATACAGAGAATGAATGACACCAACAGAACCAGAGGATTCAGCCACCACCTGCAACAACAGAGGGAAAGTGGGTGAGGACATGGGAATTGATGCTGCTGCTGATGATGATGATGACAATGATGATGATGACAATGATGATGATGATGATCATGACAATCATACAGAGAATGAAGGACACCAGCAGAACCAGAGGATTCAGCCACCACCTGCAACAACAGAGGGAAAGTGGGTGAGGACACGGGAATTGATGCTGCTGATGATGACAATGATGATGACAATGATGATGATGATGATGATGACAATCATGCAGAGAATGAAGGACACCAACAGAACCAGAGGATTCAGCCACCACCTGCAACAACAGAGGGAAAGTGGGTGAGGATACGAGAATTGCTGCTGCTGATGATGACAATGATGATGATGACAATAATGATGATGATGATGATGATGATGACAATCATACAGAGAATGAATGACACCAACAGAACCAGAGGATTCAGCCACCACCTGCAACAACAGAAGGGGAAGTGGGTGAGGACACAAGAATTGCTGCTGCTGCTGATGATGATGATGACAATGATGATGATGACAATGATGATGACGATGATGATGACAATCATACAGAGAATGAAGGACACCAACAGAATCAGAGGATTCAGCCACCACCTGCAACAACAGAGGGAAAGTGGGTGAGGACACGAGAATTGATGCTGCTGCTGCTGTTGCTGCTGCTGACGATGATGAAGATGATGACAATGATGATGACAGAAGTAATACAGCATATTAGCTGAACACATGTCCCAACCTTGAAAGACAGGAACAAAGCCATCACAAATTCTTAATCCTCTGAAATTTGCAGATCCTCTGACAATTCTGATGCCTACACAATTTCTCAGGCATTGTCCATGTTATTAAAGGGTCAACTACTTACATGGCCTGCACAAAGAACCTGGCCAGGGCGTTGGCGTGGATCTTCCTATGGTACTTGATGTGCTTGATGATGTCCACGCTCCAGTCCATGAAGTCCCTCAGCTTGTTGCTGGGGGAGGACCGGTCCACGCTGTACTTGAACTTCTCCTTGATCTCTTCTCGGAGCACATTCTGAACAAACACCGTAGACAATGCGAGTGAGAGAGTTATTCATGGGTGCATGCGATGACCAAAGAGTCTGCCTGAACTTTCCATCATAACCCTTGCTAAAATGATGGATTTTAATTAATATTACAATCTATCTAGCTAAATACCTACCAACACCTAAAACAAAAAAGGGTCCCTCCCTTCCTCCCTCGCTTCGGATGCTTCTTTTTTAAGGGAGTATCAGGAATGAGGGGAAGTCACCCCGGATGACTAGGCTACGGTACGCTATCATGGGAACTAACCCAGACGCGATACCCGGGCTGGTAGGCCTAGCTCCGTGGCTGACTTTGTTTATTTTATGTGTTAAGGTTTAACCCAGGTCGATTGGTGCGTATGCAATTGTTTTAGGTGTTGGTAGGTATTTAGCTAGATAGATTGTAATATTAATTAAAATCCATCAATCTATTCTAGCCATACACTACCAACACCTAAAACAATTGCAGTTTGCCCCAGCGGGGGCGGGTGATGCTTCAAAAATAGCCATGAGAGGTCGGGGGGAAAAGACGATTCCCAGAATCATCGAATCCCCGAAGACATGACAGAAGACACACCCACGAAGTAACGAAAGGCAGATCCGAGGAAATCTAGGCACTTTCGCCACAGCGAAACGGGAACCCGCGCGACAAACACCTTCCCGAAGGAGAGGGTGTCGCTTTCGCTCCCGGTTTCGAAGTCCCTGAGATAGTACCGGAGGAACGTGCTGAGCGATCTCCAGAACGCGGAAGCCAAGACTTCCAACAAGGGAACCCCCCCTGAGGAGAGCGAGTGAGGAAGAGATGGCTCAAAAGGGACTTAGAAAAGGCTAGCTTAACCGAGTCCCGAATCCACCTGGAGACAGTGATATTCGAAAAGTCCTTCAGGTACCTCGGGTTGAAAGACAGGAGAAGAGAACAACGGGAGAGGAAACGTCCCCCGGTCGGTTTTTTGTTCTGAACTCCGGGAGAAAACCCAAGGAGACCGACGAGTAGTCGGCCGAGAACCCGACATGGCGGGCCAGGCCGCTGAGAGCATGAAGGCCGCTGACCCTTCCGGCAGAAGCCAGAGCGATCAGAAAAACTGTCTTGAGGGTGAGAATCTTAAAACTCACCCTTATCTCGCAAGAAGTTCAAGGCCAAAAAACACGTCCCATTGGGGGACCCGGGTCGTCCTAGCCGGAGCTCGGAGACGGACCGGGTCCAGAAAGTGGGAGACGGGAGCGGCGGACAGTTTCGAGGTACGGTCGGCACCCAGGGCCATGGAAATGGCACTGAAGAGGGCCGCCCTGTACCCGGAAAGCGCCTGAGCAGAAAGATTCCTGGTTCGGAGCAGAAATGACAAGAACTCCACGAAAAGAACCGTGGAGAGTCTCAGTGGATCGTACTTGCTGCGGTACAAAGGGCGAACCAGGAGGCCCAGCGCAGATCGTACAGATCAGAAGTGGACCTGCGCCCGGAACCCACCCGGGCATCAATCGTTCTGGCAGAGAAAACCTTGACGTCTGAGACCCGATTTATAGTCTCCAGGCGACAAGGTTGAGCCAAGAGGCGTTCGGATGGCCGATGCCGCTCCTTGGCTGCAGAAGGGTTTTGCCCGTGAGGTCTAGAGGCAGCGGGCCTACCCGGGCGAGAGCGAGAAGCTCCGGAAACCAAAGCTGGGACGGCCAATAGGGGGTCACCAGGATCGGGTCCGGCGATTCTTGAAGGCATTTCCCCTGGACCCTCTGGATGAGAGCAGTGGGAGGGAACGCGTACATACACTGCCCGACCCACGACATCGTGAAGGCGTGTACGCCAGCGCCAGAGGGTCCTGAACAGGGGAGCCAAACAGAGGCCGACGAGAGCTGAGCCGTGTGGCAAAGAGGTCCACCATCGGCTTGCCCTAGAGACTCCAGACTGGGAGCAGAGCTCGAAGGGCGATCGTCCACTCTGTTACAGGACCCGGTTGGACCGACTCAGCTGGTCCGCAATGACATTGAGCTTGCCCGGGACAAGCTCTACCGAGAGCGCAATGCCATGGCGGTCTGCCCAACCCCAGATCGTAAGAAAGACTGGAGGAGTTGTCGCCACACACCGTGACCCACCGTCCCCGCGGGGAGGAAATGGGTCAGAGCCCGGCGGAAGGCTTTCAACTCCAGCAGATGATGTGGAGTTCGGATTCTCCTACAGTCCAAGACCCCGAGATCTGCTCGGCCTCCAGGTGCGGCCCCCATCCGCTAAGGGAGGCGTCCGTGTAGATGAACAGCTGGGTGCCCAAACGTCTGATTGGGACCGTACTGTTCAACCACGCCGCATCCGTCCAAAGACTGACGGCCTTCCTGAACCAGTCCTCGAGGGGTCCAGGGTACGCGCCTTGACTTCTCTCTGAAGGGGCCTCTTGAACACCCTGCCGAGAGGGAGGAGTTCCGAAAACGACCCCAAGAGGCCTAGAAGGCTGAGAAGGCGCCTCAGGGTGGCCGACTTCGCTTCTGAGAGGTCGGCCACAGAGAGAGATAGCTGCTAAACCAGCGAGGTGGACAGATCCACCAGAAGCTGAGGGTGAGACAGAGACATGGGACGGCTGGAGGCGAGAAGCGGCCAGTCGTCCAGATAAATTCTGAGTCTCAAACCATTGGACCGAGCCAGAGAAGCCATCTCTCTGGTCACCGTGGTAAAAATCCAGGGGGCCAGGGAGAGATCGAAAAGGAGAGAGAGATTCTGTGCAGAGAAGTCTGGAGCCACATAGGGCAAACTTCGCTGGGAGGAAACGGAGCGGGCAGAGCCCGAGTCCGAATCCAAGGCAGAATGATGCCGCTAGAACCTCTCGGGTGGACAGACTGAGGAAACAGAAGAATCCACCCGGTCCCAAGTCAATAGCGGAGCCAGAAGGGGAAGCCCGTGAGGACGGAGAACGCCCGAGCCGGCGGCCCGCAGCCGCACGGCCGAGGGACCGTTGCCTCTTGACGGACCGAGACGGCCGACCCGAAGAGCCACCCCGGGTAGGGGACCGTTAGCGGCTACCCGGACGGAACACCGGGGCTACCGGAGACCGACGGGTACCGTGCGGTGAAGCACCGTGCCGGCGGCCATTGGCGGGGCGGACGGGCGACCGCTGGATGCGGACAGGCCGAGACGGGCGAACGGGGGAACCGAACCCAGCCGAGCGGTTCATTCACGGACTCAAAGAGCCTGAAAACCACAGGAGAATTCGTAGGAGAAAAAATTTCCCCAAATTCTCTGAGATGGGCCGAATCAACGAAGCCGCAAAGCCATAGCCCTTGAGGGACAGAGAGAAAGATTCCTCCAACTGTAAGAAGTTGGAAGACTCAATCTTGGCCGGGGCAAGATTCCTGTCGCAAAGGAGCTTCTCTGTTTCGGCCTTAGAAGGCTAAAGCGAAACGGTTAGCTTCTGCCATCTCCCCGGCACAGAGGAAAGCCTTTGCCTTCTGATTGGAGTGGTCCAGAAGCTTAGGAGCTTGTAAGGACCAGAGCTCCATTCCCTGGCGAGTGGCCGGACCGGGCCAGAACACGCTGCTACGCCCACGCCCATGCGTGGAAGGAGACGGGCTTAGCTAAGTCCACGTCCGAATCCACTGGAGAGCGCTGACGTAACGAGCCTCTGGGGTGGACTGACTGGAAGAACCAGGAGAAACCACCCGACCTTATGAGACCGAGTACCCACAGGAGGCCGGTGAACGCCCAAGCCGAGTGGTGGGACACCGTGCCGCCTGCTGGAAGCTGGGCGGACGGGAGTTGCCGTCAAGGGAGCCGTGCGGCGAGTCACCGCGCCGTCGACTTAAGTCTGACAGGCGGAAGACCGTTGCCGGTGGACGGGCTGAAGAACCGCTACCGAATCCGTCTTTGACGGACGGTACGGGGAGCCAACATCGTGCCCTCGGGCCACGGCGGTGGCCACCGCTGTGGACACCGCCCGTCGGTCCACGGACCGAAGCGGGCGGTGACGAAACCGCCGGACCATGGACCGAGCGTTCCGTCTTCAGGTTTGGAAGTGTTCGTTGAACCGGCGATGTGCGCCAGAGACTGAAGCATTGACGTGGCCAACGACGAGGCTCGAAGAATAGAGTACATGGATCTCTCCAAGTTGTTGAAGGCCGGCTGGCCCATGAGGACCGAAGTTTGTCTCACTCTGCGTCCATAACTAAGGGAGGAACGTTCCTGCGGGGACACATCCGAGTGCGAAGGCACAGGCACAAAGGGGTTTGCCAGCTGAAACGGCGGGAAGAAGTCCTTCTTCACAAAGGCGCCGGGTTGAGACGGGACCGGTTCCGGCTGAGGGGGAGGAGAGATGTCGTCGTCGTCCACAGGCAACGGTGGCGGTTGAGACCACAGGATAGAGTCAGCCTTACGCAGCGCCTGCCGAACGAACGGTGAGGTGTGAAGCGCTAGTCGAGCTTCCTTCTGTGCTTGCAGCTCGCCAAAGAACTGTGGCTGTCCCGCTGTCTGAGATGATTCGAGCTGCACCATCGGTTTGATGTCCTTGCAGTAGGGCTGAAGGATATGCAGGTAGCCCTGATAATTGCCCGTCGAAGGGATTGGGTCTGAACACACAGGGGGATCAGTCACACCACTGCCCCGCTCAAACTGAGAGAATTGATCGTCGTCGTGGTCAGATCTCGACGGGGACCGCTGAGACCCCTGATACCCAGTTCTCATGATGCGAAACACTTCGTCTTGGACGGCTAAGTCGAAGTCATCCAAGCCTTCCCGAGGCAACGACTCAAATTCTTCATCCACGGAAGACTCTCGTGGCAGTGCTACATGACGCTTCGAGGGGTGTCTGGCCTGATAAGCGTCCATGGGGAGCTGAGACTCATCCGCACGACGGGGGCCAGGCTGACGTGAAACAGGCTCCAGAACAGGCATCGGCCGGTCCGTCGTCGATAGTGCTGCTCTGCGACGGGTGTCCGTGACGGTGGAGACTGGTGGCCGCGTAACGGACAGGGTTGGTCCGTGAACGGGCCGTACGGGCCTTGGTGAGTATTCATAGCCGTCATCGAAATTTCCGGGTTCAAGAGTCCGCCGAGGCAAGGCCCTACGCGGGCAACGGCTCTGCTGGGTATAATGCACGTCCGTACTTCTCGCCCTACGCGGGCTACGAGACTGCTGATCATTGGGAGAGTCCGTACCTCTTGCCCTACGCAGGCTACGGAACTGTTGATCATCGAGAGAATCCGTACCACTCGCCCTACGCGGGCTACGGAATTGCCATTCATTGTGAGAGGGGAGATATTCGCTTCCACGAGTACGAGAGCCGTAGACAGGTACGGTGTCCGTCTGGGGCTTCCTGCGGCGGTCGAGGGAGCGAGCAGCTTCCACGTCACGCTGGGAGAAGGACCGTCCGTCCAACTCGAGGTCTTCCTCTCGTGGGAAGATGGAGATGCCCGTAGTGCCCTCTCTTTGGGCCAGCTGCTCAACTGAGTACAGAGTAGGTTCATCATTATCATTCATGGCAAAGAGAGGCAAACGCACACACTGGTTATCTTCTTGAGTCTCGTGAGAGTACCTTGCGAGTTTGTCCGTAGTCAAGTCAGTTGTCATGTCCGAAGGCCTACCAGGTCTAACTGACAAATCGGACAAAGAGGCCGACGGAACCAAAACTAACCCTTTATTCTTAAACTCGGCAAGCATATCTGATACGAGAGAAGAAGAGTCCACCAAGGAAATAACCTGCTCTGACACAACCGCAGGAGACTCAGAAACAACAGGTTGAGGGAGAGGAGGGGGGGGGGGGTTGCTCCTTCTTCGACGACGAAGAAGAGGAAGACTTAGACCTTGAACTCGAATGTTTGCGAGAACTAGAAGAAGAAGAAGCCTGAGGTGTATCCGAAAACTTCCCCTTATCATCCCGAGACGGCTTACTAGAAACCCCACTAGACTGAGTCGAAACTATAGGATCGACGGATGACATGGCGACCGGGGGCACAAAGCATGTAAGCACAACAACTATTTCAAAAAATTATTTAGCAATGAAAAACGTGAAAATAATTCCCCCAAACTACATGCCGACAAACCTGTAGCCCCAAAGCAAAGGGGCAACCCAAACAGAGGAGGATGGCGACTAGAATAAGTTAGAAAAACGAAATAATTGCAAGAGCAAAGAACAACATGGCTGCTCCAAGTTGGAAAAATTTATTATGATTTAAAGTTGCCTCCCCCGAAGTGACGTAGCGAGTGGGATCCACGGCAGCTTAGTGGTATTGGCTGTGTAGACCAAGGGAAGTAATCTAGTCTTGTTAAGACTAGAACTTTTTGGTCTTTGGTAAATTGGCATTTGCTCCAAATTGGAAGGAATAACTCATTCGTAGTGAAACGGTAACATGATAGAATAGATTAGTGGATTTCCGTCTGGAAGCCAAGAGACTATCCACTGTTCTGGTAGAGAAACCTTGCCGCCTGAGTCCTAATTTCATAGTAGCCAGGCGACAAGGTTGAGCCGTGAGGGGTCTGGATGACCCACGCCCCTTCTTCAACGGTCCCTGACGAGCGAGGGCGATGATCTCCGGGTACCAGTGGCTGGTTTGCCAGCGTGGGGTGACCAGGATCATCCTTGGTGACTCCTGGAAGCACTTTTCGAGGACTCTCGTGATGAGAGCCATGGGGGGGTACGCATAGAGCGACATCCCCGCCCACGGAAAGGAGAAGGTGTTCATCGCAAAGGCCTGAGGGTCGCGGACTGGCGACACGTACAGGGGAAGTCTGGCACTGAACTTGGTGGCAAAGAGGTCGATCATGGGTTTGCCCCAAATGTCCCAGATCGGAGAGAGAGCCTGGTGGGTGACCGTCCACTCTGTCGGAAGAACTTGGTCTGACCGGCTGAGCTGGTCGGCAATGACATTCAACTTTCCGGGAATGAACTCCACGGAAAGCGAAATGTTTTGAGAATGAGCCCAGATGAGGATCTTCTCCGCAGCCAGGGAGAGGAACACCGACCGGGTGCCGCCCTGGCGGCGGAGGTAAGAAAGGCTGGCCGAGTTGTCCCCGCACACAGTCACCCATTGCCCATGCGCTTTGCCCCTGAAGCGCAGGGGCAAAGTAAAGGAGGGCTCGACGAATAGCCTCCATTTCGAGAAGTTTTATGTGGAGAGAGGATTCTTCCTGTGTCTACAGACCTGAAACCTCCTTGAAATCCAAGTGGGCCCCCGACCCGTTGAGGGAGGCGTCCGAGAAGATGAACAGCTGGGAACCCAATCGACTGATTGAGACCATGCTGTTCATCCACTCGAGGTTGGTCCACTGAGCAACCGCCTCCCTGAACCAAGGGCCCAGCCGGACCGTTTGATCGAAAAGGGAGGGGTCCACAATGCGAGCAAGGAGCTCCCTCTGGAGAGGCCTCTTGTACACCCTCCCCAGAGGTAGCAGTTCCGATAGCGATTCCATCTGGCCCAACAAACAGAGGAGACGACGATAAGTGGTGGACTGGGAGCCGATCAACTCCGAGATCAACTGGGAGAGAGAGCTGATTCTGCCCTGAGACGCTGAGACCGTGAATCGGACCGTGTCGAACTGCATGCCTAGATACTTAAGGAAGGAACCAACTCCGATTTCTTCTGATTGATTCGGAACCCAAAGGAAAGAGTGAGTCTCTCCAAAACACCCGTGTGTTGACGACACAGGGACTGACTGGAAGCCAAGAGCATCCAGTCGTCTAGATACACCTTGAGATGAAGCCCTTGTGCGCGCACGACCGCAGCCATTTCCCTGGTCACCTTGGTGAAAATCCAAGGGGCCAGGGAAAGGCCGAACGGAAGAGCGCGGAACTGTAGAACCTGACCATTCCAGACAAACCGGAGAAACTTTCTCCTGCTTGGATGGATGGGGACGTGGAAATATGCGTCCTGGAGGTCTATGGACGTGGCCCAGTCTCCAGGACGAATAAATGCACGGACCGTGGCCGAGGTTTCCATCTTGAATTTCACCCTTGTGGTGAACTTGTTCAAGGGTGAAAGATCTAGGACCGGGCGAAATCCTCCCGACTTCTTGGTGACCGTGAAAAGTCGGGAGTAGAAGCCCGGGCCCGGATCCCTCTCCAGCGAAACGGCGCCTTTATCCACCAGAGCCTCGACTTCCTTTTGAAGGATAGAGAGACGCTCTGGATCTGATGGCTACTGAATCGGTTTGAGAACCGGCTAGACCAAAAACGAACAAATTAATTTCTAAAATTCAAAACTTCGAATTGAAGAAGAAAATGAATACCAGAACTAGCTAACAACAACAAGCTAGTGCTAAGGAAAACTAAATAACCGGAACAAACCCACCAAAGAACACTTGAAGTGAAGTTAAGTGGGAGCAATTGGTTTCTTCATCAGCCTTGAAGCATGGTAAATAATAGAATGATTTGGGGAAGGAAGTGGAAATACGTGACCGGAAGTGGGAAAGGGGGATAACCCCATGGTCACTAGAGTGATTTACTCTTTGTTTCTATGGTAACTAAGCGTTTACGCTTTAGGTTTTTTCCAGCCAATAAGTATGTATGCTATTGTTTTGAGTGTTGGTACAGTATGATTATATTAGATAACTTTTTTCCTTTGAGCTCGTCCGAAATCGGAATGTGTCAGCTGTATGCAGTGGGGAAACCAGTGAAAACTGAAAAAGGACACATACGTATTTTACCCATTATGGCTTTTTGGCCTGGGAACGCAGAAGAAGAAGAAGAAGAAGAAGAAGAAGAAGGGTGCGCAAAGCAACCATGTTATGCTCTTAACTTCAGCCCCCCGATGACCTTACCTTGTCCCTGACTCTGAAGTGAATCTTCTGCAGCACGTCATCTTTCAGGATCTCAATGGACAGGGTGCTGCCACTGAAGTGCCGATGACCTTACCTTGTCCCTGACTCTGAAGTGAATCTTCTGCAACACGTCATCTTTCAGGATCTCAATGGACAGGGTGCTGCCACTGAAGTGCCGATGACCTTACCTTGTCCCTGACTCTGAAGTGAATCTTCTGCAGCACGTCGTCTTTCAGGATCTCAATGGACAGGGTGCTGCCACTGAAGTGCCGATGACCTTACCTTGTCCCTGACTCTGAAGTGAATCTTCTGCAACACGTCATCTTTCAGGATCTCAATGGACAGGGTGCTGCCACTGAAGTGCTGATGACCTTACCTTGTCCCTGACTCTCAAGTGAATCTTCTGCAGCACGTCGTCTTTCAGGATCTCAATGGACAGGGTGCTGCCACTGAAGTGCCGATGACCTTACCTTGTCCCTGACTCTGAAGTGAATCTTCTGCAGCACGTCGTCTTTCAGGATCTCAATGGACAGGGTGCTGCCACTGAAGTGCCGATGACCTTACCTTGTCCCTGACTCTGAAGTGAATCTTCTGCAGCACGTCGTCTTTCAGGATCTCAATGGACAGGGTGCTGCCACTGAAGTACTCCCACGCTTCATTGTCCAGGGGGGTCTTCAGCAGACCTGCAGAAACAATAGAATATCGTCAGTGAAATTTTAAAAAAATCGTATCTCAATTTTTGCCCCCCCAAAAAAATAAGTTTTAAAAATTAACCACATTGACCACAATTGATTAACTATGATGAATATGTTGTTCAAGACATTGCGAGTTTAGTCCTGCATTTCGTTAAAATTACTTTTAAAAACATTTTTAGACTTGAAAAGAACGAAGATACGAGATTTTTGTCCTTAACTATATCTGAAATTGGGACTTACGAGTTTTTCTTCTATTTTCACAACCTCATTTACCCCAGATAGAAAGTCGTTAGAGATACCAGCTTTTGGTGGAAGGTGGCGGGAAAAATTAGAGAGCTGACTATGCATCTAACTCAAAAAACCCAAAAATCGAGATACAAGGTTTTTGAATTTCACCGACAATATCACAGCTAGAGTGTGCAAAACATCAATGTAACAGATCATACAAGTTCTAAATTTAAGTGCCTAAAAGTAACACCCAAGATAATGACTGAAACCATGTCAATAATTTTTCCATAAACTCAAATAAACACACAAGGTTCAAATTAAACTAAAGATAAAATGACTGACAGAATCGATTGAACTTTTTTCCAAAACTTTCAATGTGAAAAATCTGCTTTGTTTCAAATGGTAACATTTCTGTAACACAGTTTAATCGGGCACAAAGCATTAGAATAAGAAATAATATAATAACTGTTTCTTAAGAGCATATTCAGCAATCATAATCGAGTTGCAAGACCACACCTCATAAATATTTAAATTTCACCATATTTGTTGGGACTATAAGGCGCACCCCCCAAATTTCACACAAAATTAAGATTTTGTTATTATATTTTCTTACTATTTTATTCGTCATATTATAAGGCGCAGGGGTCTCATTCTGGGAAACAAGTATCGCCTTATAATCTGAAAAATACAGTAGTTTTCTTTTGACTTTCCTACTCACTCTGTTTGGTGCATGAAGGGTGAAGGTCCATCTTGCGACAGATGGTGTGGTAGTAGACAAAGCCCACGTCCACCACCAAGTTGTGAACCTGTTCCCACTGCGGGCCTTGTTTCTGAGGTGGTAGATAAATGAAGAAATTAATAATTAGAAAAAAGTACAGTGGAATAAAATCAACTTGAAAGGCATTGGACCTAGAGTTGGATTTTTTCTCTTCCAAGTTATCGTTACTGCTCATATTTTCTGCAAACCATTTCTTCAGCAAAATTGTGGAACCTAAACCCAATTCTACCATTCATTTATGTGTATGTGCACAAGTGAGATACTGAGAAACTTTCAACGACTAAATAATATAGAAATAAATGGACTTTCCAATACTGAGATCAACAGTAAGACAATTAATTCAATGCTCATCAAAAGTTCTTGCGAAATTTGGAAGAAACATTATCAGATTTTCCCAAAATAATGTCATCAGTCAAAAACCAAAACAATTTTTTTTTTAAAGTGAAGTTTTTTTTCACCAAACAGCTGAAAAGAAAAACACGCACACTGGGCGCATACTTATTTTCATGCAGCAAGGATATAATAGGGACACAGCAAATACCTTGATTAAATACTTTTCAAACATACAAAAAGCACAACTTGACACTAGATGAAAACGTACAGACTTACACTTAACCTTATGCACAGCGCTCATAATACATATAATTTGCTTTGATAAAACTTTTTGTGTCCAATGTTTTTATTTGTGAACCTCAGAAACAAACTCAGTTATCTGTTCTGAAAAGAAGAAAATAGTAACATGTGCTGATTTACTTTTTCTCCCGATGAGGGAGATGGACAATGCCTAAAAATAACAAACTATTACAGATAGGATTTAAATTCTACTTACCCAATGAAGGTAAAATAAAAACTGATAAATCATTAATAGGAACAGGAGTCAAATATAATAAACTCAAATCACAATAAGGAAATACACCACGACAAACAATTAAGGATTAACAAAAATCACCAACTCAATAAGAAGCGTGAAGAAGAAGACAAACTACTAAGGAAAGGGATTCCAATATTATGAACATACAGGTGAAAAACACAGTAAAAAAAACAATAATGGAGAGGATTCTAGTACATGTAAATATCGTGAACACAGCAAAGGTGAAACAAACAATGACAATTATGGATAGGATTCAATAATGAACTCTATATCTTCAGAGTCAAACAATGGACAAACGATAGGGGATAGCTTTTACACAATATAAACTCAACCAGGAGACTAATGCAAAACAAATTCAATTAGGACGAAATCATCATGAACTTAAGGGTTGAAACAAAAGCGCTCAGCTCAGGAGAGGAATGTCATCGAACTCAAAGTAGACCCCGATCCAAACAAAACAAAAGATAACAAGCTTCCCAGCTATCAAATAAAAATTGAAAGAAAAAACTGTACAAAATGCAACCCTTCACCTTTTGTAGAAAGTATGTGTGGGGAAGGAGGGCGGGTGGGGGATGTCTTCAAAACAGTGCACAAATATATTCTTCCTAGAATTAAATTAGATAACATTTTGAACACTTTTTTTTCATGTAGATATTTGTGGTTGCTACTGCCTCACACTGATGACTTTTTTTTTTAAAGTTAAAGAAAATCCTCAGAAAGTACTGAAGGAAAAAAACACCCCAAACACCCCACACTATAATCAGAAACCATGCGCCTATTCCTCCTCCACCATCTAAAAATCAGACTATGAACTCAAACAAACAAACAAACCTGGACGAAACCCATGCACACATCGTTGAAACCATAGAACCAGAGTGCCATTTAAAGTCCAGTGATACTACAATAAACTAAAAAAAGAAAGAAAAGAAGTAGACATTTCCACAAATCCATGAACAAACACCACAGTCAGCTAAACAAGGTTTGACACATGGGTAAAAACGCAAGAAGCAAGGATTACCTGGTCTGGTTGTTGCAAGACCTGTTAATGTATTAATTAAAGAGAAAACGTCAATCCAACAGTGAATTATTCTTCGCTTCCACATCTTCAGGCAGATGTTTGTGTATGTTAGTGGCATCATACAAAGTAGGAAAAGGTGCACATTCGTTTACACACACACACACACAAACTTGTCTAATATCACTTGCGGGTGAACAGACGTTAAACTAAAGAACGAACGAACACACACAAACACACACACACAAACAAAAAGATGGAAGAGACAGGAACAGACAAAAAGAGACAGAGACATCAACACAGAAAAAAGGAAAAAGAGAGAAGGGCTGAGGAAAAGGGACATGCATGAGAGTGAGTGGGTGAGAGAGAGAGAGAGAGAGAGAGAGAGAGAGAGAGAGAGAGAGAGAGAGAGAGAGAGAGAGAGAGAGAGAGAGAGAGAGAGAGAGAGAGAGTTCAGACACTTTATTTTACAAGGATAATAATTTAGGCTGGGCCTAGTCTTCCATTCTGTCCTCGATTCTAAGCATGCAACATATAAGAGAGAGAGAGACAGGGGTCGCGCTAGTGTTTTTGAAAACACGTTTTGCTTATGCGACGTCGGCAAAAAAATGCGCAAGGGAAGCAAAAAATTGCGTCAAAGAACAAAATGATAAATCTAAGCTAAAAACAATGAAAACAAGAAAACAACAAAAACTGGTGGATTTTAGTTAATATAGCTATCTATTCTATCTATATACTTACCGTTTCACTACGAATGAGTTATCTCTTCCAATTTGGAGCAAATGCCAATTACCAAAGACCAAAAAGTCTTAGTCTAGAAGACTAAATTACTTCCCTTGGTCTGGCCAAGTAATACCTCTGAGCTGCTGTGGAACCCCTTCTTCCACGTCACTTCCGGGGAGCCAACTTTGAACCATGATAAATTTTTTGACTAACCCTTTTCCATTATGTTTTCGTCAGAGGGAGGAGGGTGGGAACCTGAGATCGTAGTGAAACGGTAAGTATATAGATAGAATAGATAGTTATATTAATATAAATCATCCAATCTATTCTATCATGTTACCGTTTCACTACGAATGAGTTGATTCCCAACGAGGAGGTGGGTAAGAAAACATTGTTGAATTTAATACAAAAAACAACAACAAAAACAAAGCAATACCCACACAGAGACACACCATCACGATATACCAGAGGATTCCTGCAAGAGAGATCAACATAAACATCTAGACCCTTATAATTTCAATCCCCCAAATAGCAGACATTTATGCATACCAACATAACAATAAGCCCAAACAAAAAAACATAAGTTACTGTTAAGCCAAGGAGACCGGATTCTGGATAAGCACGACCTTATTGATGCCGTACATGTTGTCGTGTCAGAGAGCCGAGAAGTGTCGGAGGTAGAAGTTGATGAAAGTAGTCTGGGACCTCCAATAGGCAGTTTCCATGACCCTATTCAGTGCCACACCTTGATGATACATTTCTCATTTAGAGAAAGGAAAAAAGACGTTTGTGCACCCAGAAGGAGAAGTTCTCTTTAGATAGAACTTGATAGCTCTAACGGGGCACAGGAATCTATCTACATCATCAGGAGCAAGAATCTTGCAATAATCGAGGAAGAGGAAGACTGTGCCGGTTGATTATTAGCACGAAATTCCGGGAGGAAGGACAGTGTTACAGACTGAACCAAAGAAAGGAACTCAGAGAACGGAATCCAGGCACAAATTAACAACAAGAATAGAGCTAACATTGCCAGAAACAGATAAGATCGACATAAGGAGAGAAAGGATAAACAGAGCGCGAGACGAGTCGATTGTCTGATGTAAGGCCTACGTCATCAGACACGAAAAGAAGGAAAAATGGACAGTAGTCGACGCTAGAAAAAAGTAAAATCTAAGATGCAGAGTTACACTGAGGATCAAAGAAGACCGTAACTCGAAAAAGAAAACCAACTAAATTTCCCAAGGAAAAAAACCTCGGAAGACCAAATCATTGAAATTTAAGATTTTCAAAGATTCCGTGTTAAACTATCCAGCACTATACTTCAACGGATGCAAAACCCTTGTAAGCTCTAAATCATCAGAATCTTCAACTCCATGAAGGCGGATGATCAATGGAAGAAGAAGAAGAACTAATCAGTGTGTTGACTGGACAAGATGGCGGTTTGATGATAATCGCGCAGATTGTCTAAATACCGGAAAAAACACGAAAAGCTGAGAATGAAAGAAATAACATACTAAGTAGAACGAGAGACCGATAAACCCAAGGAAAATGATAAACTCGTCACAACGAAGCGAGAGCCAGTAGAACGGATTGTCCGACGTCGGTGCGAGGTTATAGAATAGTGTCTCTTGAGAGTAGTAGTGAAACGCCTGGAACGTAGGATAGGACTGTGAGTTCTGGAAACCAAGAGCTGGTGTCCCAGAACGTGGAAATGATGACCAGGCAAGGCTTGTCGTGGCAGAACTTCTCCAACACTTGGGGAGGAGAGACGTTGGAGGATACGCATAGGCCGACATTCCTATCCAGGCGATTGAGAAGACGCTGCGCGCTAGTGCCTGGGGGGTCCCGCATAGGTGACGCGTAGACTGGCAGTCTGTAGTTGCACCTCGTGGCGAACAGGTCTACATGAGGTTTCCCCCAAAGATGCCACAGAGGGAGGAGAGGCCGATGAGAAAAGATCCACTCCATGGGTAGGATCTGTCCTCTCCTGCTGAGCTGGTCCGTCAGAACGTTCAATTTTCCCTGGACGTATCCCACCGTTATCGAGATCTGTTTCGTTTGAGCCCAAAAAGTGTCTCTTCCGTTTTCTTCGAGAAAGCTTATGAACCGTGTTCCACCCTAACGACGGAGATAGGACAGAGCTGTGGCATTATCGCCGAATATGGTGACCCAGCTCCCGGTGAGGAACACCGTAAGTGTTGTGATAACTCTCGCCACCGCTTCCATTTCCATCAGGTTGATGTGGAAGTGCGTCTTTGCCAGAGTCCATTGGACCAAGACCTCTTTCACGTCCAGGTGTATGCCCCAAACCGATTCGCTGAGCCAACCACGGACTATCCACTGGTCTGTTGACCTGAGAAACCAAGTTCCGAGAGTCAATTGTTGCTCGAGGGGAGAGTCGTGAGTTTTCTCTGGGCTAGCAGACGTTGAAGGGGCCGTTACAGCGGAACCGGGCAACGGGAGAGACGTAACGACTTCCAGTAGAGATCGCGCCCTGTGTTCTGAAGGCTGCACCGAGAACTGAACAGTATTAATGATAATAATGAAGAAAACTTATATAGCGCACATTCCAGGCTAGCTGCTCATGGCGCTTTACAAAAAAAAAAAACATTTAATCAAATCACATCAATACCCATGCCCGCACGCACACAAGCACACACACTGACGAACATAGCATATCATTTACACGCGCATGCACACATACATACAGTACATACATACATACATACGTACGTACGTTCGTACATACATACATACACACAGACACAAACACACACACATCCCCACACACGTGCATAAGCACATGCCAGCGCGCGTATGCACACACACACTTTCTGTCTCCCAACTTTACCATGCCATTCATCATCCACACACGCTTTCATTCTCACAATCCGATCATGGTGGACAGAGAATAGATGAGTTTTCAGGTTGGTTTTGAAAACTGACAGGGAGTTGGAATGTCTGAGAGACAGAGGGAGTTTGTTCCAAGTAGCTGGGGCCTGAAAAGAAAAGGATCTCTCGCCATAAGTTTTCGTTTTAATTGAGGGAGGCTGTAGAATACGAGAATCAGAAGAAGAACGAAGCTGACGAGATGGAATGTAAGTATGAAGTAGATCAGACAGGTAAGTAGGAGCAGAGCCAGAAATGACAGCAAAGGTAAGAGCAGAAAGCTTGTAGTTGATCCTGCTGGAGATTGGCAACCAGTGCAGAGAGTGCAGAAGGGGAGAAACATGTTCAAACTTGGAGGACTTAAGGATTAGTCGTGCAGCATTATTTTGGATTCTTTGGAGTTTGTTGAGAAGGTAGTTTGGAAGGCCAGCAAGAAGAGAGTTGCAATAATCTATTCTCGAGAGGACAAATGCACAGACCAAGGTTTTTGTGGCATCAGTGGAGAGATAGTGACGAACAGAACTAATCTTACGAAGCTCAAAATAGGCAGATCTGCAGATATTAGACACATGCTGCTGAAGGGAGAGACTTTGATCCAAAGTGACACCAAGACTGCGGACAGAAGAGGAGAAGGAGATAGTGTTGTTGTTGATTGTGACAGAGCCTGGAAGGGTAGAAAGATTGAGCATTTTCTTTGGGCATGCTAACATAATTTCAGTTTTTTCTTCATTAAGTTGTAGCTTGTTGTGGGTCATCCAGATTTTAAGGTCAAGTATGCACTCCTGTGTCCGCGATACCAGCCCATCGACTTCAGCAAGAGTGGCCGACTGATATACTTCTGTATCGTCCGCAAAACTCTCATGAGACAAGGCATGTTGACTGATAACATCGGACACAGGAGCAGCATAGAGCACAAAAAGAATGGGTCCCAGAACAGAACCCTGTGGGACACCATACAAAAGGGGGGACGGCTCAGAGTATCTGCCACTAACACAAACTGTCTGCTTACGATTAGTCAAGTAGCTATCAAACCAGGAAAGAGCAAGATCATGAATGCCAAAAGAATGTTTGAGTCGGCGAATAAGAATGGTATGATCAATAGTGTCGAAAGCGGCACTGAGGTCAAGCAAAGCTAAGAGAGAAACTTTGTTGTCATCAAAACCTAAAAGAAGGTCGTTAACAATTTTAAGAAGGGCTGTCTCTGTGCTGTGGCATTTCCGATAAGCGGATTGGTGGGGGTTCAGAAGGTGATTTTGTTCTAGGTGTGCAAGTAGTTGACAAAGTACAACCCTTTCAGTGATTTTTGAAAGAAAGGAGAGATTGGAAACCGGTCTGTAGCTTTTCAGATTGTCATGGTCAAGGGAGGGTTTCTTTAACAATGGGCGGACAATAGCAGATTTAAAGACAGAAGGGAAGGAGCCAGACAAGAGAGAATCGTTTACAATATGAGTGACATAGGGCAGCAGTACATCAATACATTCACAAAACAGGGATGATGGGATGGGGTCCAGTTCACATGATTTGGGACTAGCGCCTAAACACAGTTCTTTCACAAACTTTTCTGTGACAGGCTCAAACCTCTGCAAAACTGGGCCGCAGTACATTCTGTCAGTGACTGGTGATGGGGGGACATCAGTAGAATCAAGTTTTTCACGGATGGAACTTATTTTCGTTTGGAAAAAGTCAGAAAATTTATGAGGGAGATCTTGCACTTTAAAAACAGAAGGGAGTGGGGAATGACTTACTTTACCCAAAATGCTGCTTGAGACACTGAACAACTGCTTAACTGTGGTGCATGCAAGTATCTTGGTTGAGTAAAAGGCTGTTTTGGCACAATCGACGATGTAGGTCACGTGGTTCCTGGCAGCCTGGAACACCTGCCGATGGACCGTCAGGTGGGTGGCACGCCACTGCTCCTCAGCTCTCCTCCTCTCCTGCTTGGCGTCCTGGAGCTCAGGCCCCACCGCGTTGTACCAGGGAGAGGGGGGACGGGTAGACACCAAGCGGCGTGTGACGGGCGCGTGTTGATCCAGGGTGGCGTGAAGGACCCCGAACAGCTGGTCTGCAGACGGCTGAAGGGGAAGGTGGGCCTGGAGGTCGGCCCTGAAGGCCTCGATGTTGATGGACGCCAGGCGGCGAACGTCTTTGTAGACTTTGGCAGACGGAGGCTTGGCGAGGTTTGTAGACTTTGGCAGACGGAGGCTTGGCGAGTGGAGCACACATCTGACACAGAAATGGTCTGATGACAGAGTGGGCTCCACGGTCGTCGACTGCAGCAGACGATCATCCTCCCTGTGCAAAACCCAGTCGACAATATGGCCTCTGGTATGGGTGGGCTCAGATACAGACTGAGAGAGGTCGAACATTTTGATAGTGTCCAGCACTTTAGATGTGTAGAAGTGGGACGGGTCATCGAAATGAAAATTAAAATCGCCCACAATCAGCAGTGAACCAGACAAACTGTTGGTGTACTCCAAAAAGTCCGGGAGCTGGTCAATGAACATGGAGTCTGATAATTTGTTTTTCTTGTTTGGAGGGGGGCGGTATACACAGAAAATATTCAGAGTGTTCTGTTTGTAGGATAGTGTCAGCTGGGAAAGTTCGAAAGAAGAGTGGCTGAACGGAAAGTTTGCTGTGAGAGTGACGTGTGGTTTTAGAGTGTCAGAGAAAACGAAAGCTAGGCCACCTCCACAAGTGGTTGTACATCGTGGGAAGGAGGCAGTAGAAAATCCAGGGGGAGCAAGGTCTTGGCATTTCGCTTCATCCCCAGCCTGACGGAGCCAGGTTTCAGTCACACAGAAAATGTCAACACGGTTAGACAAAATGTATTCATTTACGGCAGAACGTTTTTCTTTTCGCCCAACAGATTGAGCGTTGAACACAGCAACACACAGATCAAGGTCAGTGGATGGCGATGTGTCAAAACAAGAGAAAACAGGCACTCGAATAAGATTTTTGAAATTTACAGTCCGTGTCTTCTCGCGCCTCTCACCTGCACGCCTCTCGTCATACAGACTGACCACGGCGATGTTCCTCCGTTTGCGACGGCCTCCACGGTGGGTGCGGGTCCTGGGAAGGCGATAGCCGATGCCAGCACGTCTGATGGCCTCAGCAACAGTCGGATCAAGGGGGGCGGGGGACACGGACAGAAGCTGCTCTCGTGTGTAGATCAGACTAGAAGTAAGTCGCGGCCGAGAAAGTTCAAAAGGCGGGTGCCTGTGTCGACAGGCAAAGGGGCACTGGGTCAGTGGCACAGCGGGTTGCACGTGAGCGAATTCACGAAACAATGGAGACTGGTTTTGATAAACAACAATACTTGCCAGGTTCAGAAGAAAACATGTCCAAATAACTCGAAAGTCCTGGGGCAAAACGGCACTAAAAACACACCAAAAGAAAGCCGGATCCATGACGAACACACTGGTACCACACACAGGGTCGATCACAACAACAGTCAATCACAATTTCACTTTCTTACGGAGCTCCCACCATGCGTGCCTGTCAGGCGTGGCTTCTTATATTGACATCATTCCTATGATAGCTGAAAATGGTGGAAGGTGTCAGGTCTGGCTTGACATCGTAGATCTGAAAACCCAGAGATCTGGCCAGTCGAACCAGTCTCCTTTTGGTTGAAGCAGAGGGCGCATGAAGATGTCAGTAGAAGGCGATCGTCCAGGTAGACGCGAAGACGAAAAGTCGGAAACGAGGCTTTGAAGAATCCCCCAAGGGAGATTCCAGAGACTGGACGCAGCTGAGAGAAAGATCACCGTAGAAGAAGGATCGTGCGAAACCGAAGAACAGTAACTGTAGGAAAACATCCAAAAAATTGGATGAGAGACAGGTGAAGCGATGAAATGACACCACAAGCTCTTGTACGTAACCGAACCAGTGATCGGAACCAACAGAACCGGTGAACCAAAAAAGGGGCCATAAGTGGCCGGACCGGGCCACTACACGCTACTACGCCCTTTCAAAACAAAAATCTTTGTTGAAGTTTCAGATTCAAGCTGTACTAAAGTACAGGAGAGTACTCCTAGAAAAAAGGAATTTCCAAAAAACAAGGGACCTGAAGAGCCGTTATTCGACTCAACGGCTGAAAAGAGTCAACTGACTAACAGACGAAGATTAGTTCTGAGGCCGTCTGAATGGAACACCCAAAGACAAAATTTTGAAAGGACCGTACAGAAGGTTCTGAGCGGAAGAGCCTGCGCTTTAAAACGGAGATTCCCACGGGAATATGAGTCTCTGTCTGAGGCAGAGTAAGACACGGGATAAAGAGAAGGGTTCTGAATGTGCAAAGAATCCTTGTACTGCAGGAAGGAACCAACAGATTTGCCAGTTAAAGAGTTTGATATGGGCTGGCTAACCCGATCCAAGTCCAGAGAAGCATCGCTGAGAATGCCTAACAACCTCTGTCTAGAAACATAGTCCCGTGAAACTGCTGACTCAAACGAGTCTGCAGAGAAAACCCCGATATGAAGTATAGAGTAAGCTGAAAAAGAAGTTGCGAGACGGAGACAGAGCTGACTATCTGTCCAACTCTCCTTCCGAAAACCGACAAAAGGACCCAGCTGGCTGGGTCAAGATCCAATCTGGACCAGATCTGGACAAGCATTGCCCAGAATGTGATACAAGTCCTTGCCCGAAAAATCATCCGATTCAACCTCAGAACAAGCAAATTGAGAGGCCACAGTACGACTGCGGTTCTGCATTTTGAGAAAAGGATTATGACGTAAGCACAGACAGAAACCGAAACATAATTGCCTTACGCATGACGTCAAAACCAGATGACGCGGAAATTCCCCTATTGCGATTGGCAACAAGTTGACAACAAACCCCTGAAGTGTTTCAGTGTGACGTAGACACCCCCTGGCTTAATCCATTTGAACGGCTCTGACTTGGAAGGAGTCGCCGTTGACAAAAAGAGAGGCCTAATAGAAGGCAAAGATCACACAGTTGAACAACTCTCAGTTGCAACTGTGATGCTCGAGGAGAGGTGTCCTCATCATCCATCGCAATCTGTGGTGGCTGGGTCCACAAGACCAAGTCTGCCCGTCAAAGTGCTTGTCGAAAGAAAGGTGAAGTATGAAGGGCTAGGAGTGCCTGCTTCTGGGCCTTAATTCGCTGAAAAAGATGCGGTCAATCCTTAACATGGAGTGAATCTGACTGCGGCACAGGATTGATGTCCTTGCAAAACGGGTGAAGGTATCGGATCCATCTGTACAGGGGGCTCAGCTATGTAGCTGCCCTGTTCCGTCCGCGAAAACTGATCAAAGGCCTGATCAGACCCAGCAGACGGTTGCTGAAAGTCTGGGTATCTGTCTCGTATGACGCGGCGAACTTCCTCTCTGACTGCTGCGTCAAACTCGTCTAAGTCCTCCATGTCGAACGGATCAAAATTTGCCTGAACGCTCTGGAATGCTTATGTAAGTACCCAGACTGATCTCCATCCGTTGAAACTCGTTGTGAAGAGGACGAAGTTCCACTCAAGATGAGTCATAGGTCGCTCGGATGGAAACCGTAGTGGTAGTGCCGGGCGGTACGGTGCCAAGTAGAACAGGCAACGGGGCATATGCCGTTCCCCGGGTGTGGTCCGTGCCGGTAGTGCCAATGGGCACGGTGCTCCCGTGACAGGTAGCGGTTTCAGAAATCACATGACCGGACCGTAGCGGGTCTCGGCTCACGGAGCCATCAGTGTATGACGGCTGAAAATCATCATCGACGGGTGAATTTTGTTGACACATGCCAGTGTTCCTTGAGGGAAACCCATGTTGACTTCCATCCGTCGAGAATCTCTCAGTGGATGCGAAGTTTCTGTTCCGTTCCGTGGTTACGGTCTGTGCCGGTAGCGGCAACAGGCACGGTGCTCCCGGTACGGGCAGCGGTTTCATGAGTCACGTGACCGTGCTTCTGCGGTTCACGGATGCCGGTGCCGTTATCAGGCTCGCCGCACGGGCGGATGGTGCTCCAGAGACGGGTAACGGTTGTGGGCTGCACATGACCGGACTTCTTCGAGCCCCGCGCCATGCTGCCGCTGCCGGATATGGCGGGCGGTCTTACAAGCCTAGAGTTTGGGCTACGGTGTAGCCAGTTTCTGGGAGAGTCAGTCCGTTGGTCCACAAACTCACGTGAACGGGCATCGTAGATTGGGACCGTAGCCGTCGGCATCCGTTCCCGTCGACCGGCCGTAGAAATCCTCCTCGAAATCGTCCTCCTGAGGAAAAATCAGTATGCCAGTTTTCCTCTCCATTCTGGCCAACTGATCCGCCGAATAAGACGAAGAAACACCCGTTTCATGTCTGTAAAAACTTTGAGAACGGTAGGATAGCCTGTCTCGTCCGAGAAACTCGCACTTTCATCGAGTGGCACTGTGTCAAAATCGGGTTTTGTGTCCGTCAAAGACTCGGTGGGCCTATCAGAAACCAAAGAAGAAGTAGGGACCAGAACCAAACCCTTGTTCTTCAACTCTGCCAACATATCTGAGACTAAAGTCGAAGAATCGACGAACGAAATAACATGTTCCGTCTGCTCAACTGGAGGACTGGACACTACAGACTCTCGAGAGGGGGGAGGGGGGAGGGGGGCAATTTCTTCCTCGACGAAGAAGAAGACGACTTTGACTTGGAACTGGAGTCCTTCTTCGAACTAGAATCCTTCTTTGAACTAGAAGAAGAAGAAGAAAGTGGAAGGAACTTCCCTTTCTCATCCCTAGACTGTTTAGACGAAGAAGAAGGAGTCGAAACTGAAGACACTGGAGCACTAGTGACCACGGGGTCCGACATGACTAATCCGAGGGCACCAACCAGTGTCAAACAACAAATCGATAAAAATTCAGTTTATCACGAAATTACAGAAATAACAGATTAATAACTAGATACTGACAATACATGTTACCCAAGGGGTAAAAGGAAACAAAACAGAAGGATGGAGTTGAAATCAAGTGGATAAAGAATTAAACTTTTAGAGCAAGAACAAACATGGCAGCTCCAATTTGGAAAAAAATTATTATGGTTCAAAGTTGGCTCCCCAGAAGTGACGTGGAAGAAGGGGTTCCACAGCAGCTCAGAGGTATTACTTGGCCAGATCAAGGGAAGTAATTTAGTCTTCTAGACTAAGACTTTTTGGTCTTTGGTAATTGGCATTTGCTCCAAATTGGAAGAGATAACTCATTCATAGTGAAACGGTAACATGATAGAATAGATATGCATTTTTATTCACTAACCAGTCATTTTCAAAGACAGAAGTCTGGCAATTGTGCAACAACGCGCTCATTTCGCGCCAAACGCTTCATTTACGTCACAGTTAATTGACTGGAATCTGGATATCCAGTGGCCAAGCACCATGAAAGGAAGCAAAGGCTGGAAGGGGGTGGGGAGATGGGGTGGGGGGTGGAATCAGACAATGCGCTTACAGTGATTTTCCCGCCACTGCCTACGTTACAGCAGTACTGGACGAAATCTGGATAACTAATGAAAGAGAAAGGATGGGATACTTAGGCCTACCTCCTCACAAAGCAGTGGCACTTTTCTATAGTCTGTTCCAATGTTTGGTGTAGCAGAACCACTATACGTGTAGGGACCGTAGGACTTCTAAAGTCTGATTCACCATCCAGACTCAGATGCAATTTTGAGCGGACGTCATTTTAAGTACGGGTTACGCGTAAACGCCGTAAAAATGCGTCAGCGATTTTTAAAACGCGTCAAATACGCAAGAAACATGCGTTAGCGCGACCCCTGGAGAGAGAGAGAGAGAGAGAGAGAGAGAGAGAGAGAGAGAGAGAGAGAGAGAGAGAGAGAGAGAGAGAGAGAGAGCACTGACTGACAGACACAGACATAATACAAACATAAGAACAATTAATAGGGATGATAAGAGAACTATGGAAGTTATTTAAAGATCATTGTTATGGAAAGTTATCTGGGCAAGAGAGTTATGGAAAAAATAACTTGGAAAAATAACTATCATGGAAAATTATTTCAGGAAGTTATGGGAAGATAAGTGTCATGGAAAGTTATTTTGGGAAGTTATAGGAACATAAGTGTTATGGAAAGTTATTTTAGGAAGTTATGGGAAGATAAGTGTCATGGAAATTTATTTTGGGAAGTTATAGGAAAATAAGTGTTATGGAAAGTTATTTTAGGAAGTTATGGGAAGATAAGTGTCATGGAAATTTATTTTGGGAAGTTATAGGAAGATAACTGTCATAGAAAATGATGGGAAGATAATTATCATGGAAAGTGATGTGGGGAAGTTATGGAAAGATGACTGTCATGGAAAGTTATGTGGGGAAGAGAGTTATGGAAAGATGACTGTCATGGAAAGTTATGTGGGGAAGAGTTATGGAAAGATGACTGTCACTGAAAGCTATGTGGGGAAGTTATGGGAAGATGACTGTCACTGAAAGCTATGTGGGGAAGTTATGGGGAGATGACTGTCATGGAAAGCTATGTGGGGAAGAGTTATGGATAGATGACTGTCATGGAAAGTTATGTGGGGAAGAGAGCTATGGGGAGATGGAAAGCTATGTGGGGAAGAGATATGAGAAGATGACTGTCATGGAAAGTTATGTGGAGAAGAGAGCTATGGAAAGATGACTGTCATGGAAAGATATGTGGGGAAGAGAGCTATGGGGAGATGGAAAGTTATGTGGGGAAGAGATATGGGAAGATGACTGTCATGGAAAGTTATGTGGAGAAGACAGCTATGGAAAGATGACTGTCAGTAAAAGCTATGTGGGGAAGTTATGGGAAGATGACTGTCAGTAAAAGCTATGTGGGGAACAGAAATATGGAAAGATGACTGTCAGTAAAAGCTATGTGGGGAAGAGTTATGGGAAGATGACTGTCAGTAAAAGTTATGTGGGGAAGAGATTTACTGAAAGATCACTGTTATACAAAGCTATGTGGGGAAGACAATTATGCATAATACTTACCTAAGACAGAGTTTAATCATTCACTTCTCAAAAGTGCAGAGATTGATTTCTTTTTTTTCTTTGTCTCTCTCCCTCCCTCTCTCGTTCTCTAACACATACACACAATGGTGTAGAGTGGCACAGTGGTAGCGCGTTCGCTTCGTGTCAAGTAAACCCGAGTTCGAACCTGGGTACAGGGGATTTTTTCCTCTCACTTTGCACTAGGCCTTACTGGTCTGAACGTGGAGTCTTTCGGATGAGACGATAAACCGAGGTCCCGTGTGCCCATGCACTTAGCATACGTTAAACCCAGTGGCAACGAAAAAGTTGTCATTTGGTCAAAATTTACCCACCCACCCCTTTCCTTCCTCATCAGTCACACATAAATGGCATGCAAAAAAAAAAAAAAAAAAAATTGGGTGGCGCGCCTCTGGCTGCGACGCGCTCTCCAGGTGGGAGCAACCCGAATTTCACAGAGACGCGTCTGTGACTATAAAGTACCTAATACCTAATACCTAATACCTAATACAAAACTCAGTCAAATGTGAACTGGAGCAATCAAAACGACTCAAAAGTGGGGGGAAATGAAACAATCAGAGAGAAAAAAAATGCTGCACAGTTCCAGTGCACAGAACATACCAAAATGTCTTGGTACGCCTGCACCATTGTTGTCATGAGAACTTCACTGTCAATGTACTCCAACACTTCCTGGAAAAAGCAACAAAGTACAACACAATATTTATTATTATGTTCTTTGAAATTGTTACTTATGTTTTTAAATGGGGTCACATGCGTGTGTGGACGCACACACACACTCAAGTATACACAGGGAGTAACTTCCCCAAAATTTGTCAATATTTTAGACAGGTATGTACACATATCTAAAGACCTGTCTGCTTTATTAATACATTTTATTTTTTATTGTACAATCATTACATGCACATCCATGCGCAAGCACCGCACGCATGCACACACACCCACCCCCCACCCCCACACACACACATACTGAACATCGCATACAGGAAGGAAACAAATTTAAAAACAATATATTGTGGCCCTTCTTTTAACACACCCGTGTTCACGTCAAAACCTGTTGAAATAACACACGAAAAAACAACAACACACCTGCGAGTAAAAGTACACACATTTGTTTCAATACACATCCCTCATGATGATTTCAAATCGCAGATTAGATATGATGATGCTAAATGTGTTAATATACACAAATGATCCTTGCCATTATACAGAACATTCTTCATATAATGCATGCGGTCTTCCAAGGTAGGAACTTGAATAAGATGGTTTACATAATTTGTTAGATATCAGACTGAGACTATACAATAAGAAATACAACTTTTTTTTTCTTCTACAAATACAACAGACTTTACTAAAATTAAAATTACTAGTCTATTTATATCATTGCAAAATCTACATAGCATCATGTGCAGTCTTCTAGTGCCACTGGAAATCAAACAAAAAGTAATAGTACTAGCACGTTAATGTAACTTGTTAAATTATTACTTAAAGGTAATTAAAAGCTTTGATTACTTTGATTAATAGCACTATGATAAACGTATGAATTAAAACTCTATCAATAAAACCCTTTTCATGTTCAGATAAGAAAGCATACACTCGCTTGCAAGTGAATATTCACACACAATCGTGACAGACATTCATGATAATGAATATTGAAATAAAAATAATTTAGAATACCATTAAGTACCAACAAAAATATAGCTGGACTTTTTCCAGTAAAAGAAATGATGTGTTACACAATAGTCGTGAAAATGTCCTTCAAACAATAAAGATAGAAACGTGAAGACTCACGACACACATCAAGTTACAATGGATTACAAGGAGCTTTAGGAGCTCTAGGAGCTCTAGGGACCTACATCACAAAAGAAGTACATCATTGTTAGTTGCCACAATTTTCACTCTTCAATAGTACCAAAAATAATAATTCCAAAATCCTTTACAAACACCACAATCATTTCTGGGAAACTTTTGCAAAAAGCCAAACAACTCACAACTCTTTCTGGGTCACTATCATCTACCTGAAAAGATGGGTGAACATTTTCGGTGCTGAAAGGGTTATGTGTGCATTCAAGAAATTATAGTGTGTATGCGCATATGTGTGTGCCTGTATTAAATGAAAGATTGTGCGCACTTTCATTGTTGCATGTGCATTTATTCATAAAATTAATTTGTGTCCATTTTAAGCAGCAGATTGTGCGATAGACGTGCAGTTAGAAATAAAATTGCTTGTTGCGCGTGTTAAAGACCCTGTCTAACAGAGCACCACATTCGGCTGAACGACCTATTATCATACACAAGACCCCTGCCCTAACAATCATTTGATAAAAATCGACACAGCTTTGTAATAAAACGGTAAAAACTGAAGCTTACCCCTGCTAAACTGTGAGATTCCTCCTCCTCGTTGTCTGGCGGGTTTTCCTCGGACAATGCTCGGAGGAGGGTGGCGATGGATTTCTTCAGGCTGTACAGCTGTAGCAGACAGAAAACAAATGGTAAGAAAATAACGTTGTTGTGTTGCATTGGTGGATTTTTTATTAATCCCTACTATCTATTTAACTAAATACTTACCAACACCTGAAACAACTGCATTAGCGTTAAGCGACCTGGAGCTATACCATAGCAAAGAGAAAAACGAAAGTAGGCACTGGCCTTGACCCCTAGCCGGATGTGGGGCGGGAGTGATCCCCCCTTACCGGTCTAGCTGTGGCTAGGCCAATGAGCGCCTACTTCCGCCATTACAAAATTTTACAGGAAGCATCTTATAGTGAGGGAGGATACAAGGGAGGGTACCTCGTTTCTTTCAGGTGTTGGTAAGTATTTAGTTAAATAGATAGTAGGGATTAATAAAAATCCACCAATCTACTTTAACCATACTGTACCAACACCTGAAACAACTGCAGATTACCAAAGCGGAGGAGGGTAGATGCTTCAGTAACCCAACCCACCGCGTGAGAGGGAGACCTGGGCGCTTTTTTCCCTTGGGGGGTTAAAAAAGTGGTCATTCCCACTAGTCCCCTTCAAAAAAGCCCTGAGTCCCCCTTTTAACTCCTTTAGCCTAAATGCGGCTTAGAAAGGGGAGGTAAAAGGCCTGCTCCAAATATTGCCCCAAAACATCATTGCAATGATATACCCACTAAAGTACGATAGGGGGAGTCGTTGGGAGCTTGCCTCCGTACTTACAGTTTAGACGGAGACGGCAGTCTGGGCGACAACTATCTTCCTGATAGTGAAGGAGTCGTCGTCATGTTCCGTGGCCACGTACCTCAGGTAGAAGTTGGGGAACGTGTTGACCGACTTCCAGTAGGCGGCTGACACGATATTCACCAAGGGAACCCCCTTAACGAGAGCGAGCGAGGCGCTGATTGCGCGCAGCTCGTGAACCCCGATAGAGCCGGATGGCAGGCTAACGAGAGACAGAGTAGGCTAGCTTGACACGGTCTAACAACCATGTTGCTACCGTGTTCTTAGAAAACGTCTTTAGCGTACTTAGGGTTAATAGAAAGAAACAATCTTCTTCTAGAGCCCCTAAAACCTTTGGTTCTAGACAGGTAGGATCTGAGCGTGCGGACCGGACAGAGAAAAACGGTCCGCGTCGTCCGGGCAGAGAATTGTCCGCAAACTGGAGATAGAGAGCAGAGGAGACTCGACATCGCTGGGCTGATTCTTGGCCCTGAACTCGGGCAAAAAGCAAAGCGAAACGGACGAGAAATCCTCCGCGAACTCGACGTCCCTGGAGAGTCCGCTATGGGAGTGGAGGCAACTGACCCGTCTGGCCTATGCGAGAGCAATCAAGAACACCGTCTTGAAAGTGAGGAAAGCGAGAGGTTCACAGCGATCCCTTAGATAATTCTAAACAAGAAACACGTCCCATTGCGGGACCCGGACAGTCCTCGCGGGGGCCCGCAAACGCACCGCATCCAAAATGTGGGACACCCACGGAGCGGAGAGCTTAGAGGTTCGATCAAAACCCAAGGCTAACGAACTGGTGTTAATCAGAGCAGCCTTGTAGTCAGAAAGGGTCTGAGCAGAGAGGCCCTAAGTCCTGTGCAAGTGGGACAGGAACTCCACAAACTGGACTGTGGTAGGGTGCAGCGCATGAAATTCCGACGTGGACGGAACATGGCTGACTAAAAAAGCAGCCAGGAGATGACAAACCCCGCATGGAGTCACCAAGAAAAGCCAAGGCAGATACAAAACGGACTATGAGTGGCCGGACCGGGCCACCAAACGCTGCTACGCCCTTCCGAACCGGAAAAATATCGATCGAAGAGGCGAGACTAAGTCAAAAACAAAATGGCCCACATCTGGACAAGACTTGTTCAGAATGTCGGGCGAGCAAAGGACCGATGACGGGATAGAGACAGCTAGTACTAAATGATTAAGATGAGAATCCGCAAAACAGCAGATTCAACCTCTAAACTAGCAAACTGAGAAGCCACGGTACGAATGGGCAACTGCACTTCGAAACCAACTCTACATGCTAAGACCGTAGGAAGGCAAAATAAAAACTGCCTCTGACGTAGGGACAGACCGAAACAGCAACATAGTTGCTATCGCATGACGTCAAAACAAACCAGATGACGCGGAAATGTCCCCACCGAAAAGGAAACGTGTAGACAAAAGCGGAAGTGTGCAAACGTGACGTAAACACACCTCGACTTAACCCATTTCAACGGCACTGACTCAAAATGGGGGTGGGGGGCCTGAAGGAAGGCCAAAAAACACCCAGTCGAACAACTTAAGTTGAAAATTGACGTTTAGTGATCTGACAGCTGGGCATGGAAGATCATGTTAGCCGGACAGATGAGTCCGATCGGGACGGAACCAGACCGAAAAGGATGGCTGGAACGAGTGAACGAGTCCACTGGAAGAACAACTCATGGTTGTAATCAGAGGAAACGAGTGTCTGAAACAGAGCAAGTAAAAACCATGTCTGCCAGAACAGACATCATACGAAAGAAAGGCAACAAGGGTACGGTTGAACAACCCTCGGTTGCAACCGTGAAAGAAGGAGCGCACGCTCCGACTTCTCTCTGCAAGGGCCTTAGAATACCTTGGCAGGAGGAAGGAGCTCCGAAACTGACTCCATCAGACTAAGAAGTCTGAGGAGACGGAAAAGTGTGACCGACTTCGTACTGAGAGGACGGACACCAACAGAGAAAACGAGGACAGTGTCCTCCGAGGCTGAGACTGTGAATCCGACCGTGTCGAACCCCATCTCCAGACAGTCTTTAAAGTGCCCCAAAAAGAGTCTCTGGCCAGAAGAATCACCAAGAGAAGCTAGAGCCACTCCAATGGTTGGTTCAATCACGGACTCAAAGAGCCTGAAAACCGCAAGAGAGGTCGTTGGAGAGGTTTTGCTCAAAGTACAGCAATGAACCGAATCAAGAATGTCACAAAAGCACAGCCCTTGAGGGCTTTGGACAAAGATGCTTCCAACTCTTGTCATAATGGAGTTTCTCCGCTACAGCCTTAGAAGGCTTGGAGAAAGAGGGAAACGGGAGGTAGTCCATGGACACCTAGCACCGACTTGAACGGCTGAACAACAAAAAAGCCCACGGGAACTGAATCTTCCTTGGGCCAGGTAGACCTGCCCAAAGAGAAACGGTTAGTTACTGCGAGAAGCGTAACAGAGTATCCAAGTGACGTCAGGATAACCGTGGAAAAATCCAATTGAACGGTACTGACTTAGAAAGAAACGGTAGAGGATTGAGGAACAAAAAATAACCGTTTCAATGGCCATGACTTGTAAAGAGTAACCCAAGTCCGAAAAACAAGGCCTGACAGGATGGGCCGAAAAGGAGGACTGGTTGAATGACAAATCAGGTTGAACAACTGTTGTTGTAACCAGAAAAGCATGAAACTGAAGAGAGCAAGAAAAACCATGCTCATCAGAATCGAAGAAACGGACCATCAGGAGCCGTTGCAACAGCCATGAATGAAACAAACAAAAACGATGGATCATTCCCAAAAGCCACCGTGCCAAACGGAAGGTCAGAATCACCATGAGGTTCTTGAAGAACCGGAACGGAACCCGACGGTCCGTTGCCCAACCTGGTAAAATGGATCGGAGAAAGCGATCGATCAGAAGCACAAGAGCTGGAGATCAGCAGATCGAAGTAGATCTAACCAGATGATTAAGAGGGTACAAGAGAACTCTTCTTGTGAGAAAACCCTTGAAGAGCCCAACGATGAACCAAAAACCGAAGAAAACGGCCGGTTCATTCACGGACTCAAAGAGCCTGAAAACCACAGGAGAATTCGTAGGAGAAAAAGTTTCCCCAAATTCTCTGCGATGGGCCGAACCAACGAAGCCGCAAAGCCACAGCCCTTGAGGGCTTAGACAAAGATTCCTCCAACTGCTTGAAGTTGGAAGACTTAATCTTGGTCGGGGCAAGATTCCTGTCGCAAAGGAGCTTCGGCCTTAGAAGGCTAAAGCGAAACGGTTAGCTTCTGCCATCTTCCCGGCACAAAGGAAAGCCTTTGCTTTCCGATTGGAGTGGTCCAGAAGCTTAGGAGCTTGCAAGAACCAGAACTCCTTTTCCTGGTGAGTGGCCGGACCGGGCCAGAACACGCTGCTACGCCCTTGCCTGGATGGAGACGGACTTAGCTAAGTCCACGTCGGAATCCACATCGGAAGGCCCGTGTCCAAAGGAGGACGCTGGGAGGGAGGCCCGAGTGCGCGGCAGAGGCCGAGGCCTCCTGCCGAGGGAGGCCCAACCTGCCCGAGGCCTGGAGTACCGGGGAGCCCGCGGCCTCCGAGCATGGCCCCGAGGCCTCCCATCGAGGGAGGCCCGGGTCCGAAGGAGGCCTGGTGAGGGAGGACCAAGGGAGCCGGAGAGGCCTAGGCCCGGGGAGGCCGCGGCCTCCCAGGCCGAGGTCTCGGAGCACGGCCCCCGAGGCCTCCCACCGAAGAAGGCCCGGGTCCGAAGGAGGCCTGAGGAAGACGGAGAGGGCCCAGGCCCGGGGAGGCTGCAGCCTCCGAGCACGGCCCCCGAGGCCTCCCACCGAGGGAGGCCCGGGTCCGAAGGAGGCCCGGCGAGGGGGCCGGAGAGGCCTAGGACCGTGGAGGCTGCGGCCTCGTAGGCCGCGTCCCACGAGCACGGCCACCGAGGCCTCCCACCGAGGCCTCCCAACGAGGGAGGCCCGGGTCCGCCGGGGGCCCGGTGAGGGAGTCCCGATGGAGCCGGAGAGGCCGGGAGGCCTAGGCCAGAAGGCCTAGGCCAGAAGGCCTAGGCCGGGAGGCCTCGTCGGTGGGGAGGCCTCATCCGTCCGTAGATGTGTCGACCGGCCTCCTGGCCGGGAAAACACTCAACCGATGTTACCCCCACTGGGGCGAACACCGGGAGACTCTCTCGGCCCAAGGCCCCAGGCCTGGGTGAAGGGCCAAGAGAGGTACCAACAACACCATCGGAGACTTTCCGACGGCGAAGTGGTGTTAGCCGGTAGGCCTCGGCGTCCCAGGGCCGTGGTGCCGGGCCTCCCGGCCGGAAATCCACTCGACCGGAGTCCCCACCGCTGGGGGGAGCACCGGGAGATCCTCTCGGACCGAGGCCCGCGGCCAGGGCAAAGCGGCCGAGAGGAGCACTAACCCCGCCTTCGGAGACTTTCCGATTGGGGGCGGCGATAGCCGGTAGGCCTCGGGCTCCCCGGCCGGGGAGGTGTCGAGAGGCCTACGGCCTTCCGGGCTCGAGTTTCCTTCGAGGTACCGGGATGTCTGATTGAGGCCCCAGTCGTGATACCTCGACACATGGTCGGAAGGGGGCCTCCATCGCCCTCTCTCCAACATAGGGTCGGAGAGGTGGAAACTAGGCGAGTCCCCGAGTGCAAACGTGCCACTCGGGGCTACAGTCATGCGCGGCTGCGACTTATCCAATGAAGTTGAAGCTGAAGGCGTGGAAGACCGGGTCGAAGTGGTGGCCTTGGTAGAAAGAGGCCTCCTGTCTAAACACAAAGGCACGGAAGAACCAACGGACGAAATTGGCCGAGAGGCCTTATGTTGAGGAGAGGAGAAGAGCCCGACGAGTCAAAACGATGAACAAAAGAGTCGAAGACAGAAGTCGAGACGGACGAAAAACCAACCGTGGAGGCCTTAGGAGGCCTAGACGGAGAAGAGTGAGAGCGCTTAGTGCGCTGAGATTTTGACTCGTGTGAAGAAACTGAACGGTTAGATTTGTCCGAAGAACCTTTAGAACAGAAACGACCTGCCTCATCACGAGGAAGAGGAGAACGAAGAGGCAGGTCAGGTTGAACTTTATCCGAAAGAACCGAAGTGAAGCCAGAAGTGGCCATAACACGTGCGTGCGCGTGTGCACTGAAGCACAACGAGTGAGCGTCACGAGAAAAAATTAACTACTGAAAGTTCTAGCGAAATAGAACTAAGCTAGCTGAGGTAATCGAAACTCAGAGAACCCCATAAGTTCGAAGAAAGCAGAAAAAGGAACGAACCCACCTAGTTAAGAGTGTGAAATAATAAAAAAGTCAAGAGTGCTGGTAGCCCAGGTCTGCCATGAAACGCTGGAAAATTGTAATGACGGAAGTAGGCGCTCATTGGCCTAGCCACAGCTAGACCAGTAAGGGGGGATCACTCCCGCCCCACATCCGGCTAGGGGTCAAGGCCAGTGCCTACTTTCGTTTTTCTCTTTGCTATGGTATAGCTCCAGGTCGCTTAACGCTAATGCAGTTGTTTCAGGTGTTGGTACAGTATGGTTAAAGTAGATTGTATTGTTTTGTAGGCTATATCCACATTTAGGGCTGCAAGGGAGCTAACTTAATGCCAAAAAATAACAAGACAGGGTGCTCAGACCTACCACATTCTGAGACTGAAAAAGAGGAGTGGGGGTCTGGGGGCCGGCATAGGCTTCCAGTGGGGTCCAGGGACAACACCCCCGGTGGAGGTCAGGGGTCTTTGCCCCCTGAAGCTGAAGCATTTTATACAGTTACAGGGCTCCCAGGGGTCTATGAAGTACTAACATTCTACAGGACCCTCTAAAAGAATGTGCAGGGGGTCCCAGGGATGAACGAGAAAAAATCTTTTTAGCATTCGCCATGCCATTGGGACCCTCTATCCTGCCTCTAGGACCCTCTATAATGCAAGTGAAGGAGTCCCTGGGACCCCTTGCTTTGCAGGATGATTGGGAGCCTTACATTTACTTTGCTAAGATTCACTCTCAAACATATGAAAATGCACTCAGTGGATGGATGACCTCAGGCGTGTATCGCTGTGGAACAGGTGAGGACACTATGGTGACCGCATTGCGGTAAGCCGTCTGCCTAGGCCTAACTGCGAATGCTGCGCTGTATCTTCCTCGCAAAACAGGGATAGAAAATGTTTGCTACACGACATTCTTCTTCTTCTTCTGCGTTCCCAGGCCATATCGAGGGTTGCCTGCCAGAGTAGCGTATATCGCGTTTCAGTAGTTTGGAGAAAAACGAAAATCAAAGTTTGAAGCTTAAGTACATCAATAAACGAAACCTTTATAGCGCGGAAAGAGTTTAGGCGTTTACTTTGATATCTTCGCCATTAGCAAGAGAAAGAAGTGTAACAAAACAATGTTTAGTTTTATCACAATAATTAATCAAAGTAGGTAGGGGTAGCGCTATAACAAAAAGGCCGGGGGCATTCAATCCACAAGGCGCTCTAAACACCCAGCCTATCACGAGTATAGTCATATGTCTCAGTTCAGTCTGACGCAACACGGGACAGAGACCGGCCGAGACTCATTTAAATACTGGAGTACCCTCACGTACTCTGCTCTGGCCGTACCAGTGGTGGTGAACATCAAAGTGACCCTTTTGTTATATGCCGACATACACTGAGTGAGCAATGCGTACAGGGTTGAAAATCACGTTTTCACGTAAAGCCAGACTGTGATACGTGAGTCAGTGGGAAAACAAAAAGCGTTCAGAAGGCTACCAAAGTAGTTTTCTCTTACTTTTTTTTTACAACAAACACTTTGATTTACGAGTTTGATAACAATTGAACAGGAACATTTAGATATTCAGAGTAAAAATAAAATGTTATGAAGTAAACAAACGCCTTCCACTCCTACCCTACTCGGGGAAAAAATACAGTATTATGTAGGCCTACAAGTACAACTGATAATCAATAAGATTTTATTGTACGATATTGCCCTTGTGTGGATATGCGATTTAAGGGCAGGCACAAAATAATAGTTTGTAAGAAAATAAAAGGTTAGTTTGTGACTGGAGAGGTAGGGGCTAAAATAGAGGTGTGGAAGGTGCTGTATTGCTGAAAAGAGCTTTTGCCTCTTGTGATCTTTATGACTGAGATCATGGGAATTTGCAGAGTGGGCAGACTTACCAAAAAAAGGAATGACAGACAAAGACACACTAGAAAAAATAACATACACATTTCAATATCTGTGTGTGTGTGTGCGCGCACATGTGTGTGTGACTGACAGACAGACAGACAGAAGAGAGACAAACAGACAGACAAACAGAAAGAGATGGACAAACAGACAGAAAGATTCGGACAGACAGACAGAGATTGAGAGACAAGACAACATCGATAGCTTTTAGGTGATCCATCGTTTGTGATGTAGGCATCAAACAAGTGTCAGCATTACCGCCCTTGTGATCTTTGTGCGTTCCTTACTGTTTGGTCCACTACTATACCGCAGTACTGCATACCAGGCGGTAATGAAATACCAGGGGTAATTAAAATGGGGGGAAAGGGAGGGGGTGGTAAGCAGGATTGGAATAGAAAAGTGAACAGCATCTGCATGACATGTAATCCCACGAAAACGTACGAATGCATTCATGAACAATATTGTTTACTCTCTAACATTGGCAATTCACTAGAATGAAAACTGTTATGCTGATTAAAGACAAACAAAGCACGTTTGGAGAGAGAGAGAGAGAGAGAGAGAGAGAGAGAGAGAGAGAGAGAGAGAGAGAGAGAGAGAGAGAGAGAGAGAGAGAGAGAGAGAGAGAGAGAGAGAGAAAGTTGCCGGTTAATTTACCAACGAGAGAGAGAGACACACAGAGAGAGAGAGAGAGAGAGAGAGAGAGAGAGAGAGAGAGAGAGAGAGAGAGAGAGAGAGAGAGAGAGAGAGAGAGAGAGAGAGAGAGAGAGAGAGAGAGAGAGAGAGAGAGAGAGAGAGAGAGAGAGAGAGAGAGAGAGAGAGAGAGAGAGAGAGAGAGAGAGAGAGAGAGAGAGAGAGAGAGAGAGAGAGAGAGAGCCGCCACTAGCTCACGTGACTCACAATATGTCCCATTACAGTCTGTGGTTATATGACCCTAGTCTTTCAAATCAAACACGCGCCTATGTTATATGGTCACAAGTCACTGTCTGATCCTAGTTGGTGGCCCTTGTGACTGAATTCCTTCCGACTGATCAAAGACATTCCTCAGTTGTCATCAGATCAGCCGGTCAGTTGGAAGACGAAAGTGTCTGCTCAGCACGTGCTGAACAAGTTGAAAGCGTCATATACTACTTCAGCGAGGGCAAAATTTCAAGTTTTAGATTTTTGTTGGTAAGCTGAAGGATACATTCAGATATCTCATGATCTGGGTTGCATGGGTTTGGTCAGTTCTTGGACGGTAGCATTAATAACTCACAATTTACAAGTCATATCGCCTAAAACATCTGATAGCATGAAAATATACCCCTTTTAGAGTGTTTCTCTGAAAAAAAAAGAAAAACTCACTTTTGTCGATATATCATGATCTGGCAGGTAACCCTCGATATGGCCATAATGAGTAAGGTATGTATGTGTCCGTTTTTCAGTTTTCACTGGTCTTCCCGCTGCGAACAGCAGACACATTCCGATTTCGTAGGAGCTCAAAGGAGAAAAATTATTTGGAAGATTGTTTTGGAAAAAAAAGGCAGGAGAATGGGCCAATAAGTCAGAAAGATAGTAGATGATAGAAAGCAAAGGGAAAAGGCAGAGTCAAAGACAGTGGCAGATTAGAGAAAGTTACGAGCACAGAACTTCCAGAAGGTAGGGGAACTATTTTTACGAAAGACCCGCCCGGTATCCCAGCGGCTTTCAAAA
>CM065681.1:82506987-82517250 GCA_017654935.2 Phymorhynchus buccinoides
TTGGCGGTGAAAGGGTTAACAGTCTCCCACTTCTTACCTGAAGCCCTTTATGATGGTTGTCACACATCAGGCCCATCACTCTCAACATCAGCTCGATGTAACCGTCGTCTTTGAACTCCAGTTCATCGGACATGTTGACAGCAAACTCTGTCAGCTCCTGCATCTCGTCTTCATCCATTTCCTGAACAAAAAGACACGATAGCAATTTACCTCAAGCAGTTCAAGCAAGAACAATCTGATTGCAAACCGTGAGAATGTTCTAAGATCAGATTTGTTGAGAGCAAACTCTGTTAACTGTAGTATTCCTCTTTCATCAATTTCCTGAACAGCTGCCATACATCATCCAATGATCCATTCACTACTGTCTTCGTCTTTTTCAAGACAAAACTTTGCTGGGGGGTTTTTCTTCTTTTTTTCGATTCATTATCATCATCTTTTGACTTGTGTGCATTTTAATCTTGTAGCGTTGTAGTGTTTTTAGTGCAATCATACATTTTCCTGAAGACAATAACTATGAAACAAAAGTAAAATCAACAAAACCAATTGCAAACTATCGTAATTCATGGACTACAAGCCGTTTCGTAATATAACAAAATCTGAAAAAAGTAACGCATATGCAGCGTCGAACATAAGCCGTGGAAAAATGGTGATGCACAATCTCAGCTTCTGTTTGAGTCTAGAGTAGATCGCGGGTGTGTTGTCTGCCAAAATGAAAGTGTCGGGACCGCAAAACAGATAATCATTTTGTGAAAAAAGATACTAAAATCAAGGTGATTTTTTGTGTCATCAACCGTGAACAAGACCACAGATCAAAGGTCAGAATCAAGGATGCCACTGAGTTGAGTTTACTTTCACTTTCGGCAACACTTAGGCCGCAGTACAGTACTAGCCGCGGGGGGGGGGGGGGGGGTTCTCCCAAAAAAAATTGCGGCTTATAGTCCACTTATTACGGTACACATCTTTCCTTCATCCACGTTTTGGAACATGAGATCAGAATCATAGGTTGTGCTGTCAATATATTCTAAAGAAAAGAACCAAAGATTTTCATCGTGTCATGCTAAAAACTTTAGCAAATTCAATGAGGTTTTACACTACTTCTTGGTGACACGCAAGGGTGATACGTTTATGACTGAACTGACCGCGCCACCAAGTGATGAGTCAAGGGCAGAGAATTTTCAGTGGCTATAGCATAGGGGCAGAGAATTTTCAGTGGCTATAGCATAGGGGCAGAGAATTTTCAGTGGCTATAGCATAGGGGCAGAGAATTTTCAGTGGCTATAGCATAGGGGCAGAGAATTTTCAGTGGCTATAGTACAGGGGCAGAGAATTTTCAGTGGCTATAGTACAGGGGCAGAGAATTATCAGTGGCTATAGTATAGGGGCAGAGAATTTTCAGTGGCTATAGCATAGGGGCAGATGCTATAGAATAGGGGCAGAGAATTTTCAGTGGCTATAGCATAGGGGCAGAGAATTTTCAGTGGCTATAGCATAGGGGCAGATAATTTTCAGTGGCTATAATATATAATATAGGGGCAGATAATTTTCAGTGGCTATAGCATAGGGGCAGATAATTTTCAGTGGCTATAGCATAGGCGCAGAGAATTTTCAGTGGCTATAGTACAGGGGGAGAGAATTTTCAGTGGCTATAGTACAGGGGCAGAGAATTTTCAGTGGCTATAGTACAGGGGCAGATAATTTTCAGTGGCTATAGCATAGGGGCAGATGCTATAGAATAGGGGCAGATAATTTTCAGTGGCTATAGCATAGGGGCAGAGAATTTTCAGTGGCTATAGTACAGGGGGAGAGAATTTTCAGTGGCTATAGTACAGGGGCAGATAATTTTCAGTGGCTATAGCATAGGGGCAGAGAATTTTCAGTGGCTATAGTACAGGGGCAGAGAATTTTCAGTGGCTATAGTACAGGGGCAGAGAATTTTCAGTGGCTATAGTACAGGGGCAGATAATTTTCAGTGGCTATGGTAGAGGGGCAGATAATTTTCAGTGGCTATGGTAGAGGGGCAGAGAATTTTCAGTGGCTATGGTAGAGGGGCAGATAATTTTCAGTGGCTATGGTACAGGGGCAGATAATTTTCAGTGGCTATGGTAGAGGGGCAGATAATTTTCAGTGGCTATGGTAGAGGGGCAGATAATTTTCAGTGGCTATGGTAGAGGGACAGAAAATTTTCAGTGGCTTTGGTAGAGGGGCAGATAATTTTCAGTGGCTATGGTAGAGGGGCAGATAATTTTCAGTGGCTATAGTACAGGGGCAGATAATTTTCAGTGGCTATAGTACATACCGTATTTTTCAGACTATAAGGCACAACTGATTATATGGCGAACCGCCCAAATTTTACAAAAAAACTGGCATTTTCTGCATTATACTTTTACCAGTCCTATTATAAGGCGCAGGGGTCTCAACAGGGAAAAACATATCGCCTTACAATCCCAAAAAATATGGTACTACTTCTATGCGACAGGCAAGGGCGATAATGTTATGCGGGTGGTGCGCAGCACGTTTGAGTGCACGAGACAGGGTAGACAATTTTCAGCCTAAAGCCTTGTTTACAGAACATTCAGGCATCAGAATAGTCTGAAGTCCAATCCTCTGAAAACCGCGGTAAAAGGGCCATCAAGGCCCCAGACTAAAGAGGGACAACACTGAAATCTGTTCTGAACACCACCAAAAAGGTTAATACAGTGATAAATCACTTTGAAATGTTATTTAACACACATGATAATACTCAATAAAAAGGCAAAACCTCTGACAGTAGAAGCCAATCCTCTGTCAGAAATTCTTAATCCTCTGAAATCCTCTGACAATTCTGATGCCTGAACATTGGAGGACCAAGTGACCCCACACTCACATCGAGCTTGAGCTCGGGCACAGCCATGTCCTTGCCGGGGGCCACCTCCGCGGTCTTCTTGGGCTTGGTGGAGGGGTGAGGCCTGGGGGGCTTGTCGCCCAGCATGAGCATGCCGCTGCTGTTGGGCTGCTTGCCCCCCTGCAGGCCGGGCAGGGCCAGGCTGCTGCCCAGCTGGTTCCTGGGGCCAGGGGGTGCCAGGGCGTTGCGGTTCATCGACATCCGGGAGCCCCTCTGTTGGCAGCAGAAAAGAAACTCTGTACTATCTTAACCCTTTCAACACCAGCCATTTTTCAGCTAAAAATTTTCCATTAAACTTACCCAGGTAGAGAAAAGATTCTGTCTGCAATATTGGGGATTCCTCTGTGACATGCATAAAATAGGGCCTATCCTTACCTCCCAAAAATTAAGAACATATAATGTCATTGGATACCAGACCCTCATTTGACGCCTTTCAGTAACATTGGTGTTAAATCATTGTGGTGCCAAGAGGCGACAGTGGCGATGGAAGGGTTAAGTTGTTGTTGTTGCTGTTTTCGTTCCCCAGCTTAAAATGCTCTGGGCAGACCCAGTGCCATGTGAGCATTTCGCATGGCATTGGGTGGGAAGATTATGTCTTAAGTGAAACATAGTTCTTCTTCTTCTTTCTTTGCACAACCGCCATCATCTTCAGTGGTTTTGATCCTTTCAAACACACATATACATACTCACACTGCTAAGGTGGCAACAAAAAGGGTTGTCAATGGTCAAACAGGCCTTTCAACACCACCACCCCACACTCTTCCCCTTTAGAGCTTATTAAACCCTTCCCTGCCCGTCCAGGGATGTGTGACGTCATTGATGATGTCATAATGTTCGATGGAATGATGGTCTTTGGTTAGACAAGTTGGGAAAGATATATCTCTAGACCACTTTCTCAGATTAGTCTAACAGGTCTCTTTTAAATTTTATAAGAAAAAATATAATTTCTCCGTTTTCCTCCGGCAGGGAAGGGGTGAAAAATAATTTTGACTTGACTTGACCAAACACTGCCAACTTAGCAACAAAATGGTTGTCAATGGTCAACCATGCTTCTCAATACCCCCCCCCCCCCCCCCCCATCCCCTCTCTGAGCTTATTAAACCATATATAGATAGCAAAAAGGCAGGAGAATGGACCAGAAAGGCAGAATGATACTAGATGGCAGTAAGCAAAGGGAAAAGGCAGAGTCAAAGAGAGTGATAGATTAGAGGAAGTTACAAGCACAGAACTTCCAGAAGGTGGGGGAACTATTTCTACAAAAGAACCCCCAGTATCGCCATGGAGGGAAGAATACGATGCGAATAAGTACAAATACAATACAATATAACAATAACACCACACAGTACAGTTCAACACAGTACAGTTCAAAACAGCACGACACTATAGAATACCGTACAACGCACACTACTGACCATGTTCTTCCTGGATCTGTTGAGACTGATTCTGGAATTTCTGGCCATAGAGAACATAGAGCCCAGTTGTGTGGCCATCAATGCCTCCTGCAATAGTAATCAGACATGAGATTTTCAGAGAACCAAAAAGGAGGAAAAAAAGAGGCGGGAGTCTGGGGGCCGGCACAGGCCCTTCGTGGGGTCCAGGGGCAAAAGCCCTTGATGGGGGTCAGGGAGCTTTGCCTCCTTAAGTTGAAGAATTTTTGCATTTGAACCTGTAAAACTCAACCTCTGAGACAGCAAAATTATTAAAAATGTAATCTCCTTGATCCCACACAATTTGTTGAAATTATTATTGACTCAGGGCTAGTGATTTCCTGAGACAGAGACACAGAGAGAGAAACAAGACAGACAGAATGAACCGATTGAACACAAAATTTGAAAATATCTATTGAACTTTCCACCGCATTTTCGCTTCAACACAAAATGTAACCCTACCACACCCTCACCCCAAATTTTCTCATTTACATATCTCAAAAATGACCCCTGGGGCCATCAAAAAGGAGGAAACCAAATCTCATCTCTGGTAATGATGATGATTATGACAATTACAGCCATAAAACTCTAACTAAGAATGATTAGTGAAGGGTTCATTGTCGTGAAGAAAATCACTGTTGTGCGAACGTCTATCATTTAATCATTTTCAATACATAAACTATTGGGAGTGTTCCTGTTTATTCTAAGGTTCTGTTACACTAACATTTTAGCATTCCTCTTAACAGCAAAAATGCACATATACACACACACACACACACACGCACGCACGCACATACACACACGTTTCTTCTAAGACTCTGTTACACTAACATTTAGCATTTCTCTTACAGCAAAAATGCACATACACACACAGAGACGCAGACACACACACACAGAGAGAAACAGAGAGAGAGAGAAAAAGAGAGAGGCAGGCAACAGAAAGACAGAGAGAGAAAGGAGGGTGGGGATGTGGGGAAGAAGCAAACACAAGAGAGAGAGAGAGAGAGAGAGAGAGAGAGAGAGAGAGAGAGAGAGAGAGAGAGAGAGAGAGAGAGAGAGAGAGAGATGAGAGGAGAGAGAGAGAGAGAGAGAGAGAGAGAGAGAGAAGAGAGAGAGAGAGAGAGAGAGAGAGAGAGAAGAGAGAGAGAGAGAGAGAACTGGAACACTGGAACACTGGATTTTTAATGTGAGGCCTCCGGCCTATCCACATGGGGACATGTACAATCAACTGCACAACATTCAATCAAGCAAGTAAAAATAACTCAAAAACAACTTTAAACAATTTACATCGATTCTTCTCTTAGACAAAGTGCATAGTGAACGAACATAGCCACATCTCTCGTTATATATTTGTTCTCATTTTGCAGAAAAAACTTTAGTGGGTGAATGCAGCTATATTTCTAATATTTATGTATATATTTTTCACGTAATCTGGCATACATGGGACATTTCAAAAGAAAGTGAACTTCGTTTTCTAAATCATCACAAAAAGGGCATTTTTTTTAAAAGTTCTATTTCACAGTATCTTTCGTTAACTCTCAGTTCATTTATTCCAAGACGTATTTTTGTCAATGCTACTCTAAATTTACTTATTGTGATATCACTTACATATTTTTCTGGTACTAATAGAGATTTAAATGATCGGTAAACAAAAAACGATCACTGTTCTCCAGTTTTTCGGCCCATTCTTGCATAAAACAGTCAACCATTCTTTGCCTGTACATTTTTAAAAAGGAACGTTCATCTCCTACTCCACCATGCATCCAAACTTCTGAAAATCCAAAAGAATCTAAACAGTTTTTTACTTCATATGCCCAATTCTGTATTGCTGTATCATTTCAATTTCTTTCATAAGCTTGCCTGGGTAGTCGACACAAAGCCATTCGTTGTAACTTGAACCAGTATTTTAAAGCTCTTACATTGCTATCAATATAGAGTGGGTATCTACCCAGCTCACCATAAACTAAGGTATTCGGAGTTTTTTTGTATACTTTGAGGAAGCGTTTACAAGCAAAAAGGTGCACATTTTCTATTACCTTAAAACGAGTCAGACCCCAAATTTATGACGCATACAACAACATTGGCTTGACTTGAGCGTCAAACAATTTAAAATATACAAACATGTCAATTCTTCCAAGACTGTACATAGTTTTCAAAATATCAATTACCTTACATTTAGCCCTACCAGCAAATTCTGCTAATGATACATCCATAGATAGCTTAGTTGACAAAGTAAACCCTAAATATTTGTAACTATTAACTACTTCGATTTCTTTTCCTCTGTAATACCATTTTTCGTATTTGCTCAAAAAAACACCCTTTCTGAAAACCATGACTTTTGTTTTTTGTAGATTAACAGTCAAACCAAGTAATTCTGAGGCTTTTTGTAAGTTATTTATTTGATTTTGTAGCCCAGACGGTGTGACAGAGAGTAGAGATATGTCATCGGCAAACAATAACAAGAAAATTTCTCTAAGACCTGGCAGGAACTGATAACCATGTTTGCCATTAAGTGTCACTGCTTCAGCTACATCTGTAATCAATAGTGAAAAAAATCAAGGGAGATAATAAGCAGCCTTGCTTCACCCCCGCAGCTCAATCAAAGAATTCTGATAACTCTGCACCACTTCTTATACATGCATGTACAGATTTATACATTCCTTTCAGCATATTAAGCATTTTTGTAGAGGTTTTAACTTTATGCAGAACTGACCAGAGTTTATCACGGTCTACGGTGTCAAACGCTTTCTGGTAGTCAATAAAAGCAATATAAAATTTACTCTTGTGTTTACTATTTAAAGAGTTTTTAATCATAGACATTAGTGTATAAATATGATCAATCGTGGAATACCCCTTGCGAAAACCTGCTTGCTCTTCACATATTTTATTTTCTAATCCGTCCCATTTATATAAACGCTTGTTTAGGATGGATGTAAACACCTTGCTAATTATACTAAGTAATGAAATGAGAGAGAGAGAGAGAGAGAGAAGAAGAAGAGAGAGAGAGAGAGAGAGAGAGAGAGAGAGAGAGAGAGAGAGAGAGAGAGAGAGAGAGAGAGACACACACACACACAGGGACATGACTGATATACATACAGCAGCTCCAGCCTTCCCGTCTTTCATGGCCTTCCTCAAAGCCTTGGCCTGAGCTATCAGCTCTTCCACTTTAGCCATGTGCATGGCATGCAGCAAACGTCTGGGGGGAAAATACACACCATTATGCATTATATTCAGAACAATATTTTACGGACCATAAGCAGAGCTTCAGATTGCACACATACACAAGAAGCTAAACACATTCTTCAATAACAACAAATAAATGCATGCATTAAAATATTTGTTTACAAAAGTGTACCCAACTCCTCATCCATTCTCTCACATCTAAAAATATCCCGAGTTACGTCCCCCACACCCCTCCCCCTGAGTTGAAACATTATAGACCCTACCAGAACAACCCTATCCCCTATATCCCTCTCCCCCCATCTTTTCTCTTTCCCCAACGCCCCTCCTAAAATTTAAAAAACCTCGTATCTCAATTTTGGTAGTTTTGAGAAAAATGAAAAATAAAATTCCAAAAAAAACCGCGTTGCCCACGATTGATTAACTATGATGAATATGTTGCTCAAGACATTGTGAGTTTAGTCCTGCATTTTGTTAAAATTACTTGAATTTTTTTTTAGACTTGAAAAGAACGAAAATACGAGGTTTTTGTCCTTAACTAGATCTGAATTTGGGACTTATGAGTTTTTCTTCTATTTTCACAACCTCATTTACCCCAGATAGAAAGTCGTTAGAGATACGAACTTTTGATGGAAGGTGGCGGGAAAAATTAGAAAGCTGACTATGTGCCAGGCATGAAAGTGGATGAAGATAAAAAAAAGAGATTTTTTCAGCCGAGAAATCCTTCCACCCGGATTTTCACTCTTAACGTCAGAAGTTTTGTTGAGCCAGGGGGGGGGGGGGGGGGGGCGGCAAGAACTTTCCCCCAAAAAATTTTCCAACTGAGTTTTCAGTCTAACGTCAGTCAGATTTTTTCAGCGAGGAGGGGGGGCTAATCTATTCCGAAAATTTGGTCGGCACAAATATCTTTCCACCCACATTTTCAGCTAACATCACTACTTTTGTTGAGCGGGAGGTACTCATTTCACCTTCCTTCGCACAAATGAAGCGAGTGACAGCTTAACTCTCTTGTGCGGTGAACGGTCGTGAACGTTCAAAAAAAAATCGGATCGGAAACGTCTAAAACGTTCGGGAACGTACGGATTCCACGTGGCCGGTTTGGGCGCTTCCATTTTGTTTCTATCACATGGCAGTCACGTGAGCGCTTCAGCCTCGCTTTCGCTATAGATTACACTTCCGTCTTGTTGCTTGCAATGGCTTCTAGGCCGATTGGTTTGAAAGATATGAATTTTTGAAAATTAGTGACCGACTTCGGCATTCGAACCGTTATGGCGTCCATTGACTGAGGAAAGCGATGAATAGTCCTATTTTTGTGAAAGATGGGACTTTATGAGATCGCGAAGTGATGAGTAAGGAGTGTATTCTGACCTATTTCGGCAGCGAGCTTGTTTTTGTTCGATCGATGCAAATTTTTGAAGTCGTGTTACTGACATCGGCATTTTCCCGACTTTTACATCATGGATGATGAGTCGTTATTGCATCCACTGAGTGATGACAGCGATGAAAATTCCCTTTTTTGTGAAAGATGGGAATTATAAGATCGTGAAGTGAAAGGGTAAGTGAATTGTTTTGATCTACATTTCCATTTCAGTCGTCTTAGGCTTCAACAGTCTGCAAAAGTAGGCAGTGAATGACTAGTGAATGCAGTTTGCTAATACACTTTGGCATTTTGATTTTTTTTGTGGAGCCATGCATCCCCATAACATCTTGAAATTCCTTTTGCAACTCAGACAGACATCTCGGCAACACATTCAAAGCAAAAAAACACACAAAATCTGGTAGGGTATATTTTGTTTTATTATTTTTCTGACGCTACCCCGCATTTTGTACGGAGTGACGTCACTTGGGCTAGGATTTCAGAAGTGACTGAGCACAGAGCGTCAGGCATAAGAGGGTTAAAGCGACTTCCAGTTAACCAGTTTGAGAATCACCAATTTCAGCGGATTTATTTTTTTTCGGCGGAAGTTTTGAACAAATTCCACGGATTTTCCGCGAAAAGCGGAATTCTTTCATGCCTGATGTATCTAACTCAAAACTACATATAAATCGAGATACAAAGTTTTTTGAATTTCACCGACGATATATTGGTTTAAATCAACAATAAATTTAAAAGTCCGTAAAATACGGTACTCGATTCCTAATATTTCACCAGATCAGCACCTGCTCACTTCCTTCTGACAGACAGAGAGACGGAGACTTCAAATAAACTCACTTTACCCTGGTGGCCAGAGCTGACAGACAGAGAGACGGAGACTTCTTCAAATAAACTCACTTTTCCTGGTGGCCAGAGCTGACAGACAGAGAAGACAGAGGGACTTCAAATAAAATCACTTTTTCCCTGGTGCCAGAGCTGACAGACAGAGAGACGGAGACTTCAAATAAACTCACTTTTCCCTGGTGGCCGAGCGGACAGACAGAGAGACGGAGACTCAAATAACTCACTTTTCCCTGGTGGCCAGAGCTGACAGTGCATCGGTCTGACTGCGAAGAAGAGGTCTCTTCCGTGTGCCGGTGAAGTAGCCAACATGCTTTTCTATAATAAAAAAAGAAGCGTGAAAAGAACAATATTGCTATGGCTCATTGTCAATTTAGCTCTCTTTTACCATTTCGCTCCTGTATGTCAAAGAACGCATCGTATACTCTGCATCGTTCTTTTATTTAGCAGTTAATTCCCCCAAGGAGCTTCTCTTGTGGCCTATCTTGGTTACTATATTTCCTTGTCTGCTTACCTAGCTGTTATAACACGACTCAAAAATGCTAGGCTCCATTTTCAAT
>CM065681.1:82517750-82538287 GCA_017654935.2 Phymorhynchus buccinoides
AAATTCGGCATTGGGCAGCGCGGACGTGTTTGACACACGACAAACCAGACACACAGCATTAATAGTTTGTTTGCGGGTCTCAACGTAGATTGCTTTCTGTGGCCTTTTACATGGCGATACTGTTGCGTCGTAAATTCGGATTTGGGGGCGCCAAACATTTTGGCTCTGCAAAAGGTAGGTCCAGCAAGGTGAATTACTTCCCTCTTGCTACCGAGGATACTATTTGTGATATAACTTCTTCTGTTCCTCAGTGGTTCGCGTCTTTTCCTCATTGAAAGTCGCGAAAACCATTTATTTCCTTCGAATAATACTTTAATAGAGCGGACACAAGATTTTAAGTGAACTCATCAAAATGCCGAGGCCAACTGACATTTGTCTCCAATCGAAAGTATTCTCTCTCCTTTACCTGACAGGTAGATTTGGAGATGTAACAGGAGCTTCTGAATAAGTAGAGATGGAAGGCTAATCGAACTCACTGAGGTCAGACAGTGTCCTCATTCCGTGCTTTGAGAAGCTCATGTATCCATGGTAAAAGCCTCTTGCAGCGTTGTCTTTGGTGGAATGTGGCGATACGCATAAGGGCCGGCGGCCGTTGGCCTCAGGAGGCCACATTACATGACAAACAACACAGAGACGGGTCGATAAGAACTGCAGCACAGAATTCATCGGCCTTCCATTCTTGCTTCCATGTGTACTCTCCCTCGTTCTGCCGTCTCTCTCCGTCTCTCTCTAACCGGTGTCTCTCTTTATTACCCCCCCACAATTCTGTGTGATGATCTTCTGCATCTCTACTCTCCCTCTCCTCTCTCTCTTCTCGATCTCTAGATCTCTAGATCTCTCTCTCTTCTCTCTTCCTGTGGTTGAGTCTCATCTGTCTCTCGTCTCGCTGTCGCTCCTCTCTGAATCTCTCTCTCTCCTCCTCTCTTCTCTCCCTCTCTCTCGTCTAACGGGGGTTGCGTCGTGGCCGCTTCTCTTCATCTGGGTAAGTATATTCTCTTCGCTTTTATCTCCTCTCTTGAGTCTCTGTCTCTATCTCTAAGATCTCTAGATCCTCTCTCTTCTCTCTCCTGCTGGATTCCGCTCGTGGGGTGTTGCTCTCCTCTCTTGAATCTCTTATCTCCTCTCCGTCTCGCTGTGGGCATCGCAGAGTTATGGCCGCAGGTTCTGCGGTCTCTCTCCTTGGGCATCGACGGGTGGGACGCCGTCAGCATGCGCCGGGTCTCTCTCTCGTCTATGTATACGTTCATCTCATCTCTTCTCCTCTTCGCAACTCTCTCTCACGTTCTACTCGTCATCTTGCTCTCTCTTATCTCTCTCTGGGAGTCTCTGTCTCTCCTCTCTTGAGTCTACTCTCCTTTCTCCTATCTGAGTTCATATTCTCCTCTCTCGTCTCATCCCTCGTCTCTCTCTCGCATCTCTCTCTCTCTCTGGATCCTCCCTGCGTCTCTGGTCCTTATTTATTCTCAGGTCTGATTCCATCTCTTCTCTCATCTCTCTCTTACGTCGGTCTCTCTCTCTCTCTCTCTCTCTCTCCCTAACAGCTGTCTTTGGCCCAGTTTTGCTGTATTACTACAGTCTATTAGTCTCTTTGCACACAGTATCCTTAGGATAAAAATATAAGATATTAGATTTAATGTAATAGTGCCTAATAACTAAATACACATCTTTCTCGTTTCTCCCCCTCCCCCCCCCCCCCCCCTCTTTTATCTGTCTTCACTTAGACTCATTTTGTAACAGTTGCATAAGTAGTTCGGTTTTCAGGCTGAAAGAAGCATAAAAACGCGCTTACTAGTTGCAGGAGAGGCTTTCCTTACCTTAGTCAAAGTACCGTTATGTCTTTCAGCCTTCAGGGGATCTTGCCCCATGAACCCCCCACAAGGGGCTCTGCCCCTTGATCCCGCCAGGGGGCAGAACGCGGCCCCCATGGACGCCACAAAAAAATTATTTTCGAGAGCAAAGCTGCTTTCTTTCTCCCATTGTCATGTGCCTGACATTTTTTTAAATGCTCATCACTCATCTGTGTGTGCAACAAACATGAATACACAAGAATGGTTTTACATATTCCAGATTAGACAGAGATTTCTTTGCTCTGAAGTTTTCCACTATGCCAGTTCTCCAGAGTGGTCATTTTGACACGTAAAGGAAAGCAATAAAAGGATATTATAGAGCACAAGTAAAAATAAAAAAAAAACAAACAATAAAAATAGCAAATACAAAACAAGTCAAAAAAAAAAAGTAACGTAAGGAACGTAACGAAGCAAAATCAATAAGTGAGATAAGGTACAAACCTGAAAGAGAGTATAATAAATTTAGGAGACAAAAATAAACATGAAAAGAAAAAAAAAAACACAAACAACAAAAAATACCTCCTTAAATAAAGAACAAAAAAAAAAAAAAAGCAAAAAAAAAAGATAAAAAAAAAAAAAAAACAAAAAAGACAAATAAAAAAAAAAACAAAAAAAAAGAACGGCCTTCAAACAACTAACATATAAATAGACAAAAAAAATGACGAAAAAAAAAACAATAAAGGGCAAGCACTTAAAAAGCATTAACCGATTGCGGCCAAAAAAATAGGTTCGAAAGACTAAAATAGAACTAGAAAAAAAGAAAAAAAAAGCAAACAAAAAAAAAAGAAAAAAAAAATTCCAAATACAAACCAAAAATAAACCACTAAGTTTAAAGAGAAAAACAAAAAACAAAAAAATGTCTTCAGGACCTTCATGGTGCTAGGTCACATATTGGCCATAAATGAAGTGAATTAGTACGTCATGGTTTGTCGTTTTTCCAGCTTTCACTGGGTCTCCCCGCTGGCATTTCAGCTAACACCATCTGATTTTGGAGAAGCTCAAAGGAGAAAAACTATTTAGTAAGACTTCTTTTTTAAAAAAGGCAAGAGCTGGACCATATAGCAGACAATTGTGATGACTAGAAAGCAAGGAGTAACAGGCAGAGTTGAAAGTAGAGTGACAGGATTAAAGGAACGTTGCTAGCTACGAAACTTTCACTCAGGAAGTATGGAACATCATTTGTAAAAAAAGACAACCGACACCACCTGTTAACCCCCATCGGGGAGAGCACTCGTGGTAAGGGGCAGGAGCCTCCAGCTCCCCCCATATGGTAACTAGGGCTTGAGGCATCCCGCCACTGCCGTCCTGAAAGAGATGATTTCATGTGTTGTCATTGTAAAGTTCTTATTGCTGTTATATTTAGGGCGGATGAAATAAAGTTTGTAAGCTTATTCTTTTAACCCTCAATACAAGAATGAATTTTTGACTTGACTTGACCCTACCGATAATTTGGTGACGGAAAAGAACACTGACCCTGGTTGCTCTTTCCATTCAACTAGACTATCTTCTCCTAAAAGATGTGGACTTTTCCTTCTTGTTTTTATTGAAACAGAGCCGTTCAGATCTGGGAGTGATGAGAACTGCCCCTGGGTCTAGAAACTAATGCCGCAGCTATACAAGAATGACCTGTAACAGAGGTCGATATCTTGTTCCATTATTTTACATTATTTTATTAGCCAGACTATTCTGAGCTGGGAGGGGATAAAGAATTTCGAGTCAGAAACAACTCGCAGTAGAACACTATAACCACGAGCTAATATATGGTTTTATTATTATTTTACCACAAATTATGGAGCAGCTGGGGGGACAAAACTGCCCCTGGTGTCAGACATTCCTGAAACACTTTGCAGTTTGAACGGCTGTAGCTAAGCTAATATTTATTGTTATTAATCACTTTATTTACACAGTATTATTCAGAGCTTGGAACGGGACGAACGGCAATCTGCCCCCTGGTCGAACATTCCTGAAACAACTTGCCGTATGAAACGCAGGCTGTAACAAAGCTAATATATGTGTTTTATTCATTTATTTTACAAGATTATTCAGAAATGGATATGGGGACGAAGACTGCCCCTAGGGTTGAGACATTCCAGAACAAATTCACAGTATGAACAACTATAACAGAACTGTATATTGTTTCATATTTCATGGATTCTCCCTGCTTCAGGCAATGTCCCTGAAGTTCAGATTTTTTGTATCTGCCTGGAGCCGTGTTGCCAGATTTATGAGAACTTGAGATATGCATTGTTGCTGTTATAGAGGTCGTGAAGTTTAACCAGAAGTGAAGTGCAACGCGAGCCTGTCATTGCCCTATGGAAACTGTTTGTTTCCCTTCAGCGGTTACCAGGGGTTCTGTTCTCACTCCGCCGGGGCCTGGGCGGCCTGACCCCTGCATCAGGGAATTTTTTTATAATTTTTCCGGAGCCGCCCTGTTATTTCATTATTATTTTACACAGACTCATTCAGAGCTGGGCAGGGGACTAAGAACTGCCCCTGGGTGAGGAGTTCCAGGAACACCTGAACTGCTTCATCCCAGCGAAAAGAGCAAAGACCCCAAGGACCGATATCGCATGGCACAGAAACTGGTCAAACAACTGGAGTGAGTAAAGAATTTTTTTTTCTCTATCCTCATTCCGCTATCGCAACGATTTTTGATTATTAAAAAAAACTCACAAATCACTCCAGCCATACACACAAACATAAGCAAAAGGAGAATGAAGGAAGATTAACGGGCTTTTACTTCAGATTTACGAAGGGGAAAGTGTAGATCAGACTTTTTTATATTATCGACTTTATATGAAAACCGCTCAACACCGATTGCTACCCCACAACCAAACCGCTACAAAAGCATAAGTCAGAGGCAAAATTGTGGTCCTACAGGGAGCGAAGCGAGTTTAGAATGTTGACCACTAGTATTGTGTTCACACAGATTTAACTTCCCTTAAAGTCAATAGCATCAAAGTGACAGTTATCTATTAATTGGTCCGGACATATATGGCGTAAACGACTTGAATGCAGTTAACACTCTTATTTCCTGACCACTGCTCTCGAGTCACTTTCTGGAAAATCATAACCCGTGGACGTCACATCCGTCAAAGGTGGGGTAGTCGTCAGAAAAATAATGAAAAGTAAAATATACCATAGCAGATTTTTGGTTTTTGAATGTTTGCCAGATGTCTGTCTTGTTGCAAAATTGAATTTTCAGATGTTATGGGTGTGTAATTATGGCCCACAAAAAAAATCCAAAATACCAAAGTGTAGTCCGCAAACGTGCATTCACTGTCTTTACTTGCCTAACTTTGCAGACTGGCGAAGCTAAGAGTTCACGGATTTGAAATGGGAAATATAGATCTAGAGATCATTCACTCAGCTTACGATCTTATAAGTCTTATCTTTCACAAAGGATTTTCATCGCTGTATCACTCAGTGGGTGCACAGTAACGATTTGTCATCCATGATTCCAAGTCGGGACAATGCTGTATGTCCATTAACACGACTTCATAATTTGCAATTTGATTGACAAAAACATGCTTGCTGCTGAAATAGTCAGACCCACTCCTTGCTCATCAGTTAATCACTGTCGCAATCTCATAAGTCCCATCTTTCACAAAAATATGAATATTCATCGTTTCCTCATTCAATGGATGCCATATGGTCGTCATCCAGATATTGGAAAAATCGTGGAAAATGCCAAAGTCAGTCACTATTTTTTCAAAATTTCATATCTTTCAAATCAATCGCTATAAGTCCATTGTAAAGCGGCCAGGGGCGAAAGTGTAATCTCATCGGCGGAGACGTGAAGCCTGAAATGCCCACGGGTTGGCTGGCACTCTGATGGAGACCGAAAGTGACGGCGCCATGCTCACCGTGCCTTACAGGAACTTCGTATGTTCCAAACTTCTAGGAATTTCTAAATAGTTCCGTTTTTTTTGTCTTGAACGTTCCCTACCATGTCTGCATACGTCTAGTCGCGCGGATGCGGGTCACAGAGTAGCCTTAGTCGTCGTAATTGTTCCAGCCAACCATCGGAGAGCACAAGAACCTTTAATGGAAGCTTATAATGTGTTTTTCTGGCTTGTGCATAGTTCCTACTATAATTTTTTGTGTATTCGGTCATACTCATTTCTGTGTTGTGTTTCTTGGAAAGCAAAATCGGAACACACTAAATATCATTATGGTATTTCTCTCATGACATCTTTCATATTGTTAAATGTGCATCGCATTGCAAAAATGATGTTGAGATGAGAGATGATTGAGGAGATTATGATTCAGGATTTCTCAGAGATCTATCAAGAGACTGAGGAAAGAGAAAGGTTTGGTGCGTTGAAATTGGACATCAAAGTGTGATGATGATGAATGATGTAATGTTGCAGGATGTCTCAAAGTCTTCAAGGACTCTGAGAAAAGCAGAATGTTGGTGCTGTTGAAATTGACCTCAAGTGTGAATGATGATGATGATTAATTTTCAGGCTTTTCTCAAAGTCTTCAGGGCTATCAGAGAAGAAAGATCTGGAGCAGTTTGGAGCTTTGGACATCAAGTTCTTCCAAGCTGATGAGAGGCCTGTTCCACAAACGATATTGTCAAACTTCCCAAGGACCTGGAGAGCTCCAATATGTAACTTCCTGTAAAAGTGAGCATCTTTCCTCCCTGCCGTTCTCCAATTCCACTGTTCATTTATAGCATTAGTTACATGCTGCATGCTCAGAACCAAGGACAGAATGTAAGACTAAATTCTTATCCTTGTAAAATAAAAGTATTTGAAGCCTAAAGTCTCCCTACATCTTTATATTCCTCTCTCTCTCCTACCCCACTCTCTCTCTTTCTCTCTCTATCTCTCCTCTCTCTCTCCTCTCTCTCTCTCCTCTCTCTCTCTCTCAGTCTCTCTCTCTCTCAGGTTCTCTCTCTCTCTCTCTCTCTCCTTATTAGAGATGTTTAGTGATGAAACTATAAAGGATGTTCTTATGGTTTAAAAAACATTGGTACAAAGAATGCCTCTTTTGTGATTCAATTCATAGGCGGCTCGAGTGCATGTAATATAATGTGTCGTGCGTGAGAGGGGGGGAGGGGGTGGAACGTTATGGGGATTGTGAGGCGGGGGCGTACTATCGTTATTCCGTATATATTGTGAGAGTACTAATCCTGTTAAATGAATATATCTGAATTGATTTTGTGTGTTTGATTCTGTTCTATTTGCAGGGGCACCTAAATTACGTGACATATTTAATAAAGAATCATGATAGATGTTTCCTGTAAAAATGGTTAATTTGTTCAAAACTAATTTGTCACTTTTTTTTTCCTATTCTTAACCACCCCCCCCCCCACCCTCCCCCCCAATTCCCAAATTATACGTGTGACATGAGCCCCCCCCCCCCCCCCATCGTTGCGTATGTACGAATGTATATATGTTGCGATGCGAGGTAGAAGTGAGCGTAGTAATACGGAATGTTATATGTTGTGCGTGCACGGATTGTTGACGTATTGTTATGTGGTGTGTGTCGGGTGTGAACGATTGTGTGGAATCATTGGAATGGGTGAAAATCGAATTGTTGGAATGACATTGTTTGAATTTATTTATGACATTGCAAAACCCCTACATGACCCTCCCTTCCCTTCTCTTGACTTTCCCCTCTTTGATTTCGAACAAAAAAAAATTGGTTTTGTTTTTGTACACCTTCGCCCACATGACATGGGCATCATAAGGCCTCTATGTATTACTATATATTTATTATCATACTTACCTCTTCTTCTATTAATATATTGGATTCATGTTCTTTTTTTTTTCTCTTAAGCTTAAAGCGTACCTCCTACCTCAAAGACTAATTCCTATTTATACAATTGTCATCATTCATGTTGTTTTTTGTGTTCTCTCTAGTTCGCTTAGACCTCTCTCTCTTTTTCTCAATCTCTTTCCTTCTTCTCTTTTACTCTCCTACTGCCTCCTTACCTTCTTTTTCTCGCTCTCCTCTCTCACGCTCCCTCTCTTCTTGCTCTCCTCTTGCTTATCCTATCTATGCTAGTTTATTGTTACACGATTTATGAGAGGAAAAGAGGCTGGGTGTTTGGGCTGTTGTGTGTTCGTTAGTCAGTTGTTTTCTTTTCGTCCACTCTCTCTCCCGTCTCTCGCAGTGAGTAACCGTTGCCCTATATGTCCCATTGCTTTCATACCCCACTACTCTGATTGCAAAGGTCTTCAGGAACAATGGGCATTTGTTGTGGATGATCCCCCCAAAGGATATAATACAAAACTCCAGGGCTTTGGAAAAGAATAAAGAAATAAGAAAGGCCAACCCAACAACCCAACATGTTGCTGATCAGAAACTTTCACAAAAGACAAAGCTGTTCGAATAATATTTATTTTATTGTAGTAGTAGGGTAGGAGAAATTAGTTGTTGTGTGTGTTCTTTCTTCTTCGACCGTTTTCGCTCAGACACAGTTTCCTGTCAATTCATGATCGCAGATGCGTTGTGCTGCCCTTTTTTTATGGCTCCTAACTCTAAGAAATAACTAGGCCCAGCAAGTTCCGTGACTTCGGCCCCCCACCGGGGAGGAGGGAACCGGCTGGAGGGAAATCTTTTTGAATAGGTGTTTCGTGGAAAAAAGAAAAATGAAAAAAACCGGCAGTGAGAATGGGATCACAGTTTTGTTTAGGCAAAGAAACGATAGTACGTGATGACAGTAAGCAAAAGAGGAAAGGCAGAAAGGCCAGAGGTCGTCAAAGAGAGTTGACAGATCGAAGAAAGGAAAAAGCTGCAAGCACGGAACTTCCAGAAGGTGGGGGGGAACTATTTAGGGGAAAAATATTTAAGCCAAAGGCCCCCCGGTTTCCCCATTGGGGGGAAAATTGGGAATCGGGAATTAATTGTTCACACCTCATTTTTATATTGGGCAGTTATATGGCCTTAAGATTTGTGTTATCATCAACCAACCATACAGGCCATTTGGATGATAGTTTTTGTAGTAATTTTTTTGTAAAGTAATGGTGTGTGCCACCTTATAATACATAATTGTGTAGTAATGATGTTTTGTACAGTGTTTTCACGGCAACTAACTGCGTCTCAAGAGGGTATGAGAGTTTGTTGCGTGTTGTTTTTCCCGTGTATGTTTGGTAAATAGCTTTCGACTCCTACAGTGTACACTTCAGTGTGTATTTAAATAATGTACATATTTTGTTTCAGACAACTGACCATGTGTGAGAGGGGGCGTGTAAATAGCTTTCGACTCCTACAGTGTACACTTCAGTGTGTATTTAAATAAAGTACATATCGTCAGTTAGTGAAATTAAAAACTGCGCTGGCCACAATTGATTAACTATGATGCATACTATGTTGTTCAAGACAATTGCGAGTTTAGTCCTGTATTTCGTTAAAATTGCTTTAAAAAAAAAAAAATTAGACTTGAAAAAAACGAAAATACAAGGTTTTTTGTACTTAAGTAGGTCTGAATTATTTTGGGGCTTACGAGTTTTTATTTTATTTTCACAACCTCATTTACCCCAGGTAGAAAGTCGTTAAGAGATATGAGCTTTTTGGTGGAAGGTGGCAGGAAAAAAATAGAAAGCTGACTATGTATCTAACCTCAAACACCCCCCCCCCACCACCCCCCCCCACCCCCAAATCGAGATACAAGGTTTTTGAATTTCAACGACGATATGCTTGTTTCAGACAAACTGCGTGGGATAGAAGGAGTGCAGAAGGCCCTGGACTCTTACTGTGTAGTGGTCAGTGTGTTGGGTCACCTGTCCAGACCTCAGGATGACCTGGTCAGAGAACTACTAGCCTTCATGGCTGCCCTCCTGTTCAGCGGAAACGAAAATGTGCAGGTATGTTAGGATTCCTGATTTTTTCTTCTCTTAAGGGGTACACTTGTCCCCTGTTTACACCTTTAAGGGGTACACTTGTCCCCTGTTTACACCTTTAAGGGGTACACTTGTCCCCTGTTTACACCTTTAAGGGGTATTTTTGAACCCCAGTTTCAAAATCGAAAGGGTCAAGACTCAAAGGAAAATGAAATGTATGAAAGGATTTTATTTAATTGAATGCTGAAAAAGAGTCTTTGAACAATAACAGGGAGCGAAATGGTAAAAGAGAGCAAATTGAAATAGAGCCATAGCAATTTTTTGAGTCGTGTTGATAACAGCGGTAAGCAGACAAGCAAATATAGTAACCAAGATAGACCACAAAGGTAAGCTCCTTGGTGGAATTAACTGCTAAATTAAAGAAACGATGCAGAGTTATAACGATGCGTTCTTTGAACAATAACAAGGAGCGAAATGGTAAAAGAGAGCAAATTGACAGTGAGCCATAGCAATATATATGTTCTTTTCATGCTTCTTTTTTTTAATAGAAAAGCATGTTTGGCTACTTCACCGGCACACGGGAAGAGACCTTCTTCTTCGCAGTCAAGAACCGCATGCAACTGTCAGCTCTGGCCACCAGGGAAAAGTGAGTTTATTTGAAGAAGTCTCCGTCTCTCTGTCTGTCAGAAGGAAGTGAGAAGGTGCTGATCTGGTGAAATAGTAGGAATCGAGTACCGTATTTTACGTACTTTTAAATTTATTGTTGATTTAAACCAATAGGTATATTGTCAGTGAAATTCAAAAAACCTCGGGGGTCAATTATCGATAATTGGAGTTTAGACTTAGAGAAAACTGTCTCAAAAAATTGTTTTTTTTGTTCCCCCGGGGGGCCACATTACACCAAAACGTTTGTATCTCTAAAGGACTTTCTATTTGGAGGTAAATGAGGTGGTGCAAAATAGAAGAAAAACTCAAGTCCCAATTTAAGATCTATGCGTATCTTCGTTCCTTTCAAAGTCTACCCCCAAAACAATGTTCAAGTAATTTTAATAAAATGCAGGACTAAACTAGCAATGTGTTGAACAACATATTTATCATAGTTAATCAACTGTGGTCAATGCGGTTAATTTAAAACAGCTTTTTTCATTTTTTTAAAAATACCAAAATTGAGATACGAGGTTTTTTAATTTCACCGACGATATGTTTAGCTATTCTTCTCTTTTTTATGCTGATATATGTATTAATATGTGTTGTTGCTTTTAATTAATTCTTCATTCTATTTAATACCTTTTAGATCATCTTATTGTACATACATTGTATATTGTGCGGGAAAGAGGGGCTGGGAGGTTTGGAGGGAGGCGGGGCGTCGGGTAAGAGAAACTGATGGGGGGAGAGGGATATAGGGTCTATAATGTTTCAACTCAGGGGGAGGGGGTGTGGGGGACGTAACTCGGGATATTTTTTAGATGTGTGAGAATGGATGAGGAGTTGGGTACACTTTTGTAAACAAATATTTTAATGCATGCAGTTATTTGTTGTTATTGAAGAATTTGTTTAGCTTCTTGTGTATGTGTGCAATCTGAAGCTCTGCTTATGGTCCGTAAAATACTGTTCTGAAGTTAATGCATAATGGTGTGTATTTCCTCCCCAGACGTTTGCTGCATGCCATGCACATGGCTAAAGTGGAAGAGCTGATAGCTCAGGCCAAGGCTTTGAGGAAGGCCATGAAAGATGGGAAGGCTGGAGCTGCTGTATGTATATCACATCCTCTCTCTCTCTCTCTCTCTCGCTCTCTCTCTCTCCCTCTCTTCTATCTCTCTCTCTCTCTCTCTCTCTTTCTCTCCTCATCTCCTCTCTCTCTCTTTCTCTTTCTCCTTCACTCTCTCTTTCTCTCTCTCTCTCTCTCTTCCTCCTTCTTCTCTCTCTATCTGCTCTCTATCTTTCTCCCCTCTCTCTCTCCTCTCTCTCTCTCTCTCTCATCTCTCTGTGTGTTTGCTTCTTTCCCCACTCCCCCACCCTCCTTTCGCTCTCTGTATTTCTGTGCCTGCCTCTGTCTTTTCTCTCTCTCTCTATGTTTCTCTCTGGTGTGTGTCTGCATCTCTGTGTGTGTATGTGCATTTTTGCTGTAAGAGAAATGCTAAATGTTAGTGTAACAGAGTCTTAGAAAAAAAGTATGTGTGTGTTAGTATGTGCGTGGGTGCGTGTGTGTCGTGTGGTATTGTACATTTTTGCTGTTAAGAGGAATGCCAAAATGGTTAGTGTAGCAGAACCTTAGAATAAACAGGAACTCTCCCAATAGTTGATGTACTTAAAATCATTAAAATGATTAAATGATAAACTTTCGCACAACAATGATTTTCTTCACGACAATGAACCCTTCACTAATCATTCTTAGTTAGAGTTTTATGGCTGTAATTGTCATAAGAGATGAGATTGTCCCTCCAATTGGAGGATTTCCTCCTTTTTGAGATCTGTTTAAATCTGTTGAGAAAATTTGGGGTGGGGGTGTGTGGTAGGGTTAAGATTTTGTGATTGAAGCGAAAATGCGGTGAAAATTTCAATAGATATTTTCAAAGGTTGTGTTCATTCGGTTCATTCTGTCTGTCTTGTTTCTCTCTCTGTGTTTCTGTCTCAGAAAATCACTAGCCCTGAGTCAATAATAATTTCAAAAAGAAATTTGGGATCAAGGAGATTAAATATTTTAATAATTTTGCTGTATCGGAGGTTGAGTTTTACAGGTTCAAATGCAAAAATTCTCTAGCTTCAGGGGTCAAAGCCCCCTGACCCCCATCAAGGGCTTTTGCCCCTGGACCCCACGAAGGGCCTGTGCCGGCCCCCAGACTCCCGCCTCTCTTTTTCCTCCTGAGATTGGTTCTCTGAAAATCTCATGTCTGATTACTATTGCAGGAGGCATTGATGGCCACACAACTGGGCTCTATGTTCTCTATGGCCAGAAAGTCCAGAATCAGTCTCAACAGATCCAGGAAGAACATGGTCAGTAGTGTGCGTTGTATGGTATTCTATAGTGTCATGCTGTTTTGAACTGTATTGTGTTGAACTGTACTGTGTTGTGTTATTGTTATATTGTATTGTATTTGTACTTATTCGCATCATATTCTTCCCTCCATGGCGATACCGGGGGTTCTTTTGTAGGAAATAGTTCCCCCACACTTCAGGAAGTTCTGTGATATTAACTTCCTCTCATCTATCACTCTCTTTGACTCTGCCTTTTGCCCTTGCTTACTGCTGGGGTCCCCAAATCTATCCGCCCCCTATCATTCCCGCCTCCCCCCCTTTATGGTCCATTCTTCTGCCATTTTTGGCTATCTATATTATGGGGTTTAATAAGCTCAGAGAGGGGAGGGGGTGGGGGGGGTATTCGAGAACGCATGGTTGACCATTGACAATCCTTTTGTTGCTAAGTTGGCAGTGTTATGTCAGGTCAAGTCAAAATGATCTTTAACCTCTTCGCTGCCGGAGTAAAACAATTTATAATTTTTCTTATAAAATTTAAAGAGACCTGTTAGAGTGAGCTCAATCTGAGAAAATGGTCTAGAGAACATATCTTTTCCTGACTTGTGTAACCAAAAAGGGGCGCATTATTCCATGGCTATGACATCCTAAAAGTTATGACATCATCAATGACGTCATAATCCCCCTGGACTGGGCAGGGAAGGGGTTAATAAGGGGGAAGAGTGTGTGTGGGGTGGTGGTGTTGAAAGTTCTGTTTGACCATTGACAACCCTTTTTGTTACCACCAGTTAGCAAGTTGGCAGTGTGAGTATGTATATGTGTGTTTGAAAGGATCAAAACCACTGATAAGATGATGGCGGTTGTGCAAAGAAAGAAGAAGAAGAACTATGTTTCACTTAAGACGTAATCTTCCCACCCAATGGCCATGACGAAATGTTCAGCATGGCACTGGGTGTGCCCCCTGGGGGAGCGTGGATAGCTAATTGCAGCTGGGGAACGAAAAACAACAACAACTTAACCCTTCCATCGCGGTGCACTGTGGTCGCGCGCTTGGCACCACAATGATTTAGCACGCCATGTAACTCTAAAGGCATCAAATGAGGGTCTGTTATCCAGTGACCTTATGTTCTTAATTTGGGGAGGTAAGGATAGGCCCTATTTTATGGATGTCACAAAGGAATCCCCAAATATTGCAGATGAAATCTTTTCTCTACCCGGGTAAGTTTTTTTAATGGTAAATTTTGGCTGAGGAATCGCTAGCGTTGAAAGGGTTTAAGATAGTACAGAGTTTCTTTTCTGCTGCCAACAGAGGGGCTCCCGGATGTCGATGAACCGCAATGCCCTGGTGCCCCCTGGCCCCAGGAACCAGCTGGGCAGCAGCCTGGCCCTGCCCGGCCTGCAGGGGGGCAAGCAGCCCAACGGCAGCGGCATGCTCATGCTGGGCGACAAGCCCCCCAGGCCTCACCCCTCCACCAAGCCCAAGAAGACCGCGGAGGTGGCCCCCGCCAAGGACATGGCTGTGCCCGAGCTCAAGCTCGATGTGAGTGTGGGGTCACATTGGTCCTCCAGTGTTCTGTATAACAGGCATGGTAGACCTCCGCGAATCGCGGAAAATCCGCGAAACAGTTTGAAACAAAATTATTAAAAAAATGCATTGAAATGGCATGAAAAAAGTGAAAATTTCACTCTCATATTATTGAATTTATTGAATTTTCTTCGGCCCCCTGGACCACCGGCAATTTTCCTTGAAAACCACTTTGCCCCCACTACCATGCCTTTGTAAGCAAGGCTTTAGTTTAGGCTGAAAATTGTCTGCCCCTGAAGTGGCCCCCGCCAAGGACACCGCTGTGCCCGAGGTCAAGCTGGATGTGAGTGTGGGGTCCCCTGTTCCTCCAGTGCTCTGCAAGCAAGGCTTTAGGCTGAAAATTGTCTGCCCCTGAAGTGGACACCGCTGTGCCCGAGGTGAAGGTCGATGTGAGTGGGGTCACCTGTTCCTCCGATGTTCTGTAAGCAAGGCTTTAGGCTGAACATTGTTTGCCCCGGAGGTGGCGCCCGCCAGGGACACCGCTGTGCCCGAGGTCAAGCTTGATGTGAGTGTGGCAGGGTTCCCACAAGTCCTTGAAAACTTGAAAAGTCCTGGAAAACTAGCAAGGCCTTTTCCAGGGCTTGAAAAGTGCTGAAAAAAAAACAGCACAGGCCCTAAAGCTCCTGGCAAAGTCCTGGAAGTTTCTTTAATCTGCTTTTACCAGATTCTCAACTTTCAAGCTAAGCTAAAACTACAACACTTGATCTCTTAGAAAATATATATAGTAAAACTGAAAGTTACCGTAATGCTTGGGTTTTTTAATTCAGACTTTTGACCGCGCTGATATTGTGACAGCAGACGACCATGATAATGCTATGTGGACTTTTGGTGTGTGCAATTTTTTTAAAGTTTCAAATAATTAGAATATTTGGATAGTATCCCCCCCCCGATATTTGCACACCTCTTACCGTAATGCTTATTATCCATATTGCGCTATAATGTATTTTCAGTCCTTGGTGAAATTTATCAGCATGGTCCTGGAAAAGTCTTTGAATTTTTCTTTTAGAGATCTGTAGGAACTCTGGTGTGGGGTCACTTTGTTCCTCCAATGTTCTGTAAGCAAGGCTTTAGGCTAAAAATGGTCTATAGGGCCTGAGGTTGGGCCCCGCGCGCAAGGACACGCGCTGTGCCCGAGGTGAAGGTCGATGTGAGTGTGGGGTCACTTGTTCCTGGGCCAATGTTCTGTAAGCAAGGCTTTAGGCTAAAAATGGTCTACCCCTGAGGTGACCCCCAAAAAAAAGCCTCACCCGCCAAGGACACCGCTGGTGCCCGAGGTCAGCTCAATGTGAGTGTGGGGTCACTTGTTCGTCTCAGCAATGCTGCTGTAAGCATTAAAGGCTTCAGGCTGAAAATTGTCTGTCCGCCTGATGTGGACGACACGCTATATGCCTGAGGTCAGGCTGGATTGTGAGTGTAGGTTGTCACTTGTGACTCGTCAACGCTGAGCTTGTGCAAAGCAAGTCTCGTGGCACTTAGTTTACATACATGACGTCAAATTGTCTGGCTTTGATATGTGTAGCCAATGATATCCCCTACATTAATCAACTGCTGGAACTCAACTGCAGAAAAGGGTCAATCACTTTTTTGTTTCTTTATTCTGCTCTCTAAGCAAGATTCCTTTTGTTTATTGAAAATATTTTGCTGCCACTTTAAGATAGCATTTGTATAAATTGTGTCACTATGCAAGGCTGTAATTTCTTTTCATTTAGAATGCTATTCATTTATTTAAAACTGTTTGTTGAATATTACAGGACTAGAATTTCCTTTGGGAGCTTTCAGGGTTTTGTTCTATTTGTGTAAACATAGATACTTCAGTTCCGTAATTCTGAACTATAAGCAAGCACTTTTTTTTACACCCGCCCCCTAGCATTAGTGCGGCTAGTACATTTGTCCTAAACGTTTACCTGAACATAAAAGTAGTACTTCACTGTATCGTTTTGTGGTATTCAGAGTGCGATAAGGGACATTTTCTCTGTTTGAGACCCGTCTAGTGGTCTCTTGTTCAAGGTTGATATATAAGTATACGGCTATTGGACTAGTTGCACCCTGCGAAATTTTTCACAATATTGGACGATGCGCTTTATCGGTTCAGTCCGTGTGGGCGCCTTTATAGTCCGAGAAACGTCACATTGAAATTTCTATGATCTAACTCTAGACTCACAGCCGGAAGCGGACATCGTGCATCGCCACGCTTCTGCGGCTTATCTTCGAGCTTATGCTTCGACGCGGCTTATGAGTTCCTTTTTTTCAGATTCTGTTAAAAGTAGGGGTGCGGCTTATGTTACGAAGCGGCTTGTAGTCTAGTGATATTGAGGGCGGGCAGTAGTTGGCAATGGTTTTTGTTGATTTTTATAACTTTTGTTCTATGCAAGTTATTGTCTGTTGGCGGAACATGTGATGAGATTGGCAAGCTAAATAACACTACAAGCGCTAACAAGATTTACTATGTGCGACACAAAGTCAAAAGAATATAGACTCAAAGCGGATCGTAATGGGAAAAAATAATAAAAATCTTAAATGAAAAAGACGAAGACAATGTGCTATATGTGTGTAGTGAAGTGGGAATTCTATTGAGATGGCGTTATGACAGCATGTTCAGTGCCTGAAATTGATTACAAAGAAATACTAAGACAGTTAACGGAGAGTTTGGCTCTCCAACCATATGTGATCTTAGAAAAATTAGGGGGAGGGACGGGAAGGTATTGGCAATGCAGATTTGTTCTTGGCTTGTATACTGCTTGGAGGATAAATTGCTGTCGTGTCTTTTTTGTTCAGAAATGGATGTATAGACGAGATTGCAGGAGGCTGACAAGAGTTTGAACTGTCTTGAGGTAAAATTGGCTAGTCGATAGTCTTTTTGTTTCGGTGGAATAATGGACTGAACGACGATGATGCTAGGGAGCTGATCAGTGTAGTTTGAACTGCTTTGAGGTTATAATTGGTATCGTGTCTTTTTTGTTCAGGAAATGGAGGGAAGACGAGATGCAGGAGGGGCTGATCAGAGTTTGCAAAAAACACCTGCTTGTAGGTAAATTGCTAATCGTGTCTTTTGTTCAGGTAAATGGACAAGACGAGTATGCTAGGAGCTGACAGAGTTGAACTGCTTGAGTAAATTGCTATGCAGTGTTTCTGGGGGAACGAAATTGGAGGGAAGACTTAAAAAAAAGAGATAAAGGGGGGAGATTGGGCGGAGCTGACGAGAGTTTGGCTGTCAATGCATGTCCGATGAAGCTGGATTTCAAGAGTGTTACGAGGACGGTTACTAATTGCGAGGCTGGTGTTGAGAGTGCTGGGGCTCTGATGTTGTGACAAGGCGGGGTGCTAGAGGCTATAAAGGACTGCAGGTCTAGCATAGTGGGAGACTGTTAAAGGCACACCGGACTGCCACCACAATTAAAAAGGCCCTTGGGTTTTTTCTTGTAATGACTGTGGAACCACATGGCTCTATATGTCGACAGACTTTAAAATTGATGGCTGGGGCTCTTTAATAATGATGCTTCGTTTTGAATTTGGGGCATTTGTATGGGAGGTCAAACCTGCTCAAAACAAGAATTCTTACCAGCTATAAGAAGGAAAACAAGTGAAACCGGGTGATTTTGACATGTGATCTGGTGGGTCTTTAAAGGGGGGAATCAGGGTACAACCAGCTTTAGGGGCTGCAGGTAAGAAGTTGGGATGTTCACTCTTTCAAGTCGTTCCGGCCATATATATGTCTGGAATTAATAGATAGCTGGCAATTTGATGCATTTGTTTCAAGGGAAGTAAATCTGTGTTAACACCACACTTTGGTCATTTCTAAACTCTCTTCGCTTCCTTAGACCACAATTTTGTCTCTTACTTTGCTTTTGTAGTGGTTTTGTTGTGGGGTAACCAATCGGTGTAGAGTTTTTCTATAATAAAGTCTATATATAAAATAGTCTGATCTACCAGTTCCCTATGTCTAAGCCTGAAGTAAAACCCCATAATCTTCTGTATTTTCTTCTTTTGTTTATGTATGTTTTTGTGTGCATGACTGGAGTGATTTGTGCGGGTTTTTTTAATAATCAAAAACCGTTGCGAATGTAACTTGAGTTAAAGGGAAGCTCGGATAGTCGAGGGTCCTTGAAAAATCTACTCTGGCTGTTCTCGCATTTAACTCGATCACCCCTGCTATTGTGCCATGAACCTATTTGATCTTTTTTTTCCTACGCTGTGAGTCCTATCAACTCCCAACCCAGCCTTTCTTTTTCCAGTCAGTAAATATTTGTGTGTGGTAAGCCGTCCCGTCGTTCCTGACTACACTGCCAGATAGCAGAGGGGCACTGCTATTTCCTGCAGGCTGGGCTAAAATGTGTTTATAGTGGAGAAGCCTTGGCCAGAGTACACCCCCCACTCTCTTGGCCAAAGGGATTTTGTTGTTGTCAAACCCTGGCTTAAATACTCCAGTGATCATCCCAATAACCGAAGCACTTGACTCCTTCCCTACCTCTCATACCAAGCCAAGACTTTAACCAGACACGCCTAACCTATATAAGCGCATGAAACCTTTTTCCAAGTTACTCCGTTCAGATCTTCCGTATGTGAAGGTGGAAATCAACGAAGAGAGAAGAAGACTGATGGTACAAATCCACCAGATAAGGATGGGAACATTGCGTGTGTTAGAACCGGTTTTTATACCCCGCCAACTCCGACTTTGGAGGATTTTGGACTGATGGTGTTATGCCCTAGGAGCCTTGCATGGCCAAAGACAATCCCTGCATACCTATGCAGAACATAACAACACCATTGTATGTAGCCTTGTTCTAAGCCTACGTCAATTGTCTGACAAGCCTTATGCCAAAAGCGAAAAGGGATTTTTAAGAAGGGAGCCATCCAATCCTTTTGCTGCAGCAGTGCAAATGCCCCTCAGTTAGAGAGTCGCAGTCTTTCTATTAATCTCAAGGCAAACTCGCCGTTTGTAAGAACTTTAGAGGCAAACGATTGAAAGAAGTAACCTCTGGGGGTTTTTCCAAAGGTGCTAGACACACAATGAAGGAACGCCTCCATTGTTATATGTACGGTTAATCTCTGGTTACTGCAGGAACTACCTAAGGGAACAGCCTGACAACATCAAGTCGTGAACTTGGTGGCAGAGACACGCGCTTCTCGCTCCTGTACGGCAATGTCAACGACAAATACGGCGCCCCTCATCATACAGCTTCTTTGACATTTTGGTGGGTTTACATCAGTGAGTGCGATCACATCTCATTGTTATCATCATCATCTTCATCATCATCATCATCATCATCGTCATCATGCATCTCTTTGACACTTTGGTGGAGTTTTTACATCAGTGATATACATCTCATCATCATCATCATCTCATCAATCATCATCGTCATCATCATCATCATCGTCATCATGCGCTCTTTGACACTTTGGTGGAGTTTTCATCAGTGTAGTACATCATCATCCATCATTGTTATCATCATTCATCGTCATCATCATTGTTATTACATCATCATCATCATCATCCAGTATCTCATTAGCAGCATCCTGTATGACAATGTCAACATTAACAGCACCCCTCACATACGCACTTTGAAGGAGTTTACATCAGTGATGCATCGTCATCATCATTGTCATCATCATCTCACTTATTATTGTTCATCTTCATCATCTCATCATCCTATACGGCAATGTCATCGACAAAACAGCTCCCTTCATTATAACAGCTGTTTGAGCCTTTGGTGGAGGTTTACATCATGCCATTATTGTCATCATATTTAAACCATCAATCATCCATCATGTTATTGCGATTATGATCATCATGGATAATTAACATTATCATTACTGACATCAGCGTCATTGTGTTTGTCAGCAAGGTGATGTTGCACGTTTGGTTTGCAGGCACACTTTCACACCAGGCCTCGTGTTTGACAACAAGGTGTGTGTACGTCAACCACATGCTGCAGTGGGCCACTTCAAAGGCTGCAACCTGGAACAGGTGGGCATCATTTTGTGGTGTTTGTGTGCGTTAATGTGAGTGTGTTTGTGGGAGGGCAGGATGCGTTTTGTGTATACTCATGTTTATTATTATGCGTGTGCTGTTTGTATATCTTGAGTATTGTTTTGCGTGGGGTGACGGTGGGAAAGCTAGCGTCCGTGTCTGAGTGGTTGATATGTATATGTAATCTTGCATGTGAGTGAGTTTTAGTTTTGTTAAGCGCCATGAGTCGTTTCGTCTAGAAATGTGCGCTCTATAAATGTCCTTTATTTTATTTATTTAGTGTATTGTATGGACACACAGCAACTTAACTTGATCAAAGAGCAGGGGGGGGGGGGGGGGGGGTGGGGGGGGGGTAGGGGGGGGGGGGG
>CM065681.1:82538787-82628787 GCA_017654935.2 Phymorhynchus buccinoides
CTCTTTTTGTCTCTGTCTTTTCCTGCCTCTCTCCCTGCTCTCTGTCTCTGTCTGTCTGTCTGACTCTCTCTCTCTCTCTCTGCTAACTAGGCTAGGGCTAGTAGGGCCTAGTGTGTTGCCTGCATGCTTAGCAGTAGCCTGTTGCTTCCACCACACTTTCTCCACTGGAGTTGGTGTCGTCTGCTAAACCTCATTATTCTCTCTCCTCTCTCTGCTTTACTCACACTTTCATTGTCCTTTCTCTCTCACATACTATCTCTTTTTATCTGTTTCTTTCTTTCTGTCGCTTTCTGTCTCTGTCTCTGCTTTCAGAATAGCATGCAAAAGATTTGTAGAATTTTGAAAGCCAAACGATTTTACATTAAAGTTGTGTATTACACTTCTGCAAAGAGTATACTGTTAAGGAAAGCTGTTCATTTTTCTATTACTCGGATATTAGAAACAAAATTTTTTCTTTCTATATTACTTGGCATTGTATAAATTCATCAAACCCTTTATTTTGAAGAAATACTTACGGATGGATTTTACATTCTTCTATCCTCACGTTCATTTATCAGTTGACTATTCCTTGACCCCCCCCCCCTTTCTTTTTTCATTGATGCACACACTACCATTGAGAGACTCATGAATATGCGTTAGCCTAGCAACTGACCAAAACAGTTAGGTAGGCTTAGTGATGCGACTCTCTTTGTGCTGTGGTGTTGAGCTATGGAAGCAGGGTCAGTCCCTGTAGGCCTAGGCCTAGTACAAAGGTTAGCAGACGGACACAATCAGTTGACAGTGAAAGATGAATATGAGCCAAGTTGGTTCTTTTCAGCTTTATTCACACAACCGTAGGCTGAGCCTACCCTACTCTCTTTGTGTTTATGACTCTCTATCTCAAAAGTCGAAGTCTGGTTTCTTTCAGTTTCATGACAACATTAGGATCACAAATACTTTGGAAGACGAATCTCATCTGCTTACAGAACTAAACCGTCATTTTCAGCACTTTACTGTGTTGAACTTCTTTTTTGTTCTTGTCTGAGTGGTCGATGACGAACGTATTTCATGACACGTTCATACTTTATATAATTTTTTGGATGGAAGTTCAGTTTAACGTCGTATATCTGCTTTCACCATGTACGACGGGCTGAACAAACCAACCAAGGCATAAACAAAAATTTATGTTCCTGAATCAATGTTTAGCCAAAAGGCCGAGAAGCTCTTCAGAATTAATGTTAATAACTTTTTTCCTCCTTTAGTTCTAAAGTAGCCAACTGCATCACCTTGAAGATATTTTGAAAAAAGACATACATGTTCATACAGGAATTTGAAGTGCAATACACTCTTCTACATAATGTTAACACTGTTTGGCCTCCTTTTAGTTGATTTCTATCAACTGACTTTTCTTGGGTAGGGGGGCATTTAGAGCACGTCAAAGTTTAGGCCGTGGGCTATTTGCCCTCCAGTGGCAAAAAATTGAACCCATAACTATAGATTTCAGTCAGTATGTGTGAGTATGGCATTGACTCTGCTGTCCGTGCGTGCATCGTGTGTGTGTGTGTGCGTGCGTGTGTATCTGTCACTGTCTTTATCTTTCACATCTCTGTCAACTGTTCTGCTGTCTCTGAATTTGTCTCTCGCATCTCACTGTTTCTGTCTCTGTTATCTCTGTCTCTCCTGTCTGTGTAGAAGCGCTTGCACATGCTCATTAACACATTTTTAAGGAAAGATGCATGCATGCACACCAACACACACATCCGTACACACAGACATACACACATTAATGCATGCATGCACATGCATTACAAACCCTGTCTGAATCACTTTTATTGGAAGGACATAGAAGAAGATGACACACCACACACACACACACACTATCACAAACGCACACGCATGCGCGTACACAGAAACACACACACGCAGTGATGGATTTTGAAAAGGCTTTCGATAAGGGCTCCCACCCACAGCCTTTCACAAACTTGTGCCACTATGGGATCAGCTATCAGTGCATGGATTAATAACTTCATGTGGGCAAGCAAATAGCAGCATATGTGCTAGAAGGAGCAGCACCAGAGGCAACTGCGGTCGAATCAGGAGTTCTCCAAGTTTCTGTGCTCAGGCAACCCTTGTTCCTTCTTTTTAATATCAACGACCTAAGCAAGAAACTAACCTCTGCTGCTCGTCTCTTCACTGATAATAATCTCTGCCACAGAACATTGAACGACCACAATGAACTTTAACTTGACCTCAATAATCTATCCATGATGATGATGATGTTTAATTAAAATCTTGGAACTTACAGAATGTTGTTAGCCTTGCTGTATGTCTCCTGAATGTGAGCGGAGTCCAGTGCGTGGATGGGTGTACATTTGCTCAACACTGGATGTGTGGTGATGCCTGTTCACCACCCAACAGGCAACCCGTCCTGTATCTTCTGCACCCTGCCAATGTCTTTTGCAGCTTAGGGATCCCAAACAGGGGAAGCTTACTCTAGTATGTGTTTTACAAGAGTATTCCGTCGGTATGCTGTCACTTTGATGTTGACAGATCTGACTTTAATGTTACGGCGACGGAAGCCTAGAGTCCAGTTGGGAATTTGACTCTCACATTTGTCAATATAAAACTAAGGACATCATCAATTCTGTCAATCATGCTGCCAGATTATTGAGGTCAAGTTGAAGTTCATTGCGGTCATTCAATCTTCTGTGGCAGAGTGTATCGTCAACAAAGGTTAGTTCCTTGGGTAGGCCGATGAAATAAAAAAAGAAGAAACAGAGGCTAGCTGAGCACAGAACCTTGGGGAACTCTGATTCGACTGTAATTACCTCTGATACTGGTCCTTCTACACTGCTTTCTGCTGTTTACCTGTCAGGAATCCATGTGTTGATAGGGATGCTCACACCATAGTGGCAAAGTATGTGGATGAGGAGTGGGTGGGAGACTTTGTCAAAAGCCTTTTTAAAACCCATCATTCTCTGTGTGTGCATGTGTGTGTGTGGATGTGTGTGTGTGGATGTGTGTGTGTGTGTGTGTGTGTGTTGTGTGCGTGTGCGTGTGCGTGTGCGTGTGTATGTGTGTGTGTTGTGTGTTCTTCAATTTTTACATTCTTCCATTAAAAGTGTTCCAGACAGTGTGTGTATGTGTGTGTGCGTGCATGCTTTGTGTGTGTGTGTGTGCGCGTGCGCGCGCGCCCACGCATATGCACACACCTGTGTCTATGTTTGTGTGTGTGTATGTGTGTGCATGTGTATGTGTGTGTGCGCACGCATATAATAATAGTACATTTATACAGCGCTTGACCTCAAATGAGCCCAAAGCGCTTTGCAATCAATTATGTATCAACAAGTTGATAACACAAATAGTATTCAAGAATGACACAAATCAGCAACAATGCATACACAAAGCAACTCTCTCTCTCTCTCACACACACACAAGCGCGTGCGCGCATGCACGCGCGCGGGCACATGTGCACACTCGTTGGCACACGTGCACGATTTTTTCTCTCCTCGGATGCTATGTTCATGAGTGTCTACAGTGTGTATGTGAAAATAGGGAAAGTGGGTGAGGGTTTGAAAGACTGGCTGGATTCTTTTGATTTCTACCTTAAATAACGTTGAATAATTATTTATATACTTCTTTTAAAATGTTTTTTGAAATTGTGTCTATAAAGTGCATGTGAAAAGGGGGGATGGGTGGGTATGAACAGCGTGAGCATTCTAAGAAATATTTATTATTTTATATTTTTTATGCTTCATAAAGTTTTGTAATAATGTTTTTTTTCTTGGTTGTTTTCTCTTACATTTGTAGAGCACACTGATGATGTTGTTCTTCATCGAAGAGTGCCATAGAAGCTTTATTTATTAGTATTATTATTATTAGTTGTATACAGTACACAAACACACACTTTGCTACATAGACTTTTACACAGACTTCTTTTTCAGTTTCCTGTCATATGAGCAAAGATACGTCATGCTGCCGTTATGCACCATATTAAGAAATAGCTAGGCCCAGCATGTCCAACTTCGGCTGAAGAAATCTTTGTAAGAATGTAAAAAGGCAGGAGAATGGACCAGTAAGACAGAAAGATAGCAGATGACAGTAAGCAAAGGGAAAAGGCAGAGTCAAAGAGAGTGATGGATTAGAGGAAGTTACAAGCACAAAACTTCCAGAAGCTGGGGGAACTATTTGTATGAAAGACCCCTCTCGCCGGTATCCCCACGGAGGTATACACAGACAGAAATACAGACAGAGAGATAGAGACAGAGACAGAGACAGCACACGACAGATTTAGAGATACAAGCAGACAGACAGACAGACAGACAGACAGACAGACACGCCCCCGCGCGCGCGCACACACACACGGTAGTGAGGGAAAATAGCCTGGGTTGTTTTTGCCACGAGAGGGTGAATAGCCATTGCCTAAAGTTTATCCCAGGTCGTTGACTGACGCTATAATTAGCAACAGTTATTTTAGTCATCCCGCTTATTGTAAAATATTAAATGTAAATTTCACTTAGGGTTTAAGCAAAATCCTTTGGCACACATGTACCTTAGACCCTCCCCTAACATAAAATGATGGGAAACACCTTCGCAGCTGGTGGTTTCTGTGAGAAACAGGCCCCTTTGTGACGTCACTATATACTGCTATAATACCGCTATTACCACTTGCGAATCCAACTACAATTTAGCTTTTATTGGTTATGTGCCTGTCATAAAACCGAGATCAAGCTCTAAGCTCATTACAATCACGAGTCACACAATGGGCTAGTTTGCTCATGTAGAGCCAAAATCACCGTTGCCAGCAAGGGTGCAAATATTTCTTTCCACAGTCAATCCTAAGCATCTTATGGACTACATTGCATTGATATGTGACAGAAAAAAATAATAGTTTGTGCTCTAATTCTACATGACGTAGCGTGCTTTAAAATGGCAATGAGGGCCTGCACATTTGTCTGTGCATCTTGAATTAATAAAACTGTGTTACAACTGCCATAGCCTCAGTCAACTGATCGATATGACAACTAGCATATCTTGTTCTGTTTCTTAAGTTCTTTTATAATGCTCTTTATTTTGATTAATAGGTGCATAACATAAAATATTCAATGCCCAATAAGCCAGCATTTTGTGTTTGTCACTTCTTTTACTTATACTTATGCAGTCTTGTTATTTGTAATTAAAAAAAGAAGGAAAGAAAGAAGAAAGACAATTCGACTTTAGAAAGGTGCAAATGAAATTTGAATACTGATGCAACGTTGACTCAACATGCAGTCAGCTTGATACAGTTCAGTCATCTGTGTTTCCTTTAAAACTCGTTTACCGTCAGGGAGAACGTTTGAGTGATTTCCAGCATATTTTGTATGCAAACTTTACCAATTCCCAAACCTTTTATCTACCAAAGTAACAATATACAATTATAAATCTACACTTGTACACAAGCAAACAGGAGAGAGAGAGAGAGAGAGAGAGAGAGAGAGAGAGAGAGAGAGAGAGAGAGAGAGAGAGAGAGAGAGAGAGAGAGAGAGAGAGAGGCAGACAGACACACAAAGAGCGAGAGAGAGAGAGAGAGAGAGAGAGAGAGAGAGAGAGAGAGAGAGAGAGAGAGAGAGAGAGAGAGAGAAAGAGGGGGGGGGGAGAGAGAAAAAACAGAGAGAGAGAGAGAGAGAGAGAGACAGAGAAAAAGACAGAGAGAACACTGAACACAAAACTATTTTCAAGGGTGAAGATTAGGTGTAGCCTATTTTTCCAATTTGTGTGAGAGACAGAGACAGACACATATGGTGAGAGACAGAGAATTACAGAGAACCAATAGTCTAATGTAAAAAACAAAAATCCACCAATATCGTCCCACCATTACTGCCAAACCTGTTTAATAGGCTAATGGACATGCAGTGAGAGGGGTTGGAGTTGGAGGCAGATAGTGAAGGACCAGAGACTGTCTTTCAAACATACACGTTGTATGAACCTGTTTCATTCGATCTGCTTAAGTTTCGCTTTACATGCATAACTAATGGCAAACAAGTAGCATTATACCCATCTCCTTCCGTTTCACACAGTCAAACACCATTCAATCTAATCTTACTGAGGCTGGATGCACGACTGTAGCGAATATGCATTCCAGAAGGAAACAAAGAGCAGGATAATGTAGGCGAGAGAAAATATTTACTTGGTGAGTTATTCTATTAGGGAGGCACTTCCTTATGCACTTTGAAAAGGAGTTGCATGGAATAGGCACCATGTTATGAATATATATAAACAATTGATGTCAGGCATGCCAGTAATTCCAATTTATTCTTCATATTACATCAGGTTAAGCATATCAAGACGTCTTCCTTGCAGACATCACCACAAGTTCAACTGTGAATTGCTTTAAGATAGGGCCTTTTGCAATAAGGATAGTTTGTGTTACTGTATCCATTCATGCCAGTGTAATATAGACACGCCCATCCATTCTTCTTCAAACATGTTTGTTAACAAAGCTAGAAATGCAGCTCAAAATAATTATATTTCTAGGCATAGTGTGCCACAGACGTAATTGTAAATTAAAGCAGACACTTTGAATCTTAAAAACACCAAGTACTAAATATATCATAGTTTGATTGTTTGAAGATTGTAAAAAGCATGAGAAAAATGACAAATGTCCTGGATATGTAAAACAATATTATCAAACAAGTTATATATCCAAGCATAATATGATCTATGATTTTCAGAAAGTATGATAACTTTATAATACCACATTTCCCCCCACTATAACATGGATTATGAAGGCAATGCTGCACATGGTTGTTGCTCATAATGTTCAATCTGTGTACTTAAGCCAAGGGTTCTGAGAAATAATTGGGCTAATCTATAAACTAATATGCGATTTTGAGAATAAGATGTATATTTCCTTTCAGCAAGTTACTAAGAATTCAGAGATCAAAAAATAAAATGTTATGTAGACAATTCAGTATTGTAAAATATGAACTAAATAAATCAAGTATGTAGGCTAGTTTTCTTAGGCATTTAGAGATTACTTGAATTAAAAAGAAGTGGTGGGTGTGGAAGTAAGAAAAGAGACAGTGGTCAGCAGACATGTTCTGTTTTCTTGTGATGAAGAACAATGCACCGGTTATGACTAAGGATGTCGTCAAAGAGAAAAGACTATTTTTCTGGTTACTTGTACTACATGAGAAATAAAAACTGAACAGTAGTACATTTGTCAATCTGTTTGGACTTTAAATGACCACTGTATCTCTGTATCTTCCATGTAGCTTGTAGTGTGTTTCCCACGTATTTTCCACTCAATACATGTAAACGACATGTGTGCAAAGATAAATTATTGAATCCCTTCAGATGACATTGCTTGACTTAACCTGGCTAAAAAATCATCATAATGTTTAACTAGAGGGCTTATGTTTGCCTTTGAGAACAAACATGACATGATTCTCCCCTCCACCAGCCTTTCCCTCCCCACTTCTGGCTCTGAGTGATACCGGAAGTGTTGCATCATTAATCTTTAATAATCACACAAAATAGGAATGCATTTCGTGCAGCCGTTTTTGAGTTATTTAAGATTACAATTTACCCAAATTTGGCCATTTCCAACTCACTTCCGATTTTGGGTTTGACATGGAAACGTTGCACTGTAACTCCTGAGCAAATATCGGAAATATGATTGTATTTTGTGCAGCTGTTTCCGAGATATTCAAGATTAAAAATTGGCCAAATTTGCATTTTCGGCCACATTTTGTCCAATTGGTTTTATATTGACAATTTAGCATAAGTTGTCTGACCATAGCTTGGGCACTTCCGGTTCATACTTTCGGTTCAATAATCTAACGTAATTGTTGCAAATGTACTTTAGAGCAAAGTCTGAAAATATGAACGAAATCTGTTCAGCCGTTTTTGAGTTAATGAAGATTGAAATTGTGCCAATTTTGCGTTTTTTTGGCCATATTTCGCCGAATGTTTGGCAAAATAATTTAATATTACTAATTTGGCAATCACTTAATGCCCTGCAACTTTCCTGAAAATCACAGCCAAATCGGACGAAAAAGGGGCAGAAAAAAGAAGGGGAAAAAAACCCTCTTACAAATGCAATAGTGTTCTACCTAAATGGTAGAATCCTAATAAAACTGAAGAAAACTCTGTAGACACATTCTGTAAACTTTGTAACAAAAGAAATTCAGACACCTACAGTTTTGACAGAAGCCAGCAACCATACATTTTTTAAGGCACAAAATGCAGTACAAAGCAGTACTTGTGCGTCATTTATATGCACGTGCAATGACGTCGCAGGGGAGGAGTTAAGCAGCTACGGTAGGAAAGCGTAAAAGCGTCAAAAGTAATGAGATCTGAAATCTGCCGGACTTTAAATGACCACTGCATATACCCCCCATCGTGTAGATGGTGTTTCCCACGCTGTCCTTGCTCAGGACAATGTATACAACATGTTTGTAAAGGGAAATCGCTTAAACCCTTGTGAAAATTTACATTTTTTTAAACAGTATGAGTATTTATAATTGAAGTTGAATAGTATTGATATGGCAATGTGTTTATTGTCAGTCTAACTAGTTAAATAAATCTTTATTTCTTTTTTTTTATAAACTGCTTGTCTGTTGTTTATGTTCTGGTTCCATTTATCTTAGAATTCTCCTTACTGTTCGCCTCTTCCCACAGGCAAAGTACAAGGTTTGGTTCATCCTGACAGACGAAGCCTTGAGGACGTTGTGCTCTGGCTGTGGGATGCCCGGGAGGTGATCAGGCTTGGGGGTATCCTACAATATGATAATGTGTTGAATTTTTCAATATGTGATAACGTTTGCTTAAATTTCTGTTCATATCGGTTATCAATGATTCAAGGCGGACAGTGAAGTAAAGAAGAGTATATGGCGGAGCAAACGAAAAGCTAAGCGAGAGCTGGCATTTTAGTTGACGTACCTGTAAATAATGAATTTTTACGGAGCTAAATAATTAATTATTTAGGCGACAGAACCCCGATTGTTTTAAATAATGAATTATTTAGACGATGCTGTTGTAAATAATCATTATTTAGTAAACAATCATTCCTTTGGTAGATATGTTGCATTATTTAGCATGTAATGAATTGTTTAGAGGATGTTTTTGAATAAAATAAATTATTTATAAACAATCAATTATTTGCAGACAAAAATCATTATTTAGTAAATAAGTCTTATTTGCAGCATACGATACTTTATTTAATTGTCAAAAGTAGCAAACTCTTTTTAAGGAGCATATTTCTTTTAATATTTGCAAATAATGCATTATATGCTTAAATAATGCATTATTTAGCTAAATAATGCATTATTTAGGATATTGAAAAATAAATGACTTTCTTTACACGTAGAATGCTATAGATAGCTTGATCTCAGTGCCATCAATGTCTACAGAACCTGGGAGAATCTGAGTTTTAATTGTGTGGTTAGAGGCTACAAGAATTATCTCTGTCTTATCAGCATTCAGTTGCAGTTTGTTGTAAAACATCCATGTTTTAACAGCAGAGATGCACAACTTAGAAGAATAAATCATTTGATCTAATTGACTCAGGTGGGCAGAAATGTACAGTTGATTGTCATCAGAAAAGCTATGATGTAGAATAGAATGCTGGTTGATGATGGCGGAGAGAGGTTGGGTATAAAGAACAAAAAGGATAGGGCCTAAGACTGAACCTTGGGGCACACCGAACTGAAGACCTTTTGGAAGAGATGAAGAACCATTGACAACAACTGTCTGTGTGCGATCAGAGAGGTAGGAAGAAAACCAGGAAAGAACAGCCCCAGATAGACCAAAGGAGGTGTGAAGTCTAGAAATGAGGATGGAGTGGTCGATAGTGTCAAACGCTGTAGAAAGATCAAGGAGAAAGAAAGAAAAGAAACCTTGTTTTCATCCAAGGCAGTGAGCAGGGCGTTCGTTATCTTTAAGAGGGCTGTCTCAGTACTGTGACCTGCTCGATAAGCAGACTGGTTTGGATAGAAAAGATCGTTAACCTGAAGATGGCCAGACAGCTGTTTAAGAACCATCTTTTCCGTAAGCTTGGAACGGAATGAAAGATTAGAGACAGGCCGATAATTCTTTAGATTTTGAGGATCGAGACTAGGCTTCTTTAAGAGAGGTTTGACAACTGCAGATTTGAAATGAGTTGGAAAGCGGCCTGAACATAGACATTCATTGATGATGGATGTAAAGTAAGGAAGGAGATCATCAAGACACTGGGAGAAGAGAGATGAAGGTAGAGGGTCTAGTTCACAGGTTTTAGTCTGAGTTCGGGTCAAAATCTTCTTAACCTCATCAGTGGAAACAGAACGGAACTCAGACCACATACTGCCAGAAAAGGAGGGACCAGGGACAGAGTCAGTTGATGGTGGAGCAGATTGAGAATCAAGATTGTGGCGGATGGTGGCTATCTTGCTGTGAAAGAAATCAGAGAAACGTTGAGGGAGTTCAGACACAGGGATAGAAGAAGGTAGAGGTGTGGACTTTGGTTTACCAAGGAGGGACTTGGCTAAGCTAAACAATTGACGTGAAGTAGTACAAGCGAGAATTTGGGCATTCAAACAAGAGCATTTGGCCTTATCTATAATGTCAGACACAATTTTGTTCATGGCTCGAAAAATCTGTGAATTTCAAGTCCAGTCTTAACCCACTGGCGCTCTGCATGGCGGCATTCTTGTTTACCCTGAGTCACCTCAGGTGCCACAGAAGCATACCACAGTGATGGAGGCCTACTGGAGATCTTGCGACGGATGACAGGGGCGTGGAGGTCGAGTAGACTGGTCAGGAGGTGGTGGAGCTGGTCGGCAGAAGGCTGTAGAGATGAGTCAAGTCTGGCCCTGAGGTCAGACATGAAGGCAGTGATGTCGATGGAGGAGAACTTCCTGGTCTCAGCATACACAGGAGGGCATGAGGGGCGAGATAAACGGAGGCAGGAAAGAACACAGAGATGGTCAGAAAAGTCCAGGAAGGAGTCAGGAGCAGTGGACCGCAGGACGTCTTCGTCGTCACGCCTGACGATAACCAGGTCAAGGGTGTGACCTTTCTGGTGGGTGGGGAAGGTCACAGCCTGGTGCAGGTCGAAGTCATCCAGCAGTGCGGTGAAGCGGAGGGTGAGGGGGTCAGTGGGAACATCAACATGAATGTTGAAGTCTCCCATGATGATTGGAACACCGCTGGTAGTGTTGCAGTGCTCCAGCAAAGAGGGAAACTCGTCGAGGAAGAGGGAGTCCGAAAGTTTGTTTTTCTTGTTGGGAGGGGGGCGGTAGAGGCAGAAAAGCTGTAGGCAGTGCTGACGGAGTGTACCGGAGAGCTGGGCCAGTTCAAAGGAGGAGTGTGGAAAGGGGAAGAGGGAGGTAGAGGTGAGATGGAGGCACAGTTTTTCACGCACGACAAAGGCAATGCCTCCGCCACGTGAAGAGCGAGGATAGGAGATGGTTTTGTAGCCAGGGAAACGCCTTATGATCACTTTTAGTACTACCAGGAAACGTCTTATGCTCACTTTTAGTACTACCAGGGACGTATAAACTCTTTGGTATTAGCAACACAGAACAGATATAGGCCTAATATGCACGCACTCCATATAACCAGAGAGAGAGAGAGAGAGAGAGAGAGAGAGAGACAGAGAGACAGAGAGAGAGAGAGAGAGAGAGAGAGAGAGCGAACGAAGGAACCTTTTTTATTGAGGGAAAAGACTAAGCACTATACAGGCTTGTTTACATCCAGCCCTCATAAAAAATGAAAAAGGAGAAGAAAAAACAATAACCACCATTAACAATAAATGTAACATTTAAAAAAAGAATGAAAGTGAAAAAGCATGCACATACAAAATTCATACTTATCAAATAACCATGAAAAAACATCAGAGAGAGAGAGAGAGAGAGAGAGAGAGAGAGAGAGAGAGAGAGAGAGAGAGAGAGAGCGTAACAACCTTCGTTCTAACTGCAATGGGCTCTTGGCTTAATAACAAAAAAAAAGTTCAAAAGTAAACAGAGAAAAAAGTCCAGACTTATAGCCATCTTACGTGCTGACAAATACTATACTAGGGATGCGGTGGGCGAAACGAGACACTCAGTGTGGGCAAAACGACACAATAAATGCGAATGAAGCGGCAGATTACGTACATCAAAGAATAGGCGAAATGCGCGTAGGTGAAGTGGATGGCAATGCAAGTTAATATTTTTTACTTTCTCCATGGCAACACAGCTAGTGATAGCCACTCATAAAGGTCTCTGTACACATGACATTTTTTTTTTACTCTCTAATTTTTGATATTTTGGTATTTTCTAGTCACAGAAACTCGTCTCTGTGAAATTCGGGTTGCTCCCACCAGGAGAGAGCGTCGCTCTAGTACAGCACCACCCTTTTTTTTATGCTCTACCGAATAGTGGAGTGGGGTTTAATGTGTGCGCAAGATTTTATGCATGTGTTCGCACACAAGTGTCTTTCCCAAGAATACAACACCGCGGACGGAGCAGATTTCGAACCACTGCACTCGCAGACCCGTTGGATTACGAGCCGGCGACCTGCCAACTGAGCCACGACGCCTCTGGCTCCACGGCAACACAGTGATATATCTATTGACCCCTGGCAACATAGTGTTAGGCCACTCACTCATAACATGACTCATATGACTCTTAGGCCACTCACTCATAACATCATCACTCACTGTGTTGCCATGGGGAAATTGTGATATTTTGTGAATTGCTAACGAGTACACAGACCTTAAAGAGGCACCCTGACGGATGAGTTTTTTTGGGCAAGAAACACGTCGATATCACCATGAAAACACCCTTTACAAATATTGCAAAACTCTATACTTTGATCTTGTTTCCTATAAATCAAACCGTCAAATCTGCGATTCCTCCTTGGCGGAGGTGCTGGAAGTCAGATTCTTTCAGTGAAAGAGAAGGAATGTGCCTTCTCTTTTCTAATGGCCACTCGAGTCGCTTAGACCAAATCATGAAATTTCCACAATACAAGCCTTTTTATTTACAGTTTACCAAAAGGAGTTTTGCTCGCAACAAAGGAAATAGCTCCCTTTTTTTTTTGACTGCACTACAAAGAAGAAACAAGTGGCAAAGCCTTCAAGTCTTACTCGAACAGGCACACGTGGGACAACAACAAACAAAGATTGAGTGGGGTGTCTAAAGTACAAGACTGCCAATACAAATTTAAAGTACAAATGAAACTATCGCTAATGGATACAACTTTTTTTTAAAGAAAAAAAAGTGCCCATGCTGAGAATCCAACCGGGAACCATAGGCATGACAGACACTACCAATGAGCTATCGAGGCTTTCAGTGTTGATGAGTTTTGTAACTCATGTTGCCTGTTGAATACTCTCCTATAATTTTAATCCACTAATCTAAAATCTGTTGGTTATCTGTTTACAGTGTTGTTTTAAGTATTTAATTATCCAAATCATTATTGTTTGAAAGCTTGCATAAACATCTATGTGCATGCCAAGTTTGAACAATGTAGCCTACGCCTTCTGTTTCCCGAGAAAATGCCAACGTTAAAATGTGGAGATTAGACCACAGACGCACACACACACACACACACGCACACAACTATCATACTATAGACTCACTTCGTGTTACCTTCGCTAATACGAGTGAGCCAAAAACTTCAAGCACTCTGAGTGTCCTCCACCAACCCCGTTCAAAATGGCTTCTCTCTTCGGCAACTCCGCCAAGGAGGAATCGCCCTTTTGACGGTTTGATTTCTAGGAAACCAGAGCAAAGTGAGTAGACCATGGGCCCTCCTAGACACCCCCCCCCCCCCCCCCCCTAGGGAATTTTGCAGACAGGTACCACTGGAAAGCTTAACATCTAAGCTACTGAAAACAGGTTGGCCAGTGATCCTTTGCTGAGTGTAGCTGTGGTGGGTGGTCAAAGTTAGGTACCCGTGAGAATTGCGCATTCCATAGAATGCCCTCTTAGATCCTCCTTTATCTTTTTTGGGGGGATGAAATCTTTGTAGAAGAACTACTGAAAGGTCTGATGTCTATTATAGTGGTTGACTGCCATCAGTCTTCTATGGTAAAAAGGGTGGTTTGTTTGAGCAGAACTGAACAACGAATAGCAGTTAGCGTAATCGCTACTTGAGTATCAAAGTTACTGCTGTTTTGAATTTTGTCTCAATTCATAACATTAAGTAAGAAGAGAGCCACTTATCACCAAGCAGCATTTGACCTGACAGACATGGACAGACACCAGCTCTCATAAGGATCTAAGATCTTCCCAGATCACACAGAGTGAACATGACATCTGCAACGCCATTACTGCAGTCCTCAACTTCATCAAACCGTTTGAGGTTGAAGACAAGAACACTCTCTATTGCTTGTCTTCAGGTGCACCAGTGCCAAACAACATCGCATCTGATCTTCTGAATGCTGATGAAGCAGGAGAAAAGGCTTGCAGGGCCTTTATCGAGGAGTGACTGGTCAAGAGAACAACAAGCTTCAATCCCCCAATCAAGAAGCTCAATCTCAAGACTTGTTCAAGCACTGTGAAGTCTTCTAATGTCTCAGGACTTTCAAAGAAGACAAAGCAGATCACAGTTGAGTGGAACGTCTTTGGCCAGCTTGTTCTCCTTGCAGTTGACCACAACATCAGTTTGGAGCGAGTCTTGTGCTTTCCACGGGGCCCAGTACCTTGGCCTCTGGCAACGGCTGATGGATATCTTGTGAAGACTAACAAGTCAAATCTACTACATTTTCTTGAAGGAGATGTCCTCTCAGCAGAAAGGCCAAGCCGCAGCACCAACACCTATGTCATTGACGGGAATGCTTTGTTCCAAGCCCAGATAGCCCTTCCATCCACATTTGGGGTCCTCGCAGAAAGGTGGGAGAACTATTTGTATGAAACACATACACACACCGGTATTCCCACAGGGGAGCATAGTTTTCAACCAGTTCAGTAACTGTTAGAAATCAATTTTTCGCAACAAGACAAAAAGCATGGCGGTCGTACTCAGGTCTGAGGTGCCCGAAGCGTTGACGTCACGTGGTAGACACAGAAGTGCTTCAGGATGGACTGCATCTCACGGAAACTGAAGATCCCTTGGAAGCAGGTCACATCTGTCCAACTTTTAATGCACTCGTAGTAAAACACTCGAAACAACTGCAGGTCACATCTGTCCCACATTCAGTGTACTCATAGTAAAATACTCAACACAACTGCAGGTCACATCTGTCCCACATTCAGTGCACTCGTAAAATACTCAACAGAACTGCAGGTCACATCTGTCCCACATTCAGTGCACTCATAGTAAAACACTCAACACAACTGCAGGTCACATCTGTCCCACATTCAGTGCACTCATAGTAAAATACTCAACACAACTGCAGGTCACATCTGTCCACATTCAGTGCACTCGTAAAATACTCAACACAACTGCAGGTCACATCTGTCCCACATTCAGTGCACTCATAAAACACACACAACTACAGGTCACATCTGTCCCACATTCAGTGCACTCATAGCAAAACACTCAACACAACAGCAGGTCACATCTGTCCCACATTCAGTGCACTCATAGCAAAACACTCAACACAACAGCAGGTCACATCTGTCCCACATTCAGTGCACTCATAGCAAAACACTCAACACAACAGCAGGTCACATCTGTCCCACATTCAATGCACTCCATAGCAAAACACTCAACACAACAGCAGGTTCTGTCCCACATTCAGTGCACTCATAGCAAAACACTCAACAGAACTTCAGGTCACATCTGTCCAACATTCAGCGCACTCATAGTAAAACACTCACTGTCACACAATTGCAGGTCACATCTGCCCCACATTCAGTGCACTCATAGTAAAACACTCAACAGAACTGCAGGTCATATCTGTCCAACATTCAGCGCACTCATAGTCAAACACTCACTGTCACACAATTGCAGGTAATATCTGTCCCACATTCAGTGCACTCATAGCAAAACACTCAACACAATTGCAGGTCACATCTGTCCCACATTCAGTGCACTCATAGTAAAACACTCAACACAATTGCAGGTCACATCTGTCCCACATTCAGTGCTCTTGTAGTAAAACACTCAACACAGTTGCAGGTCACATCTGTCCCACATTCAGTGCTCTTGTAGTAAAACACTCAACACAATTGCAGGTCACATCTGTCCCACATTCAGTGCACTCATAGCAAAACACTCAACACAACAGCAGGTCACATCTGTCCCACATTCAGTGCCCTCGTAAAACACTCAACACAACTGCAAGTCACATATGTCCCACATTCAATACACTCATAGCAAAACACTCAACACAACTGCAGGTCACATCTGTCCTACATTCAGTGCACTCATAGCAAAACACTCAACACAGCAGCAGGTCACACCTGTCACACATTCAGTGCACTCATAGTAAAACACTCAACACAACTGCAGGTCACGTTTGTCCCACATTCAGTGGACTCGTAAAACACTCAACACAACTGCAGATGTATTATTGTACTTATACAGTCTGACAACAAATATTTGTTATGAAATATTCAGGAGCACGCTATAAGCGCTAGCTTGTTGAGGCTCGTTTTTGCTTTCTGTTAATGTGCTGTTTGAAATATTAAAGATTTGTGTAAAGCAACACAACTGCAGGTCACATCTGTCCCACATTCAATGCACTCATAAAACACTCAACGCAATTAATGAGCTCATAATTATGCTAGCAAACTGTAAATTTGTTGCTTTAAATCAAAAGAAGATGTCACAGAAGATAATCATAGTTTCGGATTAAATGACTGAAACATAAACTAACGAAGACATGTCAATGGTTACCACAGAAAAAGCCCTATTGCTGTAATATATATCATAACGAGAATAGGCCCATTATGCAGTCACCCTTCAACAAAAAAGTTAAGGTAAAAGGTGATGGTTTCATAGGATCAGTTAATTAATTATTGACTATGTCAAGCACTCAATTTTGGAGGGTTGGTACCCAACTCTCCCCTTTTACATGCCCCGGAAAAAGTAAACACCTATTTGCACCTGGGTGGAGCAACAAAAACTGGAGTCAAGTACCTTTGGCTTTACGAAGGACACAACACCAAACGGAACAGCAATCTTTCCCTTGCATAGTTGCAACTGCAAATCTCCACATTATGAAACAGCGGCAGTACTGATTCAACCATGACTGCATCACTCACTGTATTAAAAAATAAGCAATACATTTGTACAGAAAGTTCAAACCTAACACAGGCATCCCTCAATGCAGACCTGTTTATCCCCTACACAAGTCTTGAGTAGTCTGGATAGCTAAAATGAGTAGTTTTGGTGCAAAATGTGTAGTTTTATTCATTAAACCATCAAATAATGTTCACTGAAAATGAGTAATTAGAGCTTTTTTCAATTTTGAAGAGTAGTAGAGGTCCAAATTGATTAGAATACTAATCAAAAAGAGTAGAGTAAACAGGGCTGTCAATGTATTCATAGTTTCTCTTTGTAAAATATTTGTACAGGAGATCAGACCCTTACATGCAGACACCTTTACTGTACTCACGATTAAGTCCAATGTCGTGAAAGGTCAGGATGGCGGGTTTGGAGCGGTCCCCCTGGATGGCCACATGCATATTACCCACTGGAGTTTCAACGTCATCCTCCTGCAGAGAACATCAGTGAAAATGTTGATTACCGCATGTTAGAAATATAAGGTGGCGTTGCTCTTAATTCGCTATCCCGAGCCCCAACTCGCAGCCACACCTTCAGCCTCAAAGGGTTGGCTTTTAAGGGCAGTTGGGTACTTGTGCTTAAAGGTGGACTCGGACGGATTAGCTCTTGCAAGAAACACATCGAGATCATCAGAAAGACAGCCTTTTCAAGGATCGGAACACTCACTTTGCTCTGGTTTCTTAGAAATTAAACCGTCAAAAAGGAGATTTTTCCTTGGCAGAGAAAGTAGCCATTTTGGATAGGGTGGGTGGAGGTAATTCATTGTGGTTGAAGCGTTTTCTTTTTTTGTAGTGCAGTAAAGAAAAAATGAACTATTTCCTTTGTTGTGAGAGAAACTCCTTTAGATAAACTGCATAAAATATCTAAATAAAAAGGCTTGTATTGCGAAAAGTTTGTGCAAACGATTTGGTTTAAACACAGGCGGCCATTCAAAAAGAGACGGCAAACGCCATCTCTTTGGGTGAAAGAATTTGACTTCCAGCACCTCCACGAAGGAGGAATCGCCTTTTTGACAGCTTGATTTCTGGGAAACCAGAGCAAAGAGAGCACTTGTTGCTATCACTGTGAAGGGTGTTTTCCTGCTGATCTGGACGTGTTTCTTGCAAAAACTCATCCGTCAGGATGCCCCTTTAGCGTCGTAACCGAAGCAGTTTTCAAAATATTAGTAGAATTCCATGTTTTTTGTTTCTAATATCTGAATATAGAGGGCATGTAAATACAAAATGTTGTTCATTTTCTATTGCTTTTGATACTATTGACCACCATACACAATTGAATTGCGGTCATCTTCAGATTCCAAAATTCTCTGTGTTCCTAGTACATGAACAAAAATGTTTGGTGAGCGCTCTTTTTCCTTTTCGGCCCCATCAGTTTGGAACTCCTCACCTAGCGAAATTCGCCATATCCAGTCCTTGCAATGCTTCAAATCAGCTCTCAAGACCCACCTATTCAAGCTACATCACAACCTTTAGGCCACATTACTTCTCGACTCTATTATTACACATGACATACCCTCCCCTCCCCCCCTCCCATATTAGTTTCACTGTGTGTTGAATGCAATGTCTACGTCAGCTTTGTTGTGAGAGAGTCAGAGAGAGAGAGAGAGAGAGAGAGAGAGAGAGAGAGAGAGAGAGAGAGAGAGAGAGAGAGAGAGATGATGCTTTATTTAACCGATTGTATTTTGTATTGTGTTCTTGTGTGTGATGAGTGGTGGTGATGGTAACGGTGTGCGTTTGTGTGTGTGCGTGCGTGAGTGAGTATATGTGTATGTATGTGTGCGTACGTGCATGCCTGCATATATGTGTGGGTGGGGGTGTATCATTGTATGTGTATGCCTATAAATTGCATGTGTGTGAGCGATTATTTGTTTTTGTTGTTGAATTTCTTGCTTTTAATTTTTGTTGTTGTTAAGCGCATAGAGCTCCACATTTGGTGGAGGAGTGCGCTATATAAATGATTCACTATTAAAAGTATTATTTAGTATTAATATTATTATTATTAATATAAGACAGAAAAAAAACGCAAGGGGGGGGGGGGGGGGGGGGGGGGGCACATCTTGACCTTTACCCACTAAATGTTTGTCTAAACAATAACCCATTAATTACAAAAGGCGCAAAAAGAGTGAGTGAAACAGAAAGAGAGACAGACACAAAGGGAGAAAGTCAAAGAGAGACAGACCCAGAAACACTGCGAGACATAAATACAGAAGCACAGAGAGAAAGAGACAGAGAGACACACACACGTACAGAAAGAGGGACAATGAGAGTGAGAGACAGACATAAGAGGGACAAAGAGAGTCTGTGTGTGTGTGTGTGTGTGTGTGTGTGTGTGTGTGTGTGTGTGTGTGTGTGTGTGAGAGAGAGAGAGAGAGAGAGAGAGAGAGAGAGAGAGAGAGAGAGAGAGAGAGAGAGAGAGAGAGAGAGAGAGAGAGAGAGAGAGAGAGAGAGAGAGAGAGCACAGTTTTGCGATATTGAGTAGAATCAGTACAGTGGAACCTTCCTTATAAGACATCCCATTAATATATATTATAAGACTCCCTCCCATATATATATAAGACCTACTTCTCTGAGACATTGCCCTTCTTTGCAAGTACTAAAATTACCTCCCTTACAACTTCCATCCCTTATGACTCCAACCCACCTGCGTGCGCATCTCGACCCTTCCAACGGAAGTGTCGCCATCTTAGTCCTTATTTGTGTGTAAACAAAGTGAAAATGTTATATAAATGTGTAAAGAAAACATCCAGATGTTATAAATACAGTTTAGATAAGTTTCGAATTGGAACAGCCAAATACGCAGCATCGATCTAGCATTTTTCAAAAAAAGGTAAGGACTAAGATGGCGGTCTCCCATAATATGGCGCTCCTTGTGGCCGGATATGACGACACGTGGGTACCAGCCATAAGACCTCATTTTGGACGATTTTTGGGTCTTATGTTAGGGAGGTTCCACTGTACTGAAAAACCATGTGATTGTGAGTAAATAGCCTCGGTTCTATTTTCTATGAGTGAGAAAAGCTTGAATTCTATTTTCACTCGATCTTGACTGAGAATAGCCGGTGTTAACATGATTAAAACATGCCTACAATCGCTTTGGTATCGTTTAACTAACCTGTCATCATCGTGTCGGGACGAAAATATAAATATAACAAATAAAACAATTTGCTGCCGACATTACCTTCTAACGTGTAGCAGCATATTGCTTGCGTCCGCACATCTTTCTGCACTTTGAGTTTGACTTTGTTCCAGGCTGGATGGCGTTCGAATCTCTCCGCCATGATGATCTTGTTATCAGTTGGCGCGTTTCGCATAAGCCCCCTTACCGTTTCCGGGGTTGTTGTCTTTTTGAACAAATAAAAGCAATATTTCAAACAAAATAATGTTTTTTCTTTAAAAATAAAATTAACAAAGTTTTCTTCAAGGACTTGTTTATCTTCACAACGGATGAATAGTCCGCGCATGCGCAAATATGCCAAGAATGTAAAAACCGCTGTTTGCGACATATTTGCACGCGCTGCAAATTTGCACGCGACATGCTTCATCAAGTTCGACATCAAGCAGTTCAACCAGAGATAGTTTAAGCTCTCTGGTTCAACATAATTATATGTTCAAATTCTGATCGCTTCTCGGCCTTTTGGCTAAGACAGTGATTCAGGAACATAAATTTTTGTTTATATCCTGGTTGGTTTGTTCAGCCCGTCGTACATGGCGAAAGCCGATACGCGACGTTTAAACCAAAGATACTGATTCTGGTATTTAAAATAACGTCGATAGGCCAGTTGCATTATCGCTTCAAATTCCAGCCTGAGTCTTTGGATAGCCGTTGTTATGATAAATAAGTACCTGTCATTAAATATCTACCTCTCGCATGAGAACTGTACCCATCTACCCTAACCCTATCCCTAACCCTAACCCTAACCCTAACCACGGAAAGAACCAAAAAATAGAGCAGGAGGGTGTAAATCTACATATTTGCCGATAAATCGATGTACAAGTCCATAAATCCATAATCCGTAAAATTCACAATGGCGGACAAACAAACGATTCTGATTGGCTACGCTAGGACTACTTCTAATGCGCATGCGCAGAGGTAAATATTTCATAGGACTACTTATTCATTATGACACCGTCATTGTTGTGATGTAACGTTCTCACTAACGATAACTCTATCAGCCCGGATCGCCGTACTTTATAAGTACTCTGTCTTCCCCTGTACAGTCTTTGGTTAAACTGAACTTCCATCCAACATAATTATTTTCGATCGTAATTGAAAGTTGTTTTGAGTAAGAGGTTGCTAAAATATTGAAGACGTACTTTGTTTAGAATAATTTAATATGGAGAAGATTTGGGTAAATAAGGGGGGGGGGGGGGGGGGGGGGGGGGGGAAGTTTGTTGTAGAATTTATTAAATTTTAATTAGTCTAGATCTAAATATTTTGGGCAGACGGTCGTTTAGGATTTTCGCGGGTTAGTGTAACGATTTTGGCACTACAAGGCGACCTCGTTTTCGATTGGAATAAAACAAAATTACTAACTTTTTTGGCATTGAGTTCTTTTAATTTTGTAGGCTAAATAGTAAAGGGGGATGGAATACTTCAACATAGTACGAGTTTATTTTGGATTTTAATGGAAGAGAGAAGTTTGCAGGTAGTTGAAGATCTATGAAAAGAGTGCAGGGAAAGAAGAGGTGTTGGTGAGACAACAGTGGAGAACTGGCAGGGAGAAGAAAGAAGGTGGGTCAACTGTGAGTAGGTTGACCCATTCGTTTTTGTTTTTTTGATTTGGTTCAATTTCGTTATTTTTGCTGCATTGTTTTGTGAAATGTGATTTGTTTCCAAACTCAAATAGATTAATTTAAAATAAATAAATAATAATTTATTACCATGGTGGAATTATAAAACAAATTCTTAGACATGCTCTTGAACCTGTGTAGGATCATGTGGAGTTATTAACATCAGTGGACTATGATTAAGGGTGACATAGATATAACTGGGGTCTATCTAGCCACCTGGGACGGTATTCACGTTGAGATAGCATGAGACTTAGCATGATGCTAACTTAGAAGCTCTTCCAATGTCCTATAGGATTTAATAGGACTTTTGGAAGAGCTTCTAAGTTAGCATCATGCTAAGTCTCATGCTATCTCGACGTGAATACCGTCCCTGGTCACCTGCATCTCGTGTTGAGATTTGTTTTCTTTTCTTTTGGGAATGAAAATAGATTTGTTTTCTTTTCTTTTGGGAATAGGCGGTCTTAGAGCTACTGATTCGAGGCAGTACCCTTTGACTCGGCTTGGTTTGCCGGGTTTGAGGGGGGCCTTGAAATCGCAGGCTCTTTTGGGGGAAAAAAGATGGTTAGGGTGGCAAGAAAGGTTGGGAAGGAGGGGGGAATGGAAGGGTGGTTTGGGAATAGGCTGTCTTGGAGCTATTGATTCGAGGCAGTACCCTTGACTCGGCATGGTTTGCCAGGTTTAAGGGGGGCCTCGAAATCGCAGGCTCTGGGAAATAAAAGGGGACCAAGGCGAAGGAAAGGGGGGAGGAGGCTTTGGGAAAAGGGAAGGGGGGGGGGGAGGCTTGGGGTGTGGCTAGTAATTTTGTTAGTTTGGGTTCTCTTCCTGTGGACTCCTTTGTAGCGTAGGAAAAGATAACTTTTAAGATTTATTTTCTTTTATTGGGGTTGTGCCCTTTTCTGGATGGTATTATTTTAACCTTTGAAGGATTAACCATACTATGGTTTGTGGAAGGATTAAGCTTGGAGTACTGGAACTTTTCACTAGTATGAGTGGAAGTTTTAAAATATCAGATTTTTGGTGTTACATTTTTTTTAGGGTAAGGGGAGAGGCGGTATTGCCTCCATTTTTACCTAATCCATTTTCTGACCGCAGTTCCGGGTTACATCATTACTTGAATTTTTACTCCTCTCTGTAACTCGTCAGCTCTTTTCGAGTGGTATAAAGATAAGAATTGGCCGTTCAAGTTTTTATCTAAGCGAGTATTTTTAATTTATATTGGGTAGTGCAGACCTGGTATAATTAACTAATTTTATCCAACTCCAAGTTGATCATAAACAAACTATGTATGTTAGTTGTCCTCTAAAAACAATTTAAATGTTTTCCACTCATGATCCTACGCATGAAAATAATAAGCTAAAGAGCAAATCAAATTTAGTAAACATTAATATTTGACAGCACATTCCACTATGTTTTAGCAATCAAAAAGGATGGAGTCTCCTTTATTGAGTGCACTTCAGTTAATCAAGGCTACTTTCTATAATATTTATTACCCTGGGCTTGTATCAAGTTTTTTTGGGATATAGCTCATGCTTCGACATGAGTCCTAGTTAGCAACATGGTATAAGATAGATGGTGTGGGTAGCAATTATGTTATGTTTTTTCTATTTTTTGGTTCTCTAAAATGATTATTGACATGCCTGATAGTTGTTCGTATTGGGGCAAGTGTGAGTAGGGCTCACGAGCATGGAAGGGGATCCATGGCGGGAGACTATTTACCGGCTTTTGGGGGAGGAGAAGGAGGAGGATTAGGGTTAGGAGGAACACTTAGAGGAGGGGAGGCATATAATTAAATTAGTTCAATCTTTTTCGAACTTATCAGATAACGGGGCCACTTGATTTAATTGGGAATCAGGGAGAGCTTTCGGCTGGTTATAATCGATAAAGGTTGTTGCCCCAAGTAAAGGTAAGATGTTACGCATGGAAGAGGCATGGAACGAAAGGGGTGAATGTTAGCAAAATCGAGATCTTACTAAGATAATGCCATAATTAGAGCAGGATGAGAGGATGAGAGGAAAAGTCGGCACAGGTAGAAGGACGGATGAAAGAGACTCCATGGGGAGAGGGGGAGGTGAAGAAGGCGAGATGGGAAGACTGTCATGTTTAATGATGACGTGTCAGCTGGGGAAGCTACAGAATGAAAAGGCACAAGTGGGAAAAAGGAGGGATGGGTGTTGGATCCAACACAATTGGGGGAGGGGAGGTTTAACAGAAATTGTGCATTTTTTGGCTCTCTGCTCCGGTGCATACCAAAGTTTGCATTATTTATCTTTTATGTTTATAGAGGAGGTCATAAGTGTTGGATAGTGGATAGTAGTACTGTTTCATGGGCATTTGAAGAACGATCTGAAGTTAGTAAGAATACTGTGACCATGAGTTTTAACTTACACGAGAACAACATTAAGTAACTCAATATCATTCTAAATTTTAGTAGAAGCAGAAGGGTCTTGGCTGGGGATATTTTCAAATGTTTTCCACCGGATTGATAACACGTGACTAAGATTACCTGTTCAGTTAGTTGTTCGTCTGGGTAGTGCCGCTCTCACAGCCGGGGTCTGTGAGTCCACACAGAAGGGGTCTGTGTGGTGGCCACTCAGCCGGGGCCTGTTTGGTCAGATACTTATTCGCCAGCTAAAGGAGGTTTAACAGCTCAATCTTCATTAGTCCGTCACCAAGACGGACTATTGCGATGGGCTGGTTTGTCTTTTTTTTTTCTTTTTCTTCTGTCTGTCCCAAGGATATCTCCCGAACCGCTTGACCGAATCGCGTCAAATTTTGTGTGAAGGTGTGCCTCCTTAATAGGAAGAGATCGGCGCAAACCATTTTGCCGTCGTGACCTTGACCTTGACAACCGAAAATCTATTTTTAGCCATATCTCGGGCACCGATCAACATAGGATGTTGAAACTTGGTATGAAGGTGGTTTGGCTTATGCCCGTTCTGATGATGGCATACCGATCAAGGTCAAGGTCAAAAAGATCGCTGGAGCCTGAAAATCGGAGGGTCATTTTTTTCTCCTTCTGTCTGTCCCAAGGATATCTTTCGAACGGGTTGACAGAATCACGTCAAATTTTGTGTGCTGGTGTGTCACCATGAGAGGAAGGCATCCGCGCAAACCATATTGCCGTCGTGACCTTGACCTTGGCGTACGACCTTGAAAACCGAAAATCTTTCAGGGGCCATAACTCCCACACCGTTAGTGTTAGAGTCTTCAAATTTGGCATGAAGGTACTTTGGCTTATGCCCGTTCTGATGGTGGCATACATATCAAGGTCAAGGTCACGGTCCGGGCGATCAGTAGGCCTTGAAAGTGGTAGGGGTCTACATATTGGGTTTTAAGCCATATTTTCCACATTCGTACTTGACAGAAGCACTTCAGATTGTGTGTGGTACTGTATACCCTAGAGAAGAAAACGTCCGAGCATAAATTATCACCATGCTGACCTTGACCTTGAAGTGTGACCTTGACAACCGAAATGTCCTTCTTTGCGCTATATGTTTCTTCTTCAAGCTGTATCTCGTGAACTAGAAGACAGAATCCCTTCCAATTTTGTGTCAGGATGTGACACTCTACGGGGTGTCGCAAGTGCGTGGCATTGCTGGTGACGGACATGTCTGCCGCTCGGCGACGCCCTTGTTGTCCTTAACTTGGTGCAGGCCTTGTTACTCGATGGAGGGATAATCGGGGAGGTTTGACATTTGGATTTGGTAGATGAAGGTTATTGCCAGAATTAAAATATAAGGAGGTATTCACGGAAGAGTCAGTAGGAATTCTGTGCCCGTGAGTACTTCCCTTATAATATGAGAACGGTTAATGTAAATTAATGGAAATTTAAAACAAAATAGGAAAAATTGTAGTGTTTGGAAATGAAGCCATGTTTTTGTTTTAATTTCTGTTCATTTTGAGTTAAAAAAAACCCTGCATGTAATGATGTAGGGGTACAATTACTTGAAAGCAAAATGAATCTTTAATAATATGTTAACCTAATTGTTATTTGCAAATCTAATTTTAAATTTAAAAAATTTGGTCTCACACCCTTCATAAATATTATTTTTCATATTTTGAGTTGTTGCAAAAACTACAATTAATAAATTTATATACAATAATAATGATGCTAAAGGTCTACTGCATAACTGAACCATTCTAACTGCAACTAGTGCAAGAGGATTTCCCGTTAATTTTTCATTGTTCCTTTGTTACCTGTGCGCTGTTTGTTTTTTCCTATTTGATTTCTATTTTGGTTTATTTTAATTTAAGCATGAGTTTAATTCTTTTGATATTTTTTATTTTCAAACCATATGCAAACCCCAGGTATTTTTAAAAAAATAGAAAAAAAATGGGGGGGGGGGGGGAGTATTTGGGAGGGATGACAAAGAGGATGGGAGGATTGGAGGTTTGCATGGAGTGGAGAGGAGGAAAAGAGAGGATGGGAGGTTTGGATGGAGTGAGGATGGAGAGGAGGATGGGAGTTGAGGGAGGAGAGGAGGATTGGAGGTTTGCATGGAGTGGAGAGGAGGAAAAGAGAGGATGGGAGGTTCGGATGGAGTGAGGATGGAAGAGGAGATGAGGAAAAGAATGGATTGGAGGTTTGCATGGAGTGAAGAGGAGGAAAAGAGAGGATGGGAGAAAAGAGAGGATGGGAGGTTTGGATGGAGTGAGGATGGAGAGGAGGATGGGAGTTGAGGGAGGAGAGGAGGATTGGAGGTTTGCATGGAGTGAAGAGGAGGAAAAGAGAGGATTGGAGGTTTGGATGGAGAGGAGGATGGAGAGGAGAGGTGGAAAAGAATGGATTGGAGGTTTGCATGGAGTGAAGAGGAGGAAAAGAGAGGATTGGAGGTTTGGATGGAGTGAGGATGGAAGAGGAGGGGTGGATTGGGGGATCGGCGGCTCTGTGCTGGGCCTGTGGTGACACGGGGGGTCCCTGATACCTGTTGGTGTAGTGTGTCCAGTGTGTGCTGGGCTTCTGTCATGTGGGTGTCCACTTGTGTCCAGGTGTAATTTGAAATTTTTTAAAGGTTCTTGTTAAAACGTTTGTTCGAAGATTTTCCTTTTGTATTTTAATAAGTAATATTGACTGGGAGTGCGAGTTTCATAAGGGGATAACTGGGTTTCATTAATATTAGTGTGGATTCCTTTGTAGAGGGGTCCACAACTTATAGATGGGGAATGGAGGGAATCCTTTGTAGAGGGTTCCCTTGGGTTAGTTTCTGTGTGGGTACTAGAAGAAAGAGTAGGGTAAATTATTTTGAGTAGGAAACTTAAGTTATGAGGTGTTATTAAGGTGGATCCCTTTGTAGAGGGGTCCACAACGTGTAGATGGGGGGTTGAGGGAATCCTTTGTAGAGGGTTTCCTTGGGTGGATTTTACTTGTATGGGTAGTTATAATAGGGCGTTTGCCACGAGTGTTCGTTCACTATACTAGACTACTAATTTGCCCGAGCTCGTTCTGCCCGAGTTGCGCTGACCTCTCTAATTCAACTCTCTAAATTCAACTCAGTAAAATTCAAGGTCACCGGCGCGTGGCAAATGCTCTATTCGGAAGGGACATTATGGGGTTATGTAGGGGACTGATGCAGGGTGCTATAGAATGGGGAGACTTTGTGTTACATACATGATGCTTTGAAGTTTATGTTGAGTTGTTTACTGTTAATTTTTTTATATTACTTGATGTTATTTACATTTGATTACAACATTTCAAAGAGCACCCAGAATGAGTGTAAGCCTGGGAGAGAGGAAGAGGTGGAGGAGAACCAAAAAATATGGAAGAGGAGGAATAGGGTGAGAAGGGAGGAAAGTTGGTGTTGAGTTTTTGTGTGAAGTTTTTGGTTTGGAATTGGTGGCTGAAAGAATATTTGAAGGAACAAGATGGTGCTTTGAATTTTTATGTTTTATTTAAATTCTGAGTTGGCGTTTTCATTTTATAATTGAACCTGTTTGAGTTTTTTAGTTGCGAGTTTAGTGGATGTTGATTATTGTTTAGCCAGTTGTTAAAGAAATTGAGTGCGGTTCAGAAATGTAATGTTTTTGTGGTAAAAATGTAGAGTGCAACAGGAAGTTCATTATTTGGACAGGAGGGGGGGGGGGGGCTTAAAAAGTAAAGGGGGGAGAGTGTGGTAAGGGTCAAAGGGGGGTAATTTGTAGGATAGGGGGCAGGGCGAGAATGGGTGCGCGGGCATGTATGAATGACGCGAGAGAGAATGAGAGGCGGGAATGATGCTTGTGTGACGCTGAGAGGCTGGAGAAGACAACCGGGCTGCAAGATGGAGACTAACTGGAAGGCAATGTGAAGAGGTGGCCACGACGAGGAGGCGAGGTGAGGATAGAGGTGGAGGTAGATAGAAGCGGGGTTGGGGTGGGAAGGTAGGGGAGGTTTTCGAGTAGGGTTTCACTAAAGCTGTAATGACTCAATAAGTATTAGTCAATTTTGTCTCGTTTTTTTCACGCTTTCATCTCATACGCGATATACTGCCACAAACCTCCCGCTTGAAAGTAAAAATTCAAGTAGTTTTCGACTCAGGGGACTTGGATATAATAATACTATAGCCAAGGCGGTTCAGAAAGGCAATTTCTTTCAAATAAATACTTAATATAAAGCTGTTTAATACAGATAAGCAATTTAAAACGATTTTTCAGCCCAAACAGGGTTTATTTCTCCTGGACCATAGTCATCTCCATTCGGACCTAAAAACGTTCTGGAAAACGTTTCAGCATTATTTCCTACTACACATAGACACAATATACAAACTGTATCTATGTAACCTACCTTTTATGTCACATTCTTCAAGATAAAGTGAGCGCACACACTTTTATTTCGCAAAAATCGGTCTCCTGGGGCAGATTTGCCAGCTGCCATTGAATCTCACCAAAAATGGGATTTGTGCGATAATCCATTTGGCGTGACGTAGATTAGGGGAAATCAATAGGGCACCTGTGACTGATGTTGAACTATTTGAAGACAAATTATTTTGCCTGTTTGTGGCCCGTTTTTAATAATAGAACTTGTTGGGACACTTTCAGACCTAGCTTATGACGTAACGCTGTCAGAGGATACGTATTATTATTATGACGCCAAGTTGTACACCTTCAAGTTCCTCTCTTCTTCACAGGAAATCACAGGAATTCTTCCGACAATAGGCCTTCCTCGGCCTCTGACGTCGGCTCCCAGTTGAAAATTCGCGTTGGGTGATCTTCTTCTGTATTATATTTGAAAGGCTCGTTGCGCCATAGTTTGTCCAATCGTGCCTCAAACGATTTAACTGAGGGGGCATTCACTATGGTGGCAAGCCGTTCCAAATGTCCACACTGCGGCAGACGAAAGAGTACTTTCTGACATTTAGTCGTACTTGGTTCTTTTATTTACTTTATATTGGTGGCTCCGTATGTTGTGCTCTGGAGTGTGTAACTCTATAAAGTTTGTTACTCTTTCATCATACTTTGCAGTCATGATTTTGTACATTTCTATCATGTCACCTCTTAGTCTCCTGTATTTCAGCGTAGGTAAATTAAGCTTCTTTAGGCATTCTTCATATGATGTCTCCATGTCCAGGAACCATTCTAGTCGCCTTTCGTTGAACATTTTCAATTACAGTTTCTTGTCTTTTGTAGATTGGTGCCCAAACTTGGTTAGCGTACTCCACATGTGGCTGGACCAATGCTTTGTACAGAAGCAGAAATGTGGTGTTGTCTACATATTCATATGTCCGTCGTATGATTCCCATGATAGAATTGGCCTTATTTACTTTGGTATGTATATGGTCATCAAATATAAGTTTCTCGTCTATGAAGACTCCGATGTCCTTCTCTACTCTTGAGTGTTTTATCTCTGTTCTGTCTGGTCCCATAGTATATCTGTGGTCTTGCAGCTTTGATTTTCCAATTCTCATTGTTGCACATTTCTCAGGGTGGAATCTCAGCAATGATTCTTTGGTCCAGTCAAACATGTTGTCAATGTCTTGTTGTAGTTTGTCACAGTCTTCCTGCCCTATTATTTCCCTAAATACTTTAGTGTCATCCGCAAATAAGTATACGTCAGAGTTTTCTGCCACACCTGGTAATGAATTTATGTATATCACAAATAAAATTGGACCTAAAACAGACCCCTGAGGGATTCCACTTAAAACTCTATGCCAGCTTGATTCACTCCCATTAACTATTACCCCCTGTTTTCGTTCATGTAAGAAATTCTTAATCCAATCCAGTATGGGCCCAGATATTCCATAGTGTTCTAGGACTTTCAAAAGTCTGCCATGTGGGACCTTGTCAAAAGCCTTCATGAAATCACAGTAGACCACGTCAACACATCCCCCCCTATCAAGAACTTCTGTCCAGATATCAAGAACCTTAATTAACTGTAGAACAGTCAAACGCCCACTGATGAAACCAAATTGTTTGTCACTCAGGAGGTGGTTGTTATTCATAAAATTAACCAGTGAGTCCCTTATAAGTGTTTCCATAAGCTTGCAGACAATGCTTGTTAGACTAATTGGTCTATAGTTCCCAGCTAAAATCTTACTGCCCTTCTTATGTATTGCTGTTATGTTTGCCTCTCTCCATTCCCTCGGTAGCTTTCCACACTTCATAGAAGTCTGGAATAATATACTTATTGGGTTACTCAAAACCTCCGTTACCTCATACAATACCCTGGGATGAATACCGTCTGGTCCAGGTGACTTTGAGATTTTTATGTTATCAAGCAGTTTTTTCACCGCTGCCTCACTAAGATCATACTTGAGATCGAATTCTACCTGTTTAGAAGTAGGTAAGGACCATGTACCTTCAGAGGAAAAGAATTCGGCTAAGATATTAGCCTTTTCTTTGTCGTCATTTGTTAGATTGTTTCCTTTTGGATCCCCAGTTTTGGAAAGATTAGGTATGCCCGACTTCACCTTTGTTTTTTTGTTCTAGTCCAGGCAAAATTATAAAGTTTACCTTGTTTTGTGATATATTAGGTTTCTATGTTGATCTAACATGATTTGAGGGTGCTGAATCAAAATCCGTTCGAGGCTAAGTTGTAAATGTTGGGCATTTTGAGTTATGATGTAATATTCAAAATGGCCACCATGGGACTCTAGAGAACTTTAACGTAATTATTTTGTATCTAATGCTTTTTTTGGTAAGAAAAATAGAATAATTTGCTGAAATGATTCAAACTATGTGAACTATATCCTATTTTAGTACTTATTAGCCCCCAGCCATTGCGGAAAGGGCATTATTCATATTTCGTGTCCTTTCATTTGCCTGGTAATTATCTTAAGAGCCATGTCACAGGATCACTTCGAATGTGTGTGCTACTATTTTAATGAAGCTGATGTGCCCCTAAGTATGCCTTGTTGACCTTGGCCTTTGGCCTTGAGTATGTGATTTTATTGTATCAACTATACTTTTTCAACTTTTGCACTGCTGTCGTAAAATGTTTCTAAGCTAAGGTTTATGGAGGATGTTGAATTACTGATGCCTGTTTTATGCCTAAACCTTTCATCTTAAATGCTTGACCTTGAATTAGCATTGAATATTTCAACTTTTTGCTTTAATATATTTTAAATCATTGCAGTAACGGTATCATAATTGGTACATTAGCCTGTGGTTATATAGATGCTAACCTAAGTACCGATGACATCTCTAGCCTTCATTTTAACGCTTGATCTTTGTTGCTAGGCGCCTAGCAGAACAACACGGCGATCAGTGTCGATATTATATTTTATTTTATAGGTGGGTAAATGACCAACATTTCATTGCACGTCAGCACTTTTACCCACCTATAAATTGGTTAATGCACCAATTATGAGGCCATTACTGCAAAGATTTAAAACATATAAAAACAAAAAGTTAAAATATTCAATGCAAATTCAAGGTCAAGCATTTAAGATGAAAGGTTTAATGAAATGGGTATCAGGAATTCAATAGTCTCTATACACTTTAGCTTAGGGGAAAAAAACCCACATAGCTTATTTTACCACAGCAGTGCAAAAGTTGAAAAAGTATAGTTGATACATTAAAATCACATACTCAAGGTCAAATGTCAAGGTCAATAAGGTAAACTGAGGGGCACATCAGCTTCATTAACCCTTTCACCGCCGAAGTTGCAATTTAGCACCACAGTGAATTAACCTATGTCACTAAAAGGCATCAAATTGGGGTCTATTATCCAAAGACCCCATTGTCTTAGTTTGGGGAAGTAAGGATAGACCTTATTTTATATATGTCACAGAAGAATCCCCAATGCTGCAGATGAATTTTGTTCTCTATCCAGGTAAATTGAATGGACATTTTTGGCTGAAATGTCTGGCGGTGAAAGGGTTAAAATAGTAGCACACAAATTTGAAGTGATCCTGTGACATTGTTCTTAAGATAATTGCCAGGCAAATGAAAGGCCACAAAATCGTGATAGCCCTCTCCGCAGAGTGGCTGGGGGCTAATAAGTACAAAAATAGGATATAGTTAACATAGTTTGAATCATTTCAGCAAACTATACTATTTTTCTTACAAATAAAAGCATTAGATACAACATAATTACGTTAAGTGCATGTTTTAACAATTCTTTAGAGTCCCATAGTGGCCATTTTGAATATTTCGTCATAGCTCAAAATGCCCAACATTTACAACTTGGCCTCCAACGGATTTAGATTCAGCACCCTCAAATCATGTTAGATCGACATTAAAAAACTAAATATATATATCGCAAAACAAGGTCAAGCTTAATTTCGCCTGGACTACTACTAAACTAGGCCTACTGACTACCCTTAACTGCTTCATTTGAGCTAATTGCCCCTAGACGAGATTTCAAGATAGCAGAGTACACAGAAGAAAAAAGGTCAGCGCATTTTTGCTAACTTTGAGCTAACAGTATGATTGCGTTCAGTTTTATGCTTGTCTGTGACTTTGAATGATGTCAGAGTTTACAATCCAGATCGATTTTGCATCATTCTGCACATTATTTACGAGAAACGTATGGGCCTTAAGTAGATCAGATCTAAGATCTGAATTTGGGACTTACAAGTTTTTCGTCAATTTACACCTCATTTACCCCAGATAGAAAGTCGTTAGAGATACGAGCTTTTGGTGGAAGGTGGCAGGAGAGCTGACTATGTATCTAACTCAATCCCCCACCCAAATCAAGATACAAGGTTTTTGAATTTCACCGACGATATACCAGTTTTTCACACAGCTCTGCACTTTACAATTGCTCAACAGCACGCACGATGACCATTTTCTGGTAATATACATCCCATAATTAAAATTTTGAAGTAATTCTGTGCAGAAGTTCACAATATGCTCATTACTGTGTGGACAGACAAACACATATCTAAAAAAAAAAAGCCTCCCCCCTCCCCTGTGGGAATACGGGGAGGGGAGGGGGGTCATACAAATAGTTATCCCACCTTCTGTAAGTTCTGTGCTAGCAACTTACCCTAATCTATCACTCTTTTTTACTCTATACTTTTTCCTCTTCTTACTATCATTTATTATTTTTCTGACTTATTGGCCCATTCTCCTGCCTTTATTAAAAAAACAAATCTTTCAAATCTTATTTTCATTGAACTCCTCCAAAATCAGAATGTGTCGGCTGAATGCAGCGGGGAGACCAGTGAAAACTGAAACATTTTCTCCATTGAGCTCATCCGATATCGGAATGTGTCGGCTGAATGCATCGGGGAGGTCAGTGAAAACTGAAAACCAGACACAGTTTCTCCATTGAGTCAGCTGAATGCATCAGTGAAAATTGAAAACCAGACACAGTTTCTCCATTGAGCTCATCCGATATCGGAATGTGTCAGCTGAATGCATCAGTGAAAACTGAAAACCAGACACAGTTTCTCCATTGAGCTCATCTGATATCGGAATGTGTCGGCTGAATGCATCGAGGAGTTCAGTGAAAAAACCCCAGACACATTCACACATTGCCCATTATGGCCATATGGCCTAGGAACGCAAAAGAAGGAGAAGAAGAAGAAGAAGCCTTCCCACCCCACCCCCAGATAATGGGGGACTAATAAATCAACTTAATTATGAAACTCAGACCAAAGATCACGAGGAAAGAACAAACACACAATAATACCGAGTCATGTTCTCATTCTTTATTAGATCAAAAGGAAATATCAACAAACGAACATGGAATGGGGATGACTCATGAATGGACTCGTTTGTTTGAGCAAAGATGACGAAAGAGTAGTGAGCGTTATCATTGTTTTTTGCCTGAAGTTAAACAATAGTCACAATTAAATCTGATCTGACAAAAACAACAACACACACACATCAACGTCTTTCATTATTTTCTTCTGCTGTTTTAAATATTACATAGGTCTTATGATATAGATTATGTCATATTAATCATTTCGTTTTCACCAAACATAAGAAAAAGACGTTATACAAATAAATGAATTATCAAAAATAAATTTCAATTTCTTTGCGCTGAGCAACACACAGAGAAATAGTCAGAGCTTCCACAGCAAGGTATTTAGCAACATGTTCACATAACAGACATTATATTATGCACAAATCCATTGACATCTTAATTAAGCAGTTTCTGGGAAAACTTGTTCACCTGTTATTTGCATAATAAACTCTTGAGCATCAGCATACATATTCAAATTCAATTCCTATTTTTCATATTTTTTTCTTTTAAAACAATCACTATTTATCAGAGATAAAATACTAAAAAAGGGAAAAATATTTTTTTTTGGCATCTATCACTAAGAAAACACATTCAATTTAAACAAAAAATTCAAATCAAATAATTTTATTGTCTTCAAAAACAGGAGAAATTATTTGCTCAACTTGCGCATAAAATACATAATAACCAAAATATTTCCTCATAAAATACATAATAATAACCAAAATATTTCCTTATATGGTCTATCACATAGCATAAATTGAAAATCTACCATAATGGTGTCAAAGAAAACAGATTGGGTGGAACTAAGGAGAATGGAAGTACAATGAAGTTGCTGAAATAAAATGTTGCCAATGCTGTTTAGTCTTGCCTGTACTACAAAATACTGCCATCACCACACCCGATGAAGATTCTATGAATCGAAACATGTCTTTTCCCTCCTCAGGTACCTCTTCCTACCGGCACCCTTTCTATTTCTAAGCTATGTAGTCTGCTGAGAGGTTCACATCTTGAGAAAAGAAAAATGTTTTCCCCAAAATTCTGTGATCCATTCCTTAAGAATAGCATATGGTACATGTACTAAGAAATATCCAGCTGCTTTCGAATTAAGCAAACGTTTGAGCAAATGTTTGAGCAAGGATACAATTCATTACTACACTACGTTTAAAATGCTAACTTAAATTTATGAGCGCATATTACTTTTTCAACTGGAAATTTTATCTCTTACAAATAAACAGCAGGTTTTATATCAAACGGTAGTTTCTTTATGACATAAAATGGTTAATACTATAATAAACAAATTGGCATGTATCGTTTAATTGAGTCTAATCATCATTACAAGAGTCACTCCTTTCTTCCAAAAGAATGTTAAGCATTTATTTTGTTAAAAATTATCAAATCTACAGCTATGAAAATGGAACAAAATGGATCTTTTCAGTAATTCGTACAATGAAAACGTCTCTTATACAATGTATGCAAAAATGTGTCTGGACACACACCAATAATACGCATCCTCTTGAGAGATAGATGTAAGCCAAAGTAATGTGCACGAAGTTCTTCCTATTTTGTAGGTTTTAGTAAATGTACTCCTGTTATTTATTTTTCTTTAAATTAACAAACGTTAAAAAAAAAAAGACAAGGAAATATTCACAATATTAGTGTACACCATATCTCAATGCATCAATGATACCAATTTCAACATAGTTCCAATATAGTAAAGCCAAAAATGGTATTAAAAGCACACAAAAAACATTAAAGACATCTTAAAACAACAATGACACAGAATCTTGAGTAATACTATCACAGTTTAGCCAAAACTGATGGTTTCCAAATATAAAGACATTTTTATGCTCATCTCATTCAATGCAGTCAATGGCTAGGTAAAACATGCAAGTAGAACGTAATAAAACAAATGAACAAAAATATAAACAAACCATGGAAAAATCCCAAAACCGGAAAGCTATAAATTACAGAAACTGAGAAAAACAAAACTAAATGTGCTCACATTTCTTGCTATTATTCTTTTTAACAGATAAAAATACCATTATATTTTATAATCACAAACTTTAATGAGGCATGATGGACGGAATAACTTGCATACCCTTTGCTTTGCACAATGTATTGTTTGTTCTTTGCCAGGCATATAATACTAAATAAAACTTGAATAAATAAATAAAGGTATTGCTCAGGGAGGGGTTTTAAGCTTAAGAGATCACAGAACTTATTTATCACGTGATTGAGATAACCCGAAAAGACACAAAATGATGTGTGCGTGTGTGTGTGTGTATGTGTGTGCAGCATATCGAAATGTATATCAATCAGACTCGAATTAACAAGTTCTGTCTGTACAACAGCAAGTCATGTCACCATGTTCGAGCGACATCTCTAAATCAGGCAAAATTCTATTGTACACTGATCTCTAAGCATATCAGCAGTAAAGTAAGAAATGGGGGGGGGGGAGAAAGAGAGAGAGGGGGGGTTAAACGAATACAGTTAATATTCATGCAAAAGACCTAAACAACAACAGTAAATATTAGAACATATAGAACGGGGAAAACAAAAACTGCATCTCAATAAAGTCTCTCAAATCAACGGATCAGAGCTGAGGTACATTTCCATCACTGCCCAAGACAAATGTCGGAAAAGAAATCAACACAAATATATAAAACACAGAAAAAGAAACCTCTACCCAATTAGTACTCAACTGCATCACAGCTTAAGTAGAGACAATCATCCTAATAATATAAGTATCAAAAAAGAAAAGAAAAGTGCATTGTAAACTTGAGATCTGCGTTTTTAAAGCAAACAGTCATGATCATCAAGCATCTCTATAATTCAAAGGTAAACAAAGCATAACACAATAATCCCTAACACTGACAAAATACTTAAGAGTTATAAATCATTATTGTATATCAAATGCATTTACAGCTATATTATACTGTACATCTAGATCACGACTTCTCATTTTGCATATGATCTGATCCAAAAATCAAATGAGCCGATCATGCCATAACATCATACAGTCCCGCGCTTATTTGAATCCGATTCAGCAAGAGAAAACTGCCAATGACAAAACACACTAGCATGAGACGAGTGCTTTTGTCAGCTAAGTCGAACAATGACAAAACAAACTAGCAAGAGACGAGTGCTTTTGTCAGCTAAGTCGAACAATGACAAAACAAACTAGCATGAGACGAGTGCTTTTGTCAGCTAAGTCGAACAATGACAAAACAAACTAGCAAGAGACGAGTGCTTTTGTCAGCTAAGTCGAACAATGACAAAACAAACTATCATGAGACGAGTGCTTTTGTCAGCTAAGTCGAACAATGACAAAACAAACTAGCATGAGACGAGTGCTTTTGTCAGCTAAGTCGAACAATGACAAAACAAACTAGCAAGAGACGAGTGCTTTTGTCAGCTAAGTCGAACGACCAACTTGTGTGCACACAGTCATTAGTGTAGCTCTGTTCAGATGCTAGCAAGGCTTGTGAATTTTGCACACGATTTAAATTGTTACTGAAGCAGCTCTTTTCACTCATTCGCATCGCAACGATTTTGAATTATTAAAAAAAGTCATAAATCACTCCAGCCATGCACACAAACAAAACATACATAAACAAAAGGAGAAATAAAAGAAGATAACGGGTTTTACTTCAGGTTTAGACATAGGGAAGTGGTAGATCAGACTTTTTTAATATATAGACTTTATGTAGAAAAACTACACCGATTGGTTCCCCCACAACAAAAGCAAAGTTAGGGGCAAAATTGTGGTCTAATGGAGTGAAGCGAGTTTATAAGTGACCAAGGTATGGTTGTGCACACAGATTTACTTTGCTTGAAGCAAATGCATCAAATTGACAGCTATCTATTAATTCCGGACATATATGACTTGAATGAGTTAAGGCCTCTTCCATCAAATCTATCCAATCTGTCTCCAGCAAGCTGCCCAGTTTTCTGACAAAACAGCAGACTGAAACTGCCCTGATTGAGTCTTACAAACAAATCTGTGTAACACGGCCTTTAGTGCATGAGATAGGTTGAACAAATTTTTTTACATAAAAAAAAAGTACTTTGTGTTAGTAGTGATGATTTCGATTTTGTTCTGATCACAGTTTATCATACTAAAGAATAAAGCAAACATGATTGACAAATCATCAGAAACTAGACAACATTATGCAAATCAAAACAATCAACAAAAAGAATGAAGAATCATGATCAACTTAATTAACCCTCTTGTGCCTGACGCTCTGTGCTCTCAATCACCTCTGAAATCCTAACCCAAGGGACGTCACTCCGTACAAAAGGGGGGGTAGCGTCAGAAAAATAATAAAATAAAATATACCCTACCAGATTTTGTGTGTTTTTTTGTTTTGAATGTGTTGCCGAGATGTCTGTCTGATATGCAAAATGAATTTCAAGATGTTATGGGGATGCATGGCTCCACAAAAAAAATCAAATTGCCAAAGTGTAGTCGCAAACTGCATTCACTAGTCATTCACTGCCTACTTTTGCAGACTGTTGAAGCCTAACTCGCCCTAACTTGGGCTAAGACGACTGAAACGGAAATGTAGATCAAAATCATTCACTTACCCTTTCACTTCACGATCTTATAATTCCTATCTTTCACAAAAAAAAGAATTTTCATCGCTGTCATCACTCAGTGGATGCAATAACGACTCGTCATCCATGATGTAAAAGTCGGGAAAATGCCGATGTCAGTAACACGACTTCAAAAATTCGCATCGATTGAACAAACACAAGCTCGCCGCCGAAATAGGTCAGAATACACTCCTTACTCATCACTTCGCGATCTCATAAGTCCCATATTTCACAAAAATAGGACTATTCATTGCTTTCCTCAGTCAATGGACGCCATAACTGTTCGTCATCCATATTGGAAAAATCGCGAAAATGCTGAAGTCGGTCACTAATTTTCAAAAATTCATATCTTTGAAACCAATCGGCCTAGAAGCCATTGCAAGCAACAGGACGGAAGTGTAATCCATAGCGAAAGCGAGGCTGAAGCGCTCACGTGACTGCCATGTGATAGAAACAAAATGGAAGCGCCCTAACCGGCCACGTGGAATCCGTACGTTCCCGAACGTTCTAGACGTTTCCGATCCGATTTTTTTTTGAACGTTCACGACCGTTCACCGCACAAGAGAGTTAAAAGAACACAACCCACGCACAAAGAATGAAAACTGTAAAACGTTTGAAGCAATTTTGGTCTAGCTAAGATTTAATTTAATTTGATGACATTGTTTATCTTAACATTGCTGTGCTATACAATCTGCAATAATGCTTTAAAATATCACAACATTGCTATATCACATCCTCAACACAAGTAAAGCATGATGCCTGTATTTTTAATCAATGAGAAACAAATACTTCTCCTGTGTGATATTCATGAATGGAACGTTAAATTATAAGCCTTTGGCATAGGCACTCAAAAAGAGAACAGTGACTGTAACAATACCATAACAAAAGAAGTAAAGACAAGACACAACTAAATGGTTTAATATCACATGAAATCTAAAACAACAACAAATTGAACTGTTAATTGTACAAGTTAATACTGGGTTAAATCCTATATTTAAACAAAATTAAAGAACAAAAAACAGCAACAATAGAATCTTAATCTTGAATCTATTTAAGCCCCCCCCCCCCCCCCCCCCCCCCCCCCCCCCCCCCCTTCTAAGAACCCCCCCCAAAAAAAACCCACAACCCCCAACTAACTCCATAAGAAAGAAAATAAAAACCTCCATGATGAACCCGAAACTCACAGACAGGAGTAGTCTCCAAATTGTTGAAATACAAAGAAGAAAGAAAAAACAACAAACATGTATAGTCTATGATTGAAGTCAATAGATAGCTTCATAATGTCAGAGAGAGACGATTATGTGTGTGTGTGTTGATGGCAGCATAACGTCAACCTTTAAAAAGGATGGTGATTCACCGATGTAAAGAGACGGTAGCATAAAGCCTCTCATATTAAAAACATTATTTGGTTCATCGTTGGTATCATTAATGTCATCTCGGAGAGAGAAGAATTACAATAGGCGGTCAATCTCTTGCATCAATGTCAGAGAGAGAAAGAATTTGTCGAAAGTATGGTCCCCGCATTGGTATCACCAACATATATATAAAAAAACCAGTATGGTCTGCCATTTGTGTCAATATCGGAAAAAAGAAGGGAAAAAGGTATGGTCCTGCAGTGGTGTCAATAGACAGACTCTCTAATCTCCTCTGCCGGTCAGCTGGGCCTTGTGTTTGGACTCCCACTCCCGCTGTCGCTGTTTATCCTTCTCTCTCTCCTTCATCGCCTCCTGAACAACAGAAAGAAAAACAAATATTGAGGCTGGCAGATGATAAAAGGTGTGGATGCAGTCATGTTCATTCTTCTTTTTTTCTTCTGTGCCATTCATGCACTCAATTGCACATGATGTTGATCTAAATGTACCAAGGGCCAAGACTGAAGTTGAAGTAAAAATCAAGTTCAATACAGGTGCAGGATATGAAGAATTTCAGAATTTGAGACATTGATGGTTTCATGGTGCTGCGTGATTCAACCAGGCCTATTTGTCTTTTTCAGCTTTGACAACTGTTTTCAAACTATTATTGGGAATTTTAACCAGGCCATAGAATACTGTCATTTGAACCAGCCCTTAAAAACACACTTTTTGGGGTGGAACTGTGGGTGTGGGGAAGCATTGAGTTATCTTAGAAGTTGCGATAGGGGGTGGAACTTTAGAGCCCAGTTATCTAAGGAGCTGAATTATTTGAGATCAGATCATTAGAGGACATTTTCAGAAATAAAGAAAGCTTTTGGTCCAAACCAAAGGACAGCATGGAGTTAAGAGAGGAGTTGAGTGGAGTTATCCAAGGAGTTCTATAATCACAGCGCCTCTCCTTTTATATCAACTACTGATGTTCCACCTGGCACAAGTTGAGTGGAGTTATCCAAGGAGTTCTATAATCACAGCGCCTCTCCTTTCATATCAACTACTGATGTTCCACTTGGCACACCAGTGTCTCCAATGTTCTCTCACTGCTGTCTTCAGTCATAACTCATAATGATGATAGTAATGATGATGATAACCATACCTCCTCCTTCAGCTTAGCCACCAGATATTCCACCTGGGACATCAGTGTTTCCAGTTTTCTCTCTCTGCTGTCTTCAGTCATAATTTATAATGATGAAGATGACGATGACAATGATGATGATGATGATAACCATACCTCTTCCTTCATCTTAGCCACCAGATATTGCACCTGGGACATCAGTGTCTCCAATTTTCTCTCACTGCTGTCTTCAGTCATAACTCATAGTGATGATGATGACAATGATGATGATGATGACAATGATGATAGCCATACCTCCTCCTTCATCTTAGCCACCAGATATTCCACCTGGGACATCAGTGTCTCCAGTTTTCTCTCACTGCTGTCTTCCTCCGCTGCCAGCGACAGGGCTCGGTTCAGAGGGAAAAAGTCAAAGTTGTTCTTTTCCAACTGAAAAAAAGAAGATATATAACGAACTTTACAAAACATGTCAACAGTAACATAGAAAGAAAGGCACTCTGAGGTAATCTTGGAAAACAAACGTCACAGACAAATATTACATGCTGGCATGTTCACAGGCAAAGTTTTCCTTTCTGACAGGCACAGAGAAAAAGCCTTACTCCCCACCCCCTATGTATCCCTGGGGAGAAGCTGATCAAAGATAAACCATCACACAAAAGCAGTTCCTGATATAAAGCTTGAACAATCAAGAAACAAACAAACAAGAAGAAACCCACACTGACCCTGACAAACTTATACTCCTCAACCCACACAAGTGGGAAGGTGGGAAGACTAAAAACAACGCAGTTCTAGTGCAGAGAAGTCACTGGGTCTGGTTTATTTATTTGGTTTATTAGGGCCTGTGCACACTAGATCTGCAAGTTCCATACATAAACCCCATCCACTATATATAAGAAATAAGCTGATGGGATTACGGATGGGTTTCCACATGTAATGTGCACACTCCTTCATATTTCTTACTTCCAGAATGTTTTTCTTTTCAAACCGCGATTGCGGATGAGTTTCCATAGGGATTTTTTTGTAAATGTGCACATGCCCCATAAACAGTCCATCATACTGGAAGCCAGCCAGCCAACAATCAGACAGAGCCTGAGAGGTACAGTGACAATGAAAAACAATGTGTGCCTGCTTCCCAGTAACACAACACAGACTTCCCCAGGGCTGCTCTCATGTTGATAGGGCAGGCTGATGCATTTCTGGGTGTTTCTTTTTCATTCAGAGGTAGAGACTTACCAATCTGTGGACGTGCAGCTCCAGAGCTGAGTAGTCGTTGGGCCTGGTTTCATCCAGGTGAATGAAGAAGAACAGGTAGGCCCACTGGTTGTGCTCCTGTTTCACGTGCTTCTCAAAACCCTGGAAAACAACACGCACACAGAGCATTAATAAAATCCACACATTTACATGATCTGCAGCATCACAGGTGTAGTACTATAAAAACACTGAAATAACAAAAAAAAGCAGTTTCTTTTTTTCTTGTCACATCCACTTTGTTTCAGAAGATGGACATCCTATCGTGCGTTTGCTATAATATGTAGTTGTGGGTTGACTTACCCCTGCTTGACGTTCAAAGTCGTAACTCTCCCGACTGCAGATGAAGCAGTTGCTCTTCATGTCGTTGTCAATTTGCCACTGAAATAGTAACAGCAAATATAAACCATCAATGGGATTCAATATCTTTGTTGAGGCGGAGAGTGGGGTGGGTGGGGGGTGGTGACAAAGGAGACTTCAGAACACACTTACGTCGAAAATGTGTCACCATTTGCCAACAAAATTACATGATTGCTTTCCAAACTTACAAGCTCTGCAATCGACGTTTTGTCCATGTCTCTCCTTCCGGAATTTTGTTTTCCACTCCAATACTCGGAAGCCTCTCTTTTGGGTCATTCCAAATACCGGAGGCCACATTTTGGGTCAAACCGAAAACATAGAAATGAGGAGTATATCGGCAAGAAAGCAAATGTGTTTCATCTTCACTGAGCTAGTCATATAACATTACAAAGTGAGCATGGCAATCAAAGTTTGACCTGTACCTCTCTTTATTTGCACCTTACTCAATCTAGATGCATTATGTATGACCAAAATACAATTTTCTAAAACCTAGGGTGGGTGGGGGGGGGGGGAGCCTTACGCTCTGCAGTTTTTAAGGCAAAAATTACAGTACCATAGTTCACAGACTATAAGGCAATACTTTTTTTTCACCAGACTGAGATCCTTGCACATTATAATATGATGAACAAAATAGTAAGAAAGTGTAATAACTATCTGAATTTTGTGTAAACATTTTTGTTTGGGGTGGGTGGGGGGTGTTGCTCCTTATAATAAGGTGGCCCTTATAGTCAGAAAAATAGGGTGCATCAAAACCCCAGCAAGGTCATCCACATCTGAGCAATAGCGCCTCACCTTGGAGTCCCTGAGCTCAGAGAAAGTGTCCACGATGATACCGAAGATGATGTTGAGGCCGATGGTGGTGATGAGGATGAAGAAGATCACATCAAAGGCCACAATGGCCAGGGTCTTCCCAAAGCTCAGGTTGTTCAGCTGCTGCTCAAACGTCTGTCACACACACAGGCACAGGAAACAGTGCAGTTCACAGGTTAAACATACACCATGATTGGGGCACATCTTGCTGCTCAAACGTCTGTCACACAGGCACAGGAAACAGTGCAGTTCACAGGTTAAACATACACCATGATTGGGGCACATCTTGCTGCTCAAACGTCTGTCACACACACACAGGCACAGGAAACAGTGCAGTTCACAGGTTAAACATACACCATGATTGGGGCACATCTTGCTGCTCAAACGTCTGTCACACACACAGGCACAGGAAACAGTGCAGTTCACAGGTTAAACATACACCATGGATTGGGGCACATCATTCTGGGATATGAGTTAGTCCTTCCTCATCAGTCACACGAAAATCGCATGCAAAAAACAAACAAAAAATATGGCTGGCGCGCCTCTGGCTGCGATGCCCTCTCCAGGTGGGAGCAACCCGAATGTCACGGAGACAGCTCTGTGACGATAAAGTACCTAATAATACCTAATACCTATCACAATACAGAGCGTCAGCTCACCGTGTACATGCCCTCCACAAAGCCGTGGTGGATCAGGCATCAGAATACTCCAGAGTCCAATCCGCGGACGAACAACGCTCGCCATGACTCGGAGTCGACATCGAGTCGGACCCCACAAAACTCTAGTCCGTAGCGATCATTCGCGACCCGATTTCTCGCGGAAAAGTTCAAAGTTCTCACACATCATCATAGTCTCCCGTGATCATATCCTCTAAATCGATTCATTTAAAACCCAAATCACAAGCACTGTCATCAAAACAAACTCTGAAACAGTGAAAGTAAGAGTCTAGAGAGCTCTAAACTCGGAAAAGAAAACAAACATGGCCGCGATTTTTTGTTTCCGAAGGCGCAGTATGAAAACAAACCGTTTAAGAATACCATTTGAGAATGAGATCGTGCTGCCTCATGAAGTACAAACTGCTGCCGGCAGTGCAAAAAACGCGGCCAGTGGCTACCAAAACAGTGGAAATCCGCGGATCCACAGGCCGTTCTGATGCCTGTGGATACAGGTCACGAAGCATTCGTAGGCCGTGCGGCACTGGCCGCTGGTTAGTAAAGCTACCACAATACAGAGTGTCAGCTCACCGTGTACATTCCCTCCACAAAGCCGTGGTGGATGAGGGTCACGAAGCACTCGTAGGCCGTGCGGCACTGGCGCCCGTTGGAGGCGTCCAGGTACTCCCGGTAAAAGGCGAAGGCCACCAGGGAGAACATGAAGATGATGGCCAAACCCAGGATGGCCACCAGGACCAAGGACACCCCTGAAAGATGAGAATAATGAAAGGGAGGGAATGGGAGAAAGGGTAGGGGGAGGTGTCTGTGTGTGCTGATCACTTACTTCTTCATACATTTTACATATCGCCGTGCACATGCAACAGACAGATGTCAGTCAAAATTGGTCATCTTCGAAGTGTTGAATTTACCAGTTGATCTAGACAAGCTGCATCATCTAACAAAGCTGTAAAACAACAACAATTTGCAAAGATAAAACACTGATGGTGACGCTAAATGAATAGAAAATGACGTTATGTGACCTGAAATGACTAAAATATTGAGTTTTCCATTCCTCATGTGAAGTGACGTCATTCGACGTACGTCTCTTTTGCATGTGGGCGACGATATAATACTTGTAGGTATGAATCCAAGAGAGAAAAGGGAAGCAAAATAGATCTTGTAAGTCATGCATTTGTGGTGGAGTGGTGGTGGTGCGTGCCTTTGTGTGTGTGAGTGATCATACAATGAAATTCTGCTTAACATCCTCCAGTCTGGAACAGACACATATGGGACATTAGTAGATATAAAGATGGTGGGAACGATCCTGGAGGCAATGTCCGGAGGCAGTGCAACACCAGGAAAGTCCTGAATTCCCGAATTTGTAACAATACAGATGTGTATAATGAGTATCCTAATGATCATACGTCTTTGTTGAGCTTTTTGTTTTCAAATTTTTGTTAAGCGCACAGAGCTCCACACTGGGTGGAGAAGTGCGCTATATAAATGCTTCACTATTATTATTACTATTAGATGTCCCATATGTGCCTTCCCAGGTCGAGAGGACGTAAAACTCAAAATTACGATGTTACTATTAGGAGAGGGAGAGACAGAGATGCTAACTTTGATTTTGATGATTTGTTCACTTTGAAGTCAAAGCTTTTTGTGAAGGGGGTATATTAAATATGCAAACAACACGACATGCAGTTATCAAAACACTACAAACTAGACGAAAAGATTATGATGAAATATTTAAATGCAGTTTAAGAACTTTGGTGATCAAATTCTCGCAATATTATCAATGCACAATACGCAAATTCAGTCAAATTGGTTGGAACATTTACAATACTTCAATGGAATAGACGGTCATATTCTGACAGGTTTCTAGTGATAATTGTGAAGTCGATATTATTGACATTTCGCACATGTTCTGTCAAGTGTTTGGTTGGTAATTGCAGATTTTTGTGTGCAAAAGTTGCATCAGAATCAAATTTGTCAATCATAAGTCAGGGGAGGGTGCAAGAGTCATAATACTGAGTCAATAGTTAGTCGATTTATAAAGAGAAAAAATTTGGTTATAAATTTTCAAGTAGCCACAAAAGAGTCATACTCTGTGTGTGTGTGTGTGTGTTATATACTACGTTGTATATTATGTTGCTTACAATAATTGTTAATGTTTTATCTTTTTGTGTGGTTGTGTTCGATAATGAGAGATGGAGCATTGAAGGGGGGGGGGGGGGGGGGGTGATGGTGAGGGATAGGAATGTTCATATATGTTTTTAATATGTTTATATTCTTTAGTAAAAATTGTAAAGCGCTTAGTAGTGGTTTGACGAATAAGTGCTATAGAAACGTACATAATAAATAAATAAAGGGTCAGAATGAAGAGGTTCCATTGTAACAGCTCGTGTGACTGTGAAGACAGACAAACTGACGGTCACATTGAAACACGTTCGGTCAGACAGACAGACAGGCAAAACATCCTACCATTTCTGGTAACAGCCAGGATGACTCTCTGTGAAGACAGACAAACTGACAGTCACATTGAAACACGTTCGGTCAGACAGACAGACAGGCAAAACATCCTACCATTTCTGGTAACAGCCAGGATGACTCTCTGTGAAGACAGACAAACTGACAGTCACATTGAAACACGTTCGGTCAGACAGACAGACAGGCAAAACATCCTACCATTTCTGGTAACAGCCAGGATGACTCTCTGTGAAGACAGACAAACTGACAGTCACATTGAAACACGTTCGGTCAGACAGACAGACAGGCAAAACATCCTACCATTTCTGGTAACAGCCAGGATGACTCTCTGTGAAGACAGACAAACTGACAGTCACATTGAAACACGTTCGGTCAGACAGACAGACAGGCAAAACATCCTACCATTTCTGGTAACAGCCAGGATGACTCTCTGTGAAGACAGACAAACTGACAGTCACATTGAAACACGTTCGGTCAGACAGACAGACAGGCAAAACATCCTACCATTTCTGGTAACAGCCAGGATGACTCTCTGTGAAGACAGACAAACTGACAGTCACATTGAAACACGTTCGGTCAGACAGACAGACAGGCAAAACATCCTACCATTTCTGGTAACAGCCAGGATGACTCTCTGTGAAGACAGACAAACTGACAGTCACATTGAAACACGTTCGGTCAGACAGACAGACAGGCAAAACATCCTACCATTTCTGGTAACAGCCAGGATGACTCTCTGTGAAGACAGACAAACTGACAGTCACATTGAAACACGTTCGGTCAGACAGGCAGGCAGACGGACAGACAGACAGACATGCAAAACATCCTACCATTTCTGGTAACAGCCAGGATGACTCTCTGCAGCAGCTGGTTCATCAGAACAACGTGGAGCAGATGGAAGGAGAAGAAGTAGCCGTAAAATGCTGTGCCCAGTAGGGAGCAGGTCAGAAACAGCTGAAAGCAAACCACACCGGCAACAGTTTTATTCATAGATCTACATTAAACTGGTTTAGAATTTACTTAGTTAATTAAGCAATTAATTCTTTACCTTGTTGTCCAATTTGTGCCAACACTGGTATTACTGTCACACCAAATAATCATAAGTACTATTATTATTATTAGGTACTTTATAATCACAGAGGTGTCTGTGTGAAATTCGGGTTGCTCCCACCTGGAGACCTGTTTACCCTGAAATTGGGCTTCAGGCATTCAAAATCCCAAACAAGTGTATTTTTTCACAAAATAGGAGTATAGTACTCCCAACAGGAAAGCTTCCACAACGGATTGAAAACATGCATCCTTTTTCTATAAATTGTTGAAATACTGTGTCAAAACAATCGTCCATTTTAATTTACAAGAACAACACCCCCCACCCCCCACCCCTATTTTTATGCGTATGTGCTTGCTAATATCACTTTTAAGTGAATAGACGTTAAATTAAAGAACAACAACAACAACACACACACACACAGAGCACACCCGTTTCCTGAATCAGGCAATCTACAATTCTAAATTATATAGTTTCTAAATAAAAATTAAAAAAACCACCATTTCACCATATTTTTTTCCCATGTACCATATTTATGTCAAATACGTGCACAAAATATGGTGAAATCTTATGGGTATAACACGTCTGAGCGTGTCACAGCCAGAGGCGCGCCACCCTTTTTTTTTGGGGGGGGGGGGGGGGGGGGGGGGGGAGGTCCCCAAAGGCCAACAGTTTAACTTTAATTTCCGGACGGCGGCATAAACTAGTCAGCTGTGTCCAATAATCACCTAGTGGACATTACCACTCTCCTGGACATGACTTTACAACATCGGGGAAGGTCCCCAAAGGCCAATAATTCCCAAGGCTGCAGCACCAAGAGCCACTGAAATATGTCCTGGTTTGAAAGTCGCAGACATAAGTCTAAACTGTTTGACTTTTCATTACTGTAAAATAAAACATCAATTATCAATCATAACTACAGCTCTCAAAATCACTTTATTATTGGCCCAAATGGGAGGTTCATAAAAGCCATTTGAGAAAAGGGCTATTACAGTAAAACCTCCCTTATATTAAGACCTCACATTATAAGACTCCCTCCCTCATAAGACCTGATTCTCTGAGACATTGCCCTTCTTTGTAAGTATTAAAATTACCTCCCTTATAAGACCCCTCCCTTATAAGACCTCATTTTGGATGATTTTTGAAGGTCTTATAAGGGAGGTTCCACTGTATTATTATTATTATTACAACTACTTGTACTGACCAGATAGTAGAATGTGGACATGCTGAAGAAGCGAACTTCCAGATGGGATTCTCTTTTCTCGTCATCTCCATCATCGTCATCGTCACCATCACCTCCCTTGTCCTTGCTGGGCAAACATTTCCTGCGGACATCACACAGAAACTTATCTAGAATTATTCTAAATCTGAGCAAATGTGACATTACAACGGAGCATAAAGTGTTGGTTGCAACAAAATAACAGACCATTTTCGTAACATGAAAAATATTCATACTTGCCAAGATCAAATTTATTAAAAGACATCAAACCTTGATGTCTTTTAATAAATTTGGAAATTAAACAATCATCTGCAAAATCTTTAAAATAGTTCACATTCTGATAAATTTGATTGCATTAATTAAAGTTGCTTGTTCTTTAAAAAACAAAACCACCTGTCAAATTAAGTTGTGTACACACACGTTTATGTATAAACAATGAACAAAGTATTAACCCTTTCAACGCTAGCCATTCCTCAGCCAAAATGTACCATTAAACTTACCTGGGTAGAGAAAAGATTTCGTCTGCAATATTGGGGATTCTTCTTTGACATGCATACAATAGGGCCCATCCTTACCTCCCACAATGAAGAACATAAGGTCACCGGATACCAGACCCTCATTTGATACCTTATAGTGACATGGGTGTTAAAACAAAATAAAATGTCAGCGAGTGCCAGGCATGGTCGTGGGGGCAAAGTGAGTTTCGCGGAAGAATATCCAACCGATTCTGCATTTCATTTGAAAGATGTCGACTCAAACTAAAATGATGAAGTTGGGCGTCAAAATGAAGAAGAAAAAGCACTAGGATCACAAATCTGGAAACGTGTGGCGTGAGCTAGACCGCGCATGACTGCTAACTTCGGCGGGACTTGCTTGTTCAGTCATTCACATCCGGTCCGCGAAGTGATTGCATAGGTTTTAACGCACGTAATTTTTAGGCACCTGAGTGAATTTTTACCCCGGCTTTTTTTTTTAAGGGGGATCAAATTTTCACTTTCGCGGATTTTCCGCGATTCGCGGAGGTCTACCATGCCTGGAGTTCACGCAAACTCACATGAAGAGGTCCTTGAAGTCCTGTTTCCCAGGGAAGGTGGGGTGGTTGGAGAGGAAGTAGCTGACGAGGATGAAGAGGGACAGCAGGTTGTGCACTCCGCCAAACGCGTAGATACACACCTGCGCCCCGGGCCAGTCACTCAGGTCTGGCTTGGCACTGGAAACAGAACCACAAAAAAAAAAAAAAAAACGACATTGGTCAGTCATGTTCATCCATCACCATCAGATAGCAGAGAAAGCAGAACCAGCAACTATTCTAGAAAGCTACCATAATTTTCAGACTATAAGGCAATATTTTTTTCTCAAATTTCGACCTATGCGCCTAATAAACGAGGCCGCCCTATTAGTGAACAAAATCATGAGGAGAGGCAATGATTGCCGTACTCAGTACAGTCTACTGTGAGTCACAACATCGAAAGTGGTCACGACTCGCCGATATGACGAATACTCACGTTAAAATGCTTCAAAATCCCTATTATCATCCTAGATCAGGGCTCCCCATTTTGTTTGACCATAGAGGGTATTTTCACCCCCAGGAAGCAGCTATAGAGAGTCTCTTCACCCCCAGGGTGAACTTATAGAGGGTGAAAAATCAAAACAAAATAAGCATAAAGACATGTGGGTACTGTCAAAAAAATGTAAAGTATTGTATGCACAGGCAGTATGAAGCATGCCTGGCATTTCCGACACACAAATGTTACCAACACAGTCACACACAGCCACACTCACACACATCATTCAAGAATCAAGAACTTTAATCCTTTGCCCTCTTTTGAGGCATTGAGGATGAAACAACAAAATTATAAAATTTCGAGCAAGGCATGACAATTTATGTTGAACATTCAATAGCACACACACACACACACACACAACAGAAGTCAAACGAGTCATTGTTGCTTTCTCAGATGTAAAATCTATAGGTCATAATGACCTGTTGCTTGCTGAAACAATAGGTCAAAATCAAAGGTTTATGAGTCAATGACCTATGACCAGCCCTAAGAATGAACCCTGTGTGTGTGTGTGTGTGTGTGCAGCTGGGCATACATGTATACGTATGTGTGTGCAGTGTGAAATGTTTTTCTTTAAAGCTCTTGTCAATGTCAGCCTTATCTGAATGGCGCTCTCTCTATCTTTCTTTCTCTCTCTCTCTAGTGCGTCTCATAACCCTCGAGTAGTAATCATAGTGTGTCGTTTTACCCCCAGTACAAAGTTTTAATGCGTCTGTCACGCACATTTGACGCACAGAATGGGGAGCCCTGTAGATACCGTCCAACAGATGCCATAACCCTTCATTGGATGCAAAAAGCATCGTTGCAGAGCTTAAAATGCCATAATTCTCTCAGTTTTCGTGAAGAAAAGTCCAAACACAACAACCGGAAGTCGCAAAAACGGAAGTTTGATTATTTGAGAAGGGAGCCAACTCTCGTTTATGACAGCAGTAATGGCGGTTGGTAAGCGTTTACAGGTCGTGTACAAGCTTCAAACTTCGACTTTTTTTTGCGAGGTGCCTTATAAACGAGGGTGCCTTTTACTTTAATTTTTTCAGATTTTTCTTTAAAAATTGCCCTATTCGCCTTATACACAGCAGCGCCTAAAGATCCAAAAAATATGGTACATTGTTTATAGTGGGAATGCCTTACTCAATGAACAGCCCCGCTCTTTTGGCCTTAAAGGGGCACCCTGACGGATGAGTTTTTTGCAAGAAACACGTCGAGATCACATCAGGAAAACGCCCTTTACAGAGATCGCAAGGCAGCAACATTAATCCCCTTCCCTGCCTGGACCCATGTCTACCACAGGGTGTGTGTGATGTCATAACTTTTGATGTCTTAGCTCTGGAATGATGGTTTATGTTTTAGACAAGTCAGGACAGATATAGCTCTAGACCCTTTTTTCAGATTGAGTCTAACAGGTCTCTTTTTCATTTTATAATCATAAAGAAGATACCGTAAAATGCTGACTATATAAGCCGCTACTTTTCCCTCAACTTTGTCCCATGCGGCTTATATATAGACTGATGCAGCTTATCTGGATATTTGTTTCCATTCTACATTTTATCAGTATGATTAAATCTGTTTCTGGTCATATTCTTCAACCTTTTTGGGAGTTTTTTTAGACTCAAAACTGGGTTTGGTAATCAGTAGATTCAAATCTTATGTTTAAAGTATCCCAGAACATTAAATACTCACATTATGATAGGAGACTTTCTATATTTGTGTTGGTTTGTGCACATACAATTTTGTCTGCGGCTTATACACTGGTGTGGCTTATATGTGAATAAATACCTAATATTTTGTTAATTTAAAAGATGCGGCTTATATACAGGTGTGTCTTATAGTCCAGTTTTTAACGGTAGTTTCTCCATTTTTTCCGTCAGCAAAGGGGCTAAGATCTTCTGCAATACCACCTAGTTTGAGTCAGACAACCCAGAGTCAGTCACAAAAGCTAAACCTGTAAAAGAATTTTCACTGCTCTAGAAAATCAACTATCAAAGAGCTCTCATTCTCACTTTACTATTGGCTCAAACTTAAAGCTAAAGACAACCTATGACAAAAGCCATAAAGGTAAAAGTCCTATTATATTAAGTTACTACATAAGGAATAGGTTTATCAGTAAATGGTAAGATAATATAAAACGAACAGGTTGTTTAGACCAATAAAAGCATACATCTGATCCGAGCGTGTGCACATCAACATTGAAATGAAACTTTTTACAGATGTAGTAGACATTTTAAAAAATAACTGCTTTAATAAAGCATTAAAGTGTTCACCTGCTGTTACTGGCAGGTGCCTTCCATGTGATCATGACAATCATGCAGAGAATGAAGGACACCAACAGAACCAGAGGATTCAGCCACCACCTGCAACAACAGAGGGAAAGTGGGTGAGGACACGGGAATTGATGCTGCTGCTGCTGCTGCTGATGATGACAATGATGATGATGACAATGATGTGTATTGATGATCACGATGATCATGACAATCATACAGAGAATGAAGGACACCAACAGAACCAGAGGATTCAGCCACCACCTGCAACAACAGAGGGGAAGTGGGTGAGGACACGGGAATTGCTGCTGCTGCTGCTGATGATGACAATGATGATGATGACAATAATGATGATGACAATGATGATGATGATGATGATGATAATCATACAGAGAATGAATGACACCAGCAGAACCAGAGGATTCAGCCACCACCTGCAACAACAGAGGGGAAGTGGGTGAGGACACGGGAATTGATGCTGCTGCTGCTGCTGCTGCTGCTGATGATGATGATGATGATGATCATGACAATCATACAGAGAATGAAGGACACCAACAGAACCAGAGGATTCAGCCACCACCTGCAACAACAGAGGGGAAGTGGGTGAGGACACGGGAATTGATGCTGCTGCTGCTGCTGCTGCTGCTGCTGCTGCTGCTGCTGCTGCTGCTGCTGCTGCTGATGATGATGATGATCATGACAATCATACAGAGAATGAAGGACACCAGCAGAACCAGAGGATTCAGCCACCACCTGCAACAACAGAGGGGAAGTGGGCGAGGACACGGGAATTGCTGCTGCTGCTGCTGCTGATGATGATGATGACAATGATGATGATGATGACGATGATCATGACAATCATACAGAGAATGAATGACACCAGCAGAACCAGAGGATTCAGCCACCACCTGCAACAACAGAGGGGAAGTGGGCGAGGACACGGGAATTGCTGCTGCTGCTGCTGCTGCTGATGATGATGACAATGATGATGATGATGACGATGATCATGACAATCATACAGAGAATGAAGGACACCAACAGAACCAGAGGATTCAGCCACCACCTGCAACAACAGAGGGAAAGTGGGTGAGGACACGGGAATTGCTACTGCTGCTGCTGATGATGACAATGATGATGACGATGATGATGACAATCATACAGAGAATGAAGGACACCAGCAGAACCAGAGGATTCAGCCACCACCTGCAACAACAGAGGGGAAGTGGGTGAGGACACGGGAATTGCTGCTGTTGCTGTTGCTGCTGCTGACGATGATGAAGATGATGCCAATGATGATGACAGAAGTAATGCAGCATATTAGCTGAACACATGTCCCAACCTTGAAAGACAGGAACAAAGCCTTCACAAATTCTTAATCCTCTGAAACTTGCAGATCCTCTGACAATTCTGATGCCTACACAATTTCTCAGGCATTGTCCATGTTATTAAAGGGTCAACTACTTACATGGCCTGCACAAAGAACCTGGCCAGGGCGTTGGCGTGGATCTTCCTCTGGTACTTGATGTCCTTGATGATGTCCACGCTCCAGTCCATGAAGTCCCTCAGCTTGTTGCTGGGGGAGGACCGGTCCACGCTGTACTTGAACTTCTCCTTGATCTCTTCTCGGAGCACGTTCTGAACAAACACCATCGACAATGCAAGTGAGGGAGTTATTTATGGGTGCATGCAGTGACCAAAGAGTTTGCCTGAACTTTCCATCATAACACTTGCTAAAATGGTCAATAAAAGAGCAGGAGAAGAGCCCTGTGTTCAGGCAGACCATTGCCTGAACCAGCATTACATTGCCTGAATTCAGGCTTCAGGCAGACCCACATGCACCCCTGGTTATTACAAATTGATATAACCCAGTTATGGATTACCTGTGAAAATGAGCAAGTTATTCATAGTTACATATGGCTCCCCCTCACCTGCGCGCGCTTCCAACGGAAGTGTCGCCATCTTAGTCAGATTTGTGTGTAAACAGCATCGATCTGGCATTTTTCAAACAAAGTTACTGACTAAGATGGCGGTCTCCCATAATATGGCACGCTCCTTGTGGCCGGATATGACGACACGTGGGTACCAGCCATACAGTGGAGAATACTTAACGCAAAACTGAATAACATGAAATACTGGTTAATGCACAAAAATCTGAACGGCCAAAACCCTCTTTATTATTACTCCCCCCGAAGTCGGTGTCTGCCCATGTGGCGGGGTAATCGAAAACGGTGACGCACAAAATGTTCTCATCCCTAGCTGATCCATTAATTTTGTACCATAGTGTTCAAGTGCTTCGGCTGTTGGGATGATCCCTGGAGTCTTTTAGCCAGGGTACATCAACCAACAACAACAACAAACATTACTTAATGCTTAGCACAAATAATGGTTAATGCACACACACAAAAATCTTTGTCCCCTGAGCTTCGCGTTAAGAGTATTCCACTGTAGCCATTTATACAGTGCTTATCTTTTGGTCCCAGATTATTATAAAAGCAACTTACAGAGAATCAATCTTTTAGTTTCAGACCATATTCTAAAGGATATACGGCAAATGAAACTTTTGCTGATGCAGAATGCTAATATGATTTTATAAATTGTGCAGGCCAACAGTTTTTCTTAACATTGGAAAACTATTGCTGACACAACGTTATGAAAAGTGCAGGCCAACAGTTCTTCTATTATTGTAAAACTGCTCGACAAAAATCACTAAAAAATAAACAAACAAAGAAAGCAGAAAGGTGCTAGCACAGACATTCTTCTTCTTCTTCTTTAATCACTCAGTTTCCTGTCAAAATGAGTACAGATGCGTCATGCTGCCGTTATGTGTCTAACTAAGAAATAGTTAGGACAAACATGTCGGCTGGAGAAAATCTTTTTAAGAATTCTGAGAAAAAAGGCAGGAGAATGGACCAGTAAGGCAGAAAGAGAGTAAGCGCAGAACTTCCAGAAGGTGGGAGAACTATTTATACAAAAGACCCCCGGTATCCCCAAGGGGCGACAGACTTTATCACATGGAATATCAGGGTAATAACATCTTAGAATAAAAAGTTTAAAACTCCTCACACTATGGATTTGTATGTGCAAAGCTGGGGCAGTTGGAGGATGCCTCATGCCTCCATACGGGGAGCTGGATGACCCCGCCCCCTCCACGAGCCTCTCCCTGTGGGGATACCAGGGGGTCTTTCATAAAAGTAGTTCCCAAACCTTCTGGAAGTTCTGTGCTTGTAACTTCCTCTAATCTGCCACTCTCTTTGACTCTGCCTTTTTGCTTTGCTTACTGTCATCTATCTTTCTGACTTATTGGCCCATTCTCCAGCCTTTTTTCCAAAACATCTTCCAAATAACTTTTTTCCTTTCAGCTCCTCCGAAATCGGAATGTGTCGACTGTACGCAGCGGGGAGACCAGTGAAAACTGAAAAAGGACACATACGTATTTTACCCATTTTGGCCTGGGAACGCAGAAGAAGAAGAAGGGTGTGCAAAGCAACCATGTTATGCTCTTCAGCCCCCCGATGACCTTACCTTGTCCCTGACTCTGAAGTGAATCTTCTGCAGCACGTCGTCTTTCAGGATCTCAATGGACAGGGTGCTGCCACTGAAGTGCCGATGACCTTACCTTGTCCTTGACTCTGAAGTGAATCTTCTGCAGCACGTCGTCTTTCAGGATCTCAATGGACAGGGTGCTGCCACTGAAGTACTCCCACGCTTCGTTGTCCAGGGGGGTCTTCAGCAGACCTGCAGAAACAATAGAATATCGTCGGTGATTTAAAAAACCTCGTATCTTCAGTGGTAGTTTTGAGAAAAGAAAAAAAAAATGTTTTAAAAATTAACCGCGTTGACCACAATTCATTAACTATGATGAATATGTTGTTCAAGACACCAAAGACACTGAAAAGAAAGACTAACATCCAGTCCCTTTTCCCTATATGAGTAGTGAGGACAGAAATACTGGTTATGTCCCTTTTAAACGTGACACATTTAGGTTACATTAATTCTTTTTTTTCAAACCTGAGAGTTATCTTTTCATGAGTCAGTTATACTTTGGATAACTACCCCACTAACGATAACTCTATCAGCCTGGCTCGCCGTAACTCTTAAGTAGTCCATCTTACTCTTTTAGAGTCTTTGAAGACACTGCGAGTTTAGTCCTGCATTTCGTCAAAATTACTTTAATTTTTTTTTTTTAAAGACTTGAAAAGAACGAAGATACGAGTAACTAGATCTGAATTTGGGACTTACGAGTTTTTCTTCTATTTTCACAACCTCATTTACCCCAGATAGAAAGTCGTTAGAGATACAAGCTTTTGGTGGAAGGTGGCAGGAAAAATTAGAGAGCTGACTATGCATCTAACTAAAAATAAATAAAAAATCGAGATACGAGGTTTTTGAATTTTACCGACGATATCATAGTGTGCAAAACATCAATGTAACATACAAGTTCTAAATTTAAGTGCCTAAAAGTAACATCCAAGATAATGACTGAAACCATGTCAATAATTTTTCAATAAATTCAAATAAACACACAAGGTTAAAATTAAGCTAAAGATAACATGACTGACAGAATCGATTGAACTTTTTTCCAAACCTTTCAATGTGAAAAATCTGCTTTGTTTCAAATGGTAACATTTCTGTAACACAGTTTAATCGGGCACAAAGCATTAGAATAAAAATAATATAATAACTTTCTTAAGAGCATATTCAGCAATCATAATCGAGTTGCAAGACCACACCTCAAATATTTAAATTTCACCATATTTGTTCGGACTACAAGGCGCAACCCCCAAATTTCACACAAAATTAAGATTTTGTTATTATATTTTCTTACTATTTTATTCGTCATATTATAAGGCGCAGGGGTCTCATTCTGAGGGGAATAAAAAGTATCGCCTTATAGTCAGAAAAATATGGCAAAACTTTCCTACTCACTCTGTTTGTTGCATGAAGGGTGAAGGTCCATCTTGCGACAGATGGTGTGGTAGTAGACAAAGCCCACGTCCACCACCAAGTTGTGAACCTGTTCCCACTGCGGGCCTTGTTTCTGAGGTGGTAGATAAATGAAGAAATTAATAAATAGAAAAAAGTACAGTGGAATAAAATCAACTTGAAAGGCATTGGACCTAGAGTTGGATTTTTTCCCTTCCAAGTTATCGTTACTGCTCATATTTTGTGCAAACCATTTTCTTTAGCAAAATTGTGGAACCTAAACCCAATTCTACCATTCATTTATGTGTACGTGCACAAGTGAGATACTGAGAAACTTTCGACGACTAAATAATATAGAAATAAATGGACTTTCCAATACTGAGATTAACAGTAAGACAATTAATTACATCCTCATCAAAAGTTCTTCTTGCGAAATTTTGAAGAAACATTATCAGATTTTCCCAAAATAATGTCATCAGTCAAACACCAAAACAAATTTTTTTGTAAAGTGAAAAGGGTTTTTTCACCAAACAGCTGAAAAGAAAAACACGCACACTGAGCGCATACTTATTTTCACACAGCAAGGATATAATAGGGACACAGCAAATACCTTGATTAAATATTCTTCAAACATACAAAAAGCACAACTTGACACTAGATGAAAACTTACAGACTTACACTTAACCTTATGCACAGCACTCATATGCTTGAGTAATTGTAAGAGTTGTCTCTTTTGGGATAATCAATCCAAACTAAAATGTTTGAAAGACCATACATACATATCATTTGCTTTGATAAAGCTTTTTGTGTCCAATGTCTTTATTTGTGAACCTCAGAAACAAACTCAGTTATCTGTTCTGAAAAGAAGAAAATAGTAACATGTGCCGATTTACTTTTTCTCCCGATGAGGGAGATGGACAATGCCTAAAAATAACAAACTATTACAGATAGGATTTAAATTCTACTTACCCAATGAAGGTAAAATAAAAACTGATAAATCATCAACAGGAACAGGAGTCAAATATAATAAACTCAAATCACAATACGGAAATACACCACGACAAACAATTAAGGATTTAAAAAAATCACCAACTCAATAACAAGAGTGAAGAAGAAGACAAACTACTAAGGAAAGGGATTCCAATATTATCAACTTATAGGTGAAAAACACAGTAAAAAAAACAATAATGGAGAGGATTCTAGTACATGTAAATATCGTGAACACAGCAAAGGTGAAACAAACAATGACAATTATGGATAGGATTCAATAATGAACTCTATATCTTCAGAGTCAAACAATGGACAAACGATAGGGGATAGCTTTTACACAATATAAACTCAACCAGGAGACTAATGCAAAACAAATTCAATTAGGACGAAATCATCATGAACTTAAGGGTTGAAACAAAAGCGCTCAGCTCAGGAGAGGAATGTCATCGAACTCAAAGTAGACCCAGATCCAAACAAAACAAAAGATAACAAGCTTCCCAGCTATCAAATATAAATTTAATTTAAAAAAAACCTACAAAATGCAACCCTTTACCTTTTGTAGAAAGTGTGTGTGGAGAAGGGGGGGGTCCTTCAAAACACTGTGCACAAATATATTTGTTTGTAAAAATACAAACCAAAAAATACCCTTCCTAGAATTAACCCTTTCGCCGCCAGTCATTTTTCATCCCAAGAAATACCATTAAACTTTACTGGATAGAGGAAACAAAATTGTCAGCAATATTAGGAATTCCTCTGTTACGTGTATAACAGTAGGCCTACCCCTGCCTCCCAAACTTAAGAAAATAGGGTCTTCAGATAACAGGCACTTATTTGTTGCCTTTTATTGACATAGGTGCTAAACCACTGTGGTGCATAAATGCGACGGCGGCGAACGGGTTAAATTAGATAAGATTTTGAACTCTTTTTTTCATGTAGATATTTGTAGTTGCTACTGCCTCACACTGATGGTTTAAAAAAAAGTACCAAAAAAATCCTTAGAAAAGTACGGAAAAAAACACACACAAACTATGATCAGAAACCATGCGCCTATTCCTCCTCCACCATCTGAAAATCAGACTATGAACTCAAACAAACAAACCTGGACGAAACCTATGCACACATCGTTGAAACCATAGAACCAGAGTGCTATTTAAAGTCCAGTGATACTACAATAAACTAAAAAAAGAAAGAAAAGAAGTAGACATTTCCACAAATCCATTAACAAACATCACAGTCAGCTAAACAAGGTTTGACACATGGGCAAAAACGCAAGAGGCAAGGATTACCTGGTCCGGTTGTTGCAAGACCTGTTAATGTATTAATTAAAGAAAAAACGTCAATCCAACAGTGAATTATTTTTTGCTTCCACATCTTCAGGCAGATGTTTGTGTATGTTAGTGGCATCATACAAAGTAGGAAAAGGTGCACATTTGTTTACACACACACACACACACAAACAAAAAGATGGAAGAGACAGGAACAGACAAAAAGAGACAGAGACATCAACACAGAAAAAAGGAAAAAGAGAGAAGGGCTGAGGAAAAGGGACATGCATGAGAGTGAGTGGGTGGGAGGGAGGGAGGGAGAGAGAGAGAGAGAGAGAGAGAGAGAGAGAGAGAGAGAGAGAGAGAGAGAGAGAGAGAGAGAGAGAGCACTGACTGACAGACACAGACATAATATAAATATAAGAACAATTAATGGGGGTGATAAGAGAACTAGAGTTATTTAAAGGTCTGTTATGCTTTACGTCCTCCCGCTCTTTAAAGAACATATGGGACATTGCTTATATATAAAGTTATGGGTAAAATTTTATTTAAAGATGATTGTCATGGAAAGTTATCTGGGCAAGACTTATGGAAAAATAACTTGGACAAATAACTATCATGGAAAGTTATTTCAGGAAGTTATGAGAAGATAAGTGTCATGAAAAGTTATTTTGGGAAGTTATAGGAAGATAAGTGTCATGGAAAGTTATTTCAGAAAGTTATGGGAAGATAAGTGCCATGGAAAGTTATTTTGGGAAGTTATAGGAAGATAACTGTCATAGAAACTATGGGAAGATAACTATCATGGAAAGTTATGTGGGGAATAGTAATGGAAAGATGACTGTCATGGAAAGCTATGTGGAGAAGAGTTATGGGGAGATGACTGTCATGGAAAGCTATGTGGGAAAGAGCTATGGGAAGATGACTGTCACTGAAAGCTATGTGGGGAAGAGAGCTATGAAAAGATGACTGTCATGGAAAGTTATGTGGGGAAGAGCTATGAAAAGATGACTGTCACTGAAAGCTATGTGGGGAAGAGAGCTATGGAAAGATGACTGTCATGGAAAGTTATGTGGGGAAGAGAGCTATGGAAAGATGACTGTCACTGAAAGCTATGTGGGGAAGAGAGTTATGGATAGATGACTGTCATGGAAAGATATGTAGGGAAGAGAGCTATGAAAAGATGACTGTCACTGAAAGCTATGTGGGGAAGAGAGTTATGGATAGATGACTGTCATGGAAAGTTATGTGGGGAAGAGTTATGGATAGATGACTGTCATGGAAAGTTATGTAGGGAAGAGAGTTATGAAAAGATGACTGTGATGGAAAGTTATGTGGGGAAGAGAGTTATGGGAAGATGACTGTCATGGAAAGTTATGTGGGGAAGAGAGCTATGGAAAGATGACTGTCATGGAAAGCTATGTGGGGAAGAGTTGTGGAAAGATGACTGTCATGTGCGGAAGAGAGTTATGGACAGATGACTGTGATGGAAAGTTATGTGGGGAAGAGAGTTATGGGGAGATGACTGTCATGGAAAGCTATGTGGGGAAGAGTTATGGAAAGATGACTGTCATGGAAAGTTATGTGGGGAAGAGAGCTATGGAAAGATGACTGTCATGGAAAGCTATGTGGGGAAGAGTTATGGAAAGATGACTGTCATGGAAAGCTATGTGGGGAAGAGAGCTATGGAAAGATGACTGTCATGGAAAGTTATGTGGGGAAGAGAGCTATGGAAAGATGACTGTCATGGAAAGCTATGTGGGGAAGAGAGCTATGGAAAGATGACTGCCATGGAAAGTTATGTGGGGGAAAGAGTTATGGGGAGATGACTGTCATGGAAAGCTATGTGGGGAAGAGTTATGGAAAGATGACTGTCATGGAAAGTTATGTGGGGAAGAGTTATGGAAAGATGACTGTCACTGAAAGCTATGTGGGGAAGAGAGTTATGGAAAGATGACTGTCATGGAAAGTTATGTGAGGAAGAGTTGTGGAAAGATGACTGTCATGGAAAGTTATGTGGGGAAGAGAGTTATGGGAAGATGACTGTCATGGAAAGTTATGTGGGGAAGAGAGTTATGGGAAGATGACTGTCATGGAAAGCTATGTGGGGAAGAGAGTTATGGAAAGATGACTGTCATGGAAAGCTATGTGGGGAAGAGAGCTATGGAAAGATGACTGTCATGGAAAGCTATGTGGGGAAGAGAGTTATGGAAAGATGACTGTCATGGAAAGTTATGTGGGGAAGTTATGGAAAGATGACTGTCACTGAAAGTTATGTGGGGAAGAGAGTTATGGAAAGATGACTGTCATGGAAAGCTATGTGGGGAAGAGAGCTATGGAAAGATGACTGTCATGGAAAGCGGGGAAGAGAGCTATGAAAAGATGACTGTCATGGAAAGCGGGGAAGAGAGCTATGGAAAGATGACTGTCATGGAAAGCTATGTGGGGAAGAGAGTTATGGAAAGATGACTGTCATGGAAAGCTATGTGGGGAAGAGAGCTATGGAAAGATGACTGTCAGTAAAAGTTATGTGGGGAAGAGAGCTATGGAAAGATGACTGTCAGTAAAAGTTATGTGGGGAAGAGAGCTATGGAAAGATGACTGTCATGGAAAGTTATGTGGGGAAGAGAGCTATGGAAAGATGACTGTCATGGAAAGCTATGTGGGGAAGAGAGTTATGGAAAGATGACTGTCATGGAAAGCTATGTGGGGAAGTTATGGAAAGATGACTGTCATGGAAAGTTATGTGGGGAAGAGAGTTATGGAAAGATGACTGTCATGGAAAGCTATGTGGGGAAGAGTTATGGAAAGATGACTGTCATGGAAAGCTATGTGGGGAAGAGAGCTATGGAAAGATGACTGTCATGGAAAGTTATGTGGGGAAGAGAGCTATGGAAAGATGACTGTCATGGAAAGCTATGTGGGGAAGAGAGCTATGGAAAGATGACTGCCATGGAAAGTTATGTGGGGGAAAGAGTTATGGGGAGATGACTGTCATGGAAAGCTATGTGGGGAAGAGTTATGGAAAGATGACTGTCATGGAAAGTTATGTGGGGAAGAGTTATGGAAAGATGACCATCACTGAAAGAGATGTGGGGAAGAGAGTTATGGAAAGATGACTGTCATGGAAAGTTATGTGAGGAAGAGTTGTGGAAAGATGACTGTCATGGAAAGTTATGTGGGGAAGAGAGTTATGGGAAGATGACTGTCATGGAAAGTTATGTGGGGAAGAGAGTTATGGGAAGATGACTGTCATGGAAAGCTATGTGGGGAAGAGAGCTATGGAAAGATGACTGTCATGGAAAGCTATGTGGGGAAGAGAGCTATGGAAAGATGACTGTCATGGAAAGCTATGTGGGGAAGAGTTATGGAAAGATGACTGTCATGGAAAGCTATGTGGGGAAGAGAGCTATGGAAAGATGACTGTCACTGAAAGTTATGTGGGGAAGAGAGTTATGGGGAGATGACTGTCATGGAAAGCTATGTGGGGAAGAGAGTTATGGAAAGATGACTGTCATGGAAAGTTATGTGGGGAAGTTATGGAAAGATGACTGTCACTGAAAGTTATGTGGGGAAGAGAGTTATGGAAAGATGACTGTCATGGAAAGCTATGTGGGGAAGAGAGCTATGGAAAGATGACTGTCATGGAAAGCGGGGAAGAGAGCTATGAAAAGATGACTGTCATGGAAAGCGGGGAAGAGAGCTATGGAAAGATGACTGTCATGGAAAGCTATGTGGGGAAGAGTTATGGAAAGATGACTGTCATGGAAAGCTATGTGGGGAAGAGAGCTATGGAAAGATGACTGTCAGTAAAAGTTATGTGGGGAAGAGAGCTATGGAAAGATGACTGTCAGTAAAAGTTATGTGGGGAAGAGAGCTATGGAAAGATGACTGTCAGTAAAAGTTATGTGGGGAAGAGAGCTATGGAAAGATGACTGTCATGGAAAGCTATGTGGGGAAGAGAGTTATGGAAAGATGACTGTCATGGAAAGCTATGTGGGGAAGTTATGGAAAGATGACTGTCATGGAAAGCTATGTTGGGAAGAGAGTTATGGAAAGATGACTGTCAGTAAAAGTTATGTGGGGAAGAGAGCTATGGAAAGATGACTGTCAGTAAAAGTTATGTGGGGAAGAGAGCTATGGAAAGATGACTGTCATGGAAAGCTATGTGGGGAAGAGAGTTATGGAAAGATGACTGTCATGGAAAGCTATGTGGGGAAGTTATGGAAAGATGACTGTCATGGAAAGCTATGTTGGGAAGAGAGTTATGGAAAGATGACTGTCATGGAAAGCGGGGAAGAGAGCTATGGAAAGATGACTGTCATGGAAAGCTATGTGGGGAAGAGTTATGGAAAGATGACTGTCATGGAAAGCTATGTGGGGAAGAGTTATGGAAAGATGAGTGTCATGGAAAGCTATGTGGAGAAGAGAGTTATGGAAAGATGACTGTCACTGAAAGCTATGTGGAGAAGAGAGCTATGGAAAGATGACTGTCATGGAAAGCTATGTGGGGAAGAGAGCTATGGAAAGATGACTGTCATGGAAAGCTATGTGGGGAAGAGAGTTATGGAAAGATGACTGTCATGGAAAGCTATGTGGGGAAGTTATGGAAAGATGACTGTCATGGAAAGCTATGTGGGGAAGAGAGTTATGGAAAGATGACTGTCATGGAAAGTTATGTGGGGAAGAGCTATGGAAAGATGACTGTCATGGAAAGCTATGTGGGGAAGTTATGGAAAGATGACTGTCATGGAAAGCTATGTGGGGAAGAGTTATGGAAAGATGAGTGTCATGGAAAGCTATGTGGAGAAGAGAGTTATGGAAAGATGACTGTCACTGAAAGCTATGTGGAGAAGAGAGCTATGGAAAGATGACTGTCATGGAAAGCTATGTGGGGAAGAGAGCTATGGAAAGATGACTGTCATGGAAAGCTATGTGGGGAAGAGAGCTATGGAAAGATGACTGTCATGGAAAGCTATGTGGGGAAGAGAGCTATGGAAAGATGACTGTCACTGAAAGCTATGTGGGGAAGAGTTATGGAAAGATGACTGTCATGGAAAGCTATGTGGGGAAGAGAGCTATGGAAAGATGACTGTCATGGAAAGCTATGTGGGGAAGAGAGTTATGGGAAGATGACTGTCAGTAAAAGTTATGTGGGGAAGAGATTTACTGAAAGATCACTGTTATACAAAGCTATGTGGGGAAGAAAATTATGCATAATACTTACCTAAGACAGAGTTTAATCATTCACTTCTCAAAAGTACAGAGATTGGTAGATTTGTTTTCTTTGTCTCTCTCCCTCCCTCTCTCGTTCTCTCATTCTCTAACACATACAAACAAAACTCAGTAAAATGTGAACTGGAGCAATCAAAACGACTCAAAAGTGGGGGGAAATGAAACAATCAGAGAAAAAAAAATAGCTGCACAGTTCCAGTGCACAGTGTACTGAACATACCAAAATGTCTTGGTACGCCTGCACCATTGTTGTCATGAGAACTTCACTGTCAATGTACTCCAACACTTCCTGGAAAAAGCAACAAAGTACAACACAATATTTATTATTATTATTATGTTCTTTGAAATTGTTACTTATGTTTTTAAATGGGGTCACATGCGCGTGTGGACACACACACACACACTCAAGTATACACAGGGAGTAACTTCCCCAAAATTTGTCAATATTTTAGACAGGCTTGTACACGTATCTAAAGATCTGTCAGTTTCATCAATACATTTTTTTTATTATTGTACAATCATTACATGCACATCCATGCGCAAGCACCGCACGCATGCACACTCACCCACCCCCACACACACACATACTGAACATCGCATACAGGAAGGAAACAAATTTAAAAACAATATATTGTGGCCCTTCTTTTAACACACTGTTGTTCATGTCAAAACCTGTTGAAATAACACATGAAAAAACCCACACACCTGCGAGTAAAAGTACACACATTTGTTTTTAATACACATCCCTCATGATGATTTCAAATCGCAGATTAGATATGATGATGCTAAATGTGTTAATATACACAAATGATCCTTGCCATTATACAGAACATTCTTCATATAATTCATGCAGTCTTCCAAGGTAGGAACTTGAATAAGATGGTTTACATAATTTGTTAGATATCAGACTGAGACTGTATACAATAAGAAAAACAACTTCTTTTTTTTCTACAAATACAACAGACTCTTTACTAAAATTAAAATTACTAGTCTATTTATATTATTGCAAAATCTACATAGCATCATGTGCAGTCTTCTAGTGCCACTGGAAATCAAACAAAAAGTAATAGTACTAGCACGTTAATGCAACTTGTTAAATTATTACTTAAAGGTAATTAAAAGCTTTGATTACTTTGATTAATAGCACTATGATAAACGTATGAATTAAAACTCTATCAATAAAACCCTTTTCATGTTCAGATAAGAAAGCATACACTCGCTTACAAGTGAACATTCACACACAATCGTGAAAGACATTTATGATAATGAATACTGAAATAAAATAATTTAGAATACCTTTAAGAAAAGAAGAAAAAAATAGCCGGACTTTTTCCAGTAAAAGAAATGATGTGTTTCACAATAGTTGTGAAAATGTCCTTCAAACAATAAAGATAGAAACGTGAAGACTCACGACACACATCAAGTTACAATGGATTACAAGGAGCTTTAGGAGCTCTAGGAGCTCTAGGGACCTACATCACAAAAGAAGTACATCATTTGCATGATTTTGAAAAGAATGTGTAATGAAAATTTCCAATGCTTCCCCTTATCCAATTGAATATATTTAGCAAAAGATATAGTTTATTAACCCCTCCCCTGTCCAGTCCGTGGCAGTGGTGTGTGATGTCACTGATGATGTTATAACTTTTGATGTCATAATCCTGGAATGATGGTTTTTTATTTAGACAAGTCAGGAGATCATTTTCTCAGATTGAGTCTAACAGGGTTTTTTCAAATTTTATAATCAGAAAATTGATAATTTCTGTTTTCCTCTGGCAGTGAAGGGGTTAAGAAATTAAGAGGACACGCATACACATGAACATGCATGCATACAAGCACACGCACGCACACACACACACACAAAGAAAAATCAAACATGGACACTCAGCAACACGCCCAATAGATCATGTCAGAATACATCAACAGTTCACCCCACATATTAACCAAATACCGTATTTTACGGACTACAAGGCGCACCTGATTATAAGGCGCACCCCCTAAATTTGACACAGAATCCCGATTTTGCTATTATTGTTTCTTACTATGTTATCAGTCACATAAGGCGCAGGGGTCTCAGTCTGGGATAAAAGTATCGCCTTATAGTCCATAAAATATGGTAGTTTAGCTTCAACAGGGAAGCTCAAAGGCTAAAGGTCAAACGCATGCAGGGTAGGTTACACGGGAAACCAGGAAAGCAGACCACGACACACACAATACTGTTTCCACAAAGCAAAACTCAGCAACGTTTCCAAGCAAAACCTCCACCAGTCAGCACACACACACACACACACAAACGTTCATATCACAAATTACCATATTTTTCGGACTACAGTGGAACCTCCCTTATAAGACCTTCACAAATCATCCAAAATGAGGTCTTATAAGGGAGGGGTCTTATAAGGGAGGGGTCTTTAAGGGAGGTAATTATAATACTTACAAAGAAGGGCAATGTATCAGAGAAGTAGGTCTTAATATATGGGAGGGAGTCTTATAATGGGAGGTCTTATATAAGGGAGGTTCCACTGTATAAGGCATACCCCTAAATTTTTACACAAAATTCTGATTTTGTTATATTTTCTAACTATATTATCAGTCATATTATAAGACGCAGGGGTGCGAGTCTGGGAGAAAAAACAAATTGCCTTATAGTCCGTAAAATATGGTACAGTTTGAATTCCATTTGATCTAATCTTCCCATAACCTTTGAGAAATTAAATCTTGGGTAATGAAACCTTTTCCAATGGACAAAGCTCAATGACATTTGTCCTTTGTCAAAGCAATTTATATCTGTATGGTGACCTTTTCTTGGGACGTTCATCTCTCTAATCTTGGATTTAAAACAGCAAGAATTGTATATACCCACCTATATCTGAATTATATGTGCCAAGATCAAAAGCCGGAACACAAAGTTACACGATCAATATAAACCAGGGCCTATATTCACGTTGAGATAGCATGAGACTTAGCATCATGCTAACTTAGAAGCTCTTCCAAAAGTCCTATTAAATCCTATAGGACATTGGAAGAGCTTCTAAGTTAGCATCATGCTAAGTCTCATGCTATCTCAACGTGAATACAGGCCCAGGTCACTTCACAGAAGAATGTAGCAAATGCTTTGGTCATTTATCTTTGACATTGTGTTACTTTGATTCTGAGTCTACTACCGTTTTCAACGACTTGACTTTTCAATGCAATGAAACAGAAATAAATTGACTGTCCTCAACAAAAAGGAAAACCCCAATCCACAAAGTCATCATTGTTAGTGGGATAATTACCGTCATTTTCTGGTTATAAGGTTATATTGTTTTCTCCAATTTCGACCTATGCGCCTAATAAACGAGGGCGCCCCATTAATGAACAAAATCGTGAGAAGAGAGGCAACGATTGCTGAGTTCAGTACAGTCTACTGCGAGTCAGACATCGAAAGTGGTCACGAGTCACCGATACGACGACTACTCACGCTAAAATGCTTCAAAATCCATATTATCGTCCGAGATACCGTCCAACAGATGTCATAACCCTTCATTGGATGTAAAAAGCTTCGTTGTAGAGCTTAAATGCTATAATTTTATCAGTTTTCGTTGTAGAGCTTAAAATGTCATAATTTTTATCAGTTTTCGCGAAGAATTGTCCAAACACAGCAACAGGAAGCAGCACAAATGGAAGTTTGATTATTTGAAAGGGGAGCCAGCTCTCGTTTATGACAGCAATAGTGGTGGTCGCTAAGCATTTACAGGACGCATACAGGCTTCAAAGTTTGACTTTCTTTTGCGAATGCCTTATAAAAGAGGGTGCCTTTAGCTTTATTTTTTCAGATTTTTCTTGAAAATTGCCTTATTTGCCTTACACACAGCAGGGCCTAATGATCCAAAAAATACGTTAAGCTCTGATATTCTTGGTTTCCTTTTTGGAATTTGCAAACATTATAATGATAAATCAATAGAATGGACTTATGCTTGTGACATATTAAATCTTCTAAGCTAAGATGTTAATGAGCAGATACATGATTTTAAAACTTGTTCTTGAAATGCTGAAGATAAAATTTTATTGAATTGAAACCATTCTAAATGCTGTTAATTTCAGTAAGAGCTATGTAAAATGATACAGAATAAAACATAAGGAAAAGGATGAGGTGGGGGGGGGGGGGGGGGGCACATAGAAGATTTCAACTATCTCAGGAAATAGAACTTTATTTAAGATACTATGCAATTAAAAGGAACTTGTTAAAATTGACAATCAATGGGCAACTTAGGACGATAATTTGACCACCAGAGGGCAGTCAAACCGTTAGGGGCTTAGCGCGTTATATTCTTAGTTGGGCGTAGTGGGAGAGAGAGAGAGCGAGATGAGCCCCTCCCTCCCTCTCTCTCTCTCTCACTATGCCCAAATAAGAATATAAAGCCCAACCTTAGCTGGCCGAATCCATTTCAGCCGAACGGGTGCTCGGCCGAAACGAGCGAAGTCAATTAGTGCTCTTTTCCTTTTCGCCCGAACAAACAACGAATCGATCGATCGATCGCCGAACAGTGGGTTTGTTCCTTAATCTGACCCGAAACGAACTGTGCGCAAGTGTACCTTTGACCCCAACGTCATAGCGAGGCTCAAAGGCCTACTTTGGTAAACATGTAGGCCTAAGCCTACAAAATCCCCCCACCCCCTTAAATTTGTGCATCTCGTCTATAAAAAGAAAATAACCGAGAAGTAACATTTTGTTTTTTGTTTTTTCAAAAGGGGTAGTAATAGCATTGAATTATTTTCACATAATAAATGATGTGATATGATGACAGATCGATGATCAGCAGGCCATAGGCCTTTGGTCTGTTCCGAGTGTTCGTGCTGATTGAGTGATCCAACTCTCTTGTTCACAAAACTGAAAGAAGCAGACTTTGAGATTGAGGTTCGTAAACATGACGATTGTGACAAAACTGCATCTTTGCATTATGTTCTAGGCTAACATCTGACGTCAAGAAAGAAAAATAAATCGGAAGAAAAAACAAGGGCGTGTTTTGGATCACTGATCTAAAAACAAAGATCAGCAACCATTTTTTTCCCTTCAAGTATGAAGAGTTCCATTTAGCTCGACAACTTTCTTCCTTCACGTACGAAAAGTTCTCGTGTTCGCCGAATGAGAAACTTGTTCCCAGAACACGACATGGGAACAAGATTCGGGCCGAACTGCTGTTCGGCGAGCAAACGAACGGCTGTTCAGCAAGCATGTTCGCGGGCTATTAAGGGAAAACCCGGTTCGGACGAACAATTCAGTTAGCCGAACACCAGTTCGGGCTGTTCGCCGAGCAGCCATTCGGCCAGCTAAGGGTGGCTTTTACGCGCTAAGCCCCTAACGGTTTGACTGCCCTCTGGTGGTCAAATTACCGTCCTAAGTTGCCCATTGTACAGGCATGCAAAAGGTAGTCTGCAAACACAACCTCAGTGACATGAACAAACGTTATTTTTTTGTGACAATTTAAAACATGCAATAAGACTGACAGTTAAATTTCAGTTAAATTGATCAGGGACAGAACGAATGCTTACTCACGCGTTTCTTTTTCGTTCAGTATAAAACAAAAATGACAAGCCAGTTAAATAACTTTCATCACGTAAATTAAGCATTCTAGCATTTGAGACTTGTGGATTAAGGCGTTTTTCACAATCAAAGGTTTAAGAGGCTGATCTTCAAGTTCAACGATGTAATTTGCAGTTTGAACAATGTTGCTTCATGACAGTACTTAAAGCCTTTCTTCAATAGCATAAAAGTCAAAATACAGAGAAATCTTTTGGCTTCTTTAACCACATCTTTGAAATGCGGTAAAAGGAATTACAAGCAATATTTTGGTTAGCAATACAGTTACAAAAAAATGTTATGGAGGAATAGGGAAAACAACAACAAAAATGTTAGAACTAAGACAAAATCTCTCTCTTTCTTCCTTTTTCTATTTGGAAGGTCAACCATGTTTCTAGTCTAGTGTTATTTTGACTTTTTGTACCTTGACCCTGTTTTTATATGGGCTAATGACCTAAAGGAATTAAAACTTTCAATCTCTTCCTTTCTCTCTCTCTCTCTGACACACACACACACACATAAATGCATATCAATGTATACATAGTCATTGTATAATGAAGCCAGAAAAAAACAAAAACAAATGGAAAGTGATTAAATGAGAAGAAAACTAAATGGAGAGGGGGAAAAAAACCAGATACAGGTAAAAGATCTAGCCATTAATTAAGTCATCACTGCAGTTATTATCATCGTCATAAACTTTCTCCATTGAAATCTAATTACCACATTTGTGGTGGGTCTCTTCGCGCTGCCCTGCAAATTGACACCACGGAAACAAAGAAAATAAATTTGAATGATTAAAAAACTAAAAAACTAAAAAACGATAGACGAATCGACGAACAACATCAAAAGCACTTCTTAAATGCTAAAATTTTAAAAAAAAAGACAAGAAAAAGAAAAGTTTAAAATATTTGACTCTCAGAGTCAGACCCAATATTTCATTTTCATCTGCTAGAACTAGAAGATTTGTTGATTTGGGATATGCCAATATGCTTTATCTTCATAATTCTACTTCTAGTCAACAACAAATTGGGCCATTACAAATTTTTTTTTTTTTTTTTTTCCGGGGTGGGGGGGGTGTGGTTAGTTGCCACAATTTTCACTCTTCAATAGTACCAAAAATAATAATTCCAAAATCCTTTACAAACACCACAATCATTTCTTGGAAACTTTTGCAAAAAGCCAAACAACTCACAACTCTTTCTGGGTCACTATCATCTACCTGAAAAGATGGGTCAACATTTTCGGTGCTCAAAGGGTTATGTGTGCATTCAAGAAATTATAGTGTAGTGTGCGCGTATGTGCGTGTGTGTGTGCCTGTATTAAATGAAAGATTGTGCGCACTTTCATTGTTGCATGTGCATTTATTCATAAAATTAATTTGTGTGCATTTTAAGTAGCAGATTGTGCGATAGACGTGCAGTTAGAAATAAAATTGCTTGTTGCGCGTGTTAAGCAGATGTCTAAATTCTATTATAGAATTATGATGTGCCAATAAAAATTGAATAAAAGAGTTCTCTTACAATGATAAGTTGAGCAGAAAAGTGTGTGTGTGTGTGTGTGCGTGTATGTGTGTGTGTGTGTGTGTGTGTGTGATGGAAGCGTGAGTGACCGATGATTGATATTCAATGTGTGCATGCATGTGTGCTTGGGCGCGCATGTGTTCTTCAGAAAGTAACCTAAAAAGCAAAGATGTAGCGATGGATTTAAGCACAATTCCTGCAACAACTACAAGTAAAGAAATGAAAGTACATACAACAAATAAGCACAAAAGAGAAACCACAGTACATGTATTTTAATATCTAAACTAGAAAATTAAAACAAAATCAGAACCATTAAGTATTAAACATAATAACAAAAAAGCCATTGATTATGAGAAACTTCTTACATTTCTATAACACTGCATGAATTATATTATACACAGGGCTCCCAGGGACCTCCATTTGGGGGTCTATGAAATTCTAAAATTCTAAAGGACCCTCTAAAAGAATGTGCAGGGGGTTCCACGGATGCACTAGAAAAATTCTTTTCAGCATTCGCAATGCCACTGGAACCGTCTATCCCGCCTCTAGGACACTCTATTCTGTAAGTGAAGGAGTCCCTGGGACCCCTTGTTTTGCGGGACGATTGGGAGCCCCGCATACATCAATATTTCAGGGCATAAGAAACACGAAGGAAATACAACACTTTCAAAGACCATTGAGAAGAAACTGTAGGGGTGGCACAACAACACCAAAACACAAACCAGCACACAGTGACGGTATTACTGGAGTGGGTGATAAAAGAATTAAATTAAAAAAACACCCAAGGATGACGGAAAAAGACTGAACTACGTGTCTCCTACTGCAATGGGAATAATGCAGGGCTGCCTACCCTCTGTTACAGTTTCCAGGGACAATCTACTTAAAAACCAGGGACACAGACTTATTTCCAGGGACAAACATCGCAATGTCATGGATCAGGGCAAAAAAACCCCCATTAAAGTCTGACTATCTCGTGATCTAGCAAAATTTTCAGTGACTGGATTTTTTTGGATAGTCTTCTTGATGCTTTTTGGTGTCATTGTGCTTCAATATTCAAGATCCTTTAGAGTAAAGTAACCATGTGTAATGTCTGTAAGGAAACATTTCAACAGTATCTGTTGTTTGGGGTGTTCCTGTGTTCAACAGTAAGGTCAGCTAACAAGACAAGTGATTGCCCTTCAATTTTTTTTATTCTTATCAATTTCCAGGAACACCATATAGAAAAGTGGATTCCAGGGACAGGGTACCATTTTTGACTGTTTCCAGGAACAAATACCCCTTTAGGGGGGATGGTAGGCAGCCATGATAATGTAGCCATCACATATGCAGGCATGATAATGGAGGAAAAGCATTTATCTGCTGAAAATATGACATGTTTTCAAGAGATGTTGTCTCTTGGTGCAGTCAAGGGATTAAAAGCCCTGTATGGTGACCAGGGGGCAATGGCTCTGAAGATGAACATGTCAAACTGTTCAAGCTTGGGGAAAGGACATCTCCTCAAGCTTAAAACCCCTTCTGGCATGGATTTTCTGCATTCATTTTTAATAATAATCATCATAATAATGTACATGTGTATAGCGCTTATTATCCTTATGGGGCTCTAAGCGCTTCACAAAGGAATTTAAAAAGTCGAAGACTAATACATGTACGCTTGACACTTTTCTTTGAATTCAGAGAATGCTCTGAAAAATACCATGCATGCATATAGGACATTGGCAGACTTCATAAAACAATTGAGGGAATGGTTTCAATGTAGGATTCAGATTCAGATTCAGATTCAGATATTTATTGTCTTTGAAAACCGTAACAGGTTTTATATAGCATGCATGTCTGCGTGTGCCATTAACATGTGTGTGTGTGTGTGTGTGTGTGCGTGTGCTTGCGTGTGTGCATGTGTGGTGTGTGTGTGTGCGTGCGCATGTGTTTGAATGCTTGGTGTATGTGCAGCGTGTGTAAGTGCGTGAGTGTGTGTGCACTTGCGCACGTGCATGTATGTGTGCTCGCATGCTCCTGTGTGTGTGTGTGTGTGTGTGTGTGTGTGTGTGTGTGCGCGTGCGTGCGCTCCTGTGTCGTTATTGCACACCGACAGACACAAAGAAAGAAAAAACACAATTCAATAAAGACAGGAATTCTATTTCCATACAAAATTCACCACTTGATGATGAAATGAATGCACTGACAACAAACAACAGCAAAAGGGAATTTAAACTCACGGCACACTAAGAACCTACCACTGCACTGGAGCGGCTGATATTTAAATTTCGCTGCAAGTAGCACAATTAACGAAATGAATAAGGGGAAGGAACTTCTTGTAATTACCTCCCTTCTTACCAAAGTTATTTATGGCACCGATTCGCCTAGCAAAGTGAAAGTAGTTGCCACAACAATACAGACCCAAGTTCATCCTCAAAAAAGGATGACCCAGACCTGCTTATTATGACAACCACCCACACAGTACACAGCAACAGTGGTAGAGAGTTGCTCACAAACAACTCAACATATATTCAAGAATGGCTTAGCCTTCTAGTCTTGAATAATGTTACACGTAAAGACCCCCCACGTCACGTGTCACATTCCCTCTTATGCTAGGAAGATTTCTTAAGATTTCTTACTAGCTGTAAGAGGGAAAACACGTGAAAAATGTGATTTTGACACGTGACGTGGTGGGTCTTTAAACAACACACAACACAGAACAAACTGGTATGCCTCAATGGAAGTTGGGTTAAGCACAATTAATGTTAACATCTTGTTAATGAAGGTTCTTCTTCTACACTCCAAGAATCCACATGCCTTAGTTTCATGGTTATTATTGCTGTATGTTGACATGTAAACAGACATTGTGTGGAACATACACACAGAGAGAGAGCGGGGAGAGAGAGACAGACACAGAGAGAGAGGGAGGAAGGGAGGGAGAGAGAGAGAGAGTAAAAGAGAGAGAGACAGACACAGAGAGAGAGAAAGAAAACATAACACAAAAAACATGCAAACAAGAGTCTTGAAACCAGCTCAAAATAAGCCTAATTGTTACACATATTTCCCAAATGACATGCAATGAGAAGTGTACAATAGTGTTATGCTATGTGTAGAAAGAAAGGCTACATAAATCCATACAACCAACGATATGATCTTGGAATTAAAACTTTTACAAACTATACGGGGGGGGGGGTTCTTTATATGGTGATATTTTTGTACTTTTATTAATCAAAACACATAACAGTTGGGAATCAACAGTTTTATTTTCATTGTGTTACTTTAACTGGACAGAAGAAACAGTACTGGAAGCTGAAGAAATAACAAAAAGGGGGAAGATTTCTGAAGCTTACCCCTGCTAAACTGTGAGTTTCCTCCTCCTCGTTGTCTGGCGGGTTTTCCTCGGACAATGCTCGGAGGAGGGTGGCGATGGATTTCTTCAGGCTGTACAGCTGTAGCAGACAGAAACAAATGGTAAGAAAATAATGTTGTTGTGTTGTATTGCATTGCATTGCTTTGTAGGCTATATCCACATTTTGGGCCGCAAAGGGAGCTAACTTAATACCAACAAATAGCAAGACATTCTGAGACTGTGGGGGTCTGGGGGCCGGCATAGGCTCCCAGTGGGATCCAGGGACAACGCCCACCGTGGAGGTCAGGGGTCTTTGCCCCCTGAAGCTGAAGCATTTTATACATTTACAGGGCTCCCAGGGACCTCCATTTGGGGGTCTATGGAGCACTAAAATTATACAGGACCCTCTAAAAGAATGTGCAGGGGGTCCCAGGGATGTACTACAAAAATTCTTTTTAGCATTCACAATGCCACTGGGACCTTCTATCCCGCCTCATTCACAATGCCACTGGGACCTTCTATCCCGCCTCTAGGACCCTCTATAATGCAAGTGAAGGAGTCCCTGGGACCCCTTGTTTTGAGGGACGATTGGGAGCCCTGCATTTACTTTGCTAAGATTCACTCTCAAACATATGAAAATGCACTCAGTGGATGACCTCAGGTGTGTTATCGCTGTGGAACAGGTGAGGTCACCATGGTGACCACACTGCCGTAAGCCATCTGCCTAGGCCTAACTGCGAATGCTGCGCTGCATCTTCATCGTAAAACGGGGATAGAAAATGTTTGCTACACGGCTTTCAAAATATCGGAGCTGGGGAGGTCACGATCGGAGTTCGGAGCATAGCTCAAAATATCGGAGCTGGGGAGGTCACGATCGGAGTTCGGAGCATAGCTCAAAATATCGGAGCTGGGGACGTCACGATCGGAGTTCGGAGCATAGCTCAAAATAGCGGAGCTGGGGAGGTCACGATCGGAGTTCGGAGCATAGCTCAAAATAGCGGAGCTGGGGAGGTCACGATCGGAGTTCAGAGCATAGCTCAAAATAGCGGAGCTGGGGAGGTCACGATCGGAGTTCAGAGCATAGCTCAAAATAGCGGAGCTGGGGAGGTCACGATCGGAGTTCGGAGCATAGCTCAAAATAGCGGAGCTGGGGAGGTCACGATCGGAGTTCGGAGCATAGCTCAAAATAGCGGAGCTGGGGAGGTCACGATCGGAGTTCGGAGCATAGCTCAAAATAGCGGAGCTGGGGAGGTCACGATCGGAGTTCGGAGCATAGCTCAAAATAGCGGAGCTGCTCCGGCGAAATTGGGGCAAGTGGCAGGTCTGGGTGCTCTTCCCGTCCATAGATTACACAGTGGAACCTCCCTTATAAGACCTTCAAAAATCATCCAAAATGAGGTCTGCTTAAGGGAGGGGTCTTATAAGGGAGGGGTCTTATAAGGGAGGGGTCTTATAAGCAGGCATGAAAACTACTGTTCCCCAAAAAAGAGATTTTTTCAGCCGAGAAATCCTTCCACCCGGATTTTCAGCTGACGTCAGAAGTTTTGTTGAACGGGGCGGGGAGACTGTTACCCTAAAAAAAATTCCAGCACAAATAACTAACGTCAGAACTTTTGTTCAGCGGGGGGGGGGGAGCTAATCTGTTCAAAAAAATGGAAACGGTGGAGCTGTTTTCATGCCTGATATTTCTTCTTCTTTTTCACCCATTCTTCGTGCTCGGCTTGCTCTTCAGACGCCATTTTGGAAGTGATGACGTCGGGAGGAGGAGAAGGCGCGAAATGATGATCGTGCCATTTAAAGACCCAGCATGCCGAGTTTTTATTCGATTTTCGAATTTTTTTTGTGGAGGCGGAGATATTTTTTTTTAGGCGGAGATTGGTCGATTTCGGAAAAAAATTAGGCGGAGAAAACGGAGATGTTTTCATGCCTGTATAAGGGAGGTAATGTTAATACTTACAAAGAAGGGCAATGTCTCAGAGAAGGACTTATATGGGAGGGAGTCTTATAATGGGAGGTCTTATAAGGGAGGTTCCACTGTATGTTACGGGTGAAAATGTGGATCTTGCTGTTTTGTATTGCTTTGTCTGCATATTATCACAGAAGTTCTATCCTTGTGAAGCTTGGGGCGTCCTATTGTAGAGAGTGCGTTACAGGTGCGCAACCCCACCCTATTTTCCCAGTGCCCTGACCAGTGTGATGTGAGTGAAGTTAAAGACAATAGGATTCCATCCTATGCAATAGAGTAGAATCCTAATGAACCCTTCATTCACAAGATCTGAAGTGGCTACCGTTAGCTCTGTGCATGTGTGTATGTGTGGTGTGTGTGTGTGTGCATGCGTGTGGAAATGTGCATGCACTGCTTGTGTGCATGCGTGAGTGTGAAAATATATGTGTGTGTGTGTACGCGAGTGTGCATGTGTGTGGACAAGCTCCTTACAATAATAAATTTAGTTGTGTTTCCCCCCCCCCCCCCCCCCCCCCCCCTTGCTCTTTGATCAAGGTTAAGTGCTGTGTGTCCATACAATACAATCAATAAATAAATAAAGACATTTATAGAGCGCACATTCTAGACGAACTACTCATGGCGCTTAACAAAACTAAAATTCACTCCACATGCAAGATTACATCATACATATCAACCCACTCAGACGCGCTCGCATTCCCACCGTCACCCCCACGCAAAACATACTCAAAGATATACAAACATGCACACGCATATAATACACATTAGTATACACAAACGCATCCTTCCCTCCCCACAAACACACTCACATTAACGCACACAAACACACAAAATGATGCCCACCTGTTCCAGGTTGCAGCCTTTGAAGTGGCCCACTCGCAGCATGTGGTTGACGTACTCACACACCTTGTTGTCAAACACGATGGCCTGGTTGTGAAAGTTGCCCTGCAACCAAACGTGCACACACCTTGCTGACAAACACAATGACGATGATGTCAGTAATGATAATGTTAATTATCATGATGATCATAATCGCAATAACACTGATGATGATTGATGATTTAAAATATGATGACAATAATGATGATGTAAACTCCACCAAAGGCTCAAACAGCTGTATAATGAAGGGAGCTGTTTTGTCGATGACATTGCCGTACAGGATGCTGATGATGATGAAGATAACAATAATAATGATGATGATGATGACAATGATGATGACGATGCACTCACTGATGTAAACTCCTTCAAAGTGCTGTATGATGAGGGGTGCTGTTTAATGTTGACATTGTCATACAGGATGCTGCTACTGCTGCTACTGATGATGATGATGATGATGATAATAACCATGATGATGACGATGATGATGATAACAATGATGATGATGATGTACTCACTGATGTAAACTCCACCAAAGTGTCAAAGAGCTGCATGATGACGATGATGATGATGATGACGATGATGATGATGACGATGATGTGATGATGATGATGTACTCACTGATGTAAACTGCACCGCAGTGTCAAAGAGCTGCATGATGACGATGATGATGATGATGATGATGACGATGATGATGATAATGATGATGATGATGATGTACTCACTGATGTAAACTCCACCAAAGTGTCAAAGAGCTGTATGATGAGGGGCGCCGTTTTGTCGTTGACATTGCCGTACAGGATGCTGAGGAATCGCGTGGTCTCTGCCACCAAGTTCACAGACTTGATGTTGTCAGGCTGTTCCCTCAGGTAGTCCTGCAGTAACCAGAGATAACCCAACATATAACACATGGAGGCTTTCCTTCCTTTGTGTCTAGCACCTTCGAAAAAAACCCAAAAAGGTTCCTTCTTCCAATTTCGGTTGCCTCTAAAGTCTTCTTTACGAACGTTGAGTTTGCCTCTGAGGTTACTAGAAGACTGCGACTCTCAAACTGAGGGGCATTTGCACTGGCTCTTTAGTGCTACAGCCAAAAGGATTGGATGGCACCATCTATCTTAAAATCCCTTTTCACCTTGGCATAAGGATGTGTCAGACCAATTGACGTAGGCTAGAACACCAAGGATACATCAAAATGTTCTGCATAGTTATGCGGGGATTGTCTTTAGCCATGGCAAGCTCCTAGCATAACATCGTCAGTCCAAACTCCTCCGAAGTTGGAGTGGCGGGGTAGTAAAAAACGGTCACACACGCAATGTTCTCATCCTTATCTGGTGGATTTGTACCATAGTCTTCTTCTTCTTCTTCTTCGTTTGATCTTCCACCTTCATCATACTGAAGATTCTGAAGATTAACTTGGAAAAAGGTTTCTGCGCTTATATAGGTTAGGCTTCTGGTTTAAAGTCTTGGCTTGGTATGAGGGGTAGGGAGGGAGTCAAGTGCTTCGGTTATTGGAATGATCCCTGGAGTATTTAAGCCAGGGTTTGACAACAACAAAATCCCTTTGGCCAAGAGAGTGGGGGGGTTCTGACTTCTCCACTATAACAAATTTTAGCCCAGCCTGCCGGAATAGCAGTTGGCCCCTCTGCTATCTGGCAGTAGTAGTCAGGAACGACGGACTGGCTTACACACACAAAGTTATTGACTGGAAAAAGATTTTTCAAGACCCTCGACTCATCCTGCTTCCCTCCTTTAACTCATTCGCATCGCAACGGTTTTGAATTATTAAAAAAACCTCACAAATCACTCCCCATACACCAAACAAAACATACATACAGTGAAACCCGTTTAGTACGAATTCCAGGGGAGAGGGCCAATTTACTCGTTGTAAGCATTGCTCGTTCAAACCATTTTATCGATTTTGGCAACCCTGACGAACCTATCAATCGGTCCTCACACTACTGTGATGTGCGTGTTGGCTGTGAAAAAGACAGAAAAACGGAAACAACTGACTTACCCAACAAAGAAAGTTGCAAGCCCAGTATCCTGTATCCATAGGGTTTTTAATGCCGATTACATAGGACAGTCTATTAACACACGAGTACATCAAAAACATAAAATCCACAACGCGCTTTAAGAGAAAGTTTCCCGGAAGTCACAAGATCAGTGCGCAAAGAGTGAGTCCAATGTCGTCTGCTTGCGCTGCAACACCCAAGTTGTTATATCGGCCAATCAGAATGCCGCGACATATCGAGGGGTCAGTCAAGATGGCGATGTTGTTGTCAGTGTGTTCTCGTTAGCCAGGTAGTTGTGCAAGAAAGCTTGACTTTGGGATGGCGGTGTGGTTGTAAGTGCGTTCTCGTTCTAACCGCGTAGTTTTTGCATAAAAGCTTGACTTTGGGAGTCAATAAATTGTACGTTATATGCAAGTTGCTCGTTGTAGCGAGCTCGTTGTATGCAGAATTATTTAACAAGGAAAAAGAAGGCTTGTGGTCGGGAATTTTGAAACCACTCGCTAAACATGGGCTCTCGTTTAAACCGTACTCGTACTAAATGGGTTTCCCTGTAAACAAAAGAAGAAATGAAAGAAGATTACAGGTTTTTACTTCAGGTTTAGACATAGGGAAGTGGTAGATCAGACTTCTTTTTATATATAGACTTTAGATAAAGACTTTATATAGAAAAACTCTCTACACCGATTGGTTACCCCACAACAAACCACTACAAAAGCAAAGTCAGAGACAAAATTGTGGTCTAAGGGAGCGAAGCGAGTTTAGAAGTGACCAAGGTATGATGTGCATACAGATTTACTTCCCATGAAGCAAATGCATCAAATTGCCCTCTATCTATTAATTCCAGACATATATGGCCGGAACGATTTGAATGAGTGAACAATCTCCCACTTCTTACCTGCAGCCCTATATGCTGGTTGTACCCTGATTCCCCCATTTAAAAACCCACCAGATCACATGTCAAAATCACGGGTTTCACATGTTTTCCTTCTTATAGCTGGTAAGAAATCTTGTTTTGAGGTTTGACTCCCATACAAATGCCCCCAAATTCAAAACGAAGCATCATTTTAAAGAGCAGCCTCAATTTTATGTTGTGGACATCTGTATGTGGTTCACAGCTACCCAGAAAAACCCAAGGGATTTAATTGTGGTGGGTCGGTGTGCCTTTAACAGTCTCCCACTTCTGACCTGCAGTCCTTTATGCTGGTTGTCACACATCAGGCCCAGCACTCTCAACACCAGCTCGATGTAACCGTCGTCTTTGAAATCCAGTTCATCGGACATGTTGACAGCAAACTCTGTCAGCTCCTGCATCTCGTCTTCGTCCATTTCCTGAACAAAAAGACACGATAGCAATTTACCTCAAGCAGTTCAAACTCTGTCAGCTCCTGCATCTCGTCTTCGTCCATTTCCTGAACAAAAAGACACGATAGCAATTTACCTCAAGCAGTTCAAACTCTGTCAGCTCCTGCATCTCGTCTTCGTCCATTTCCTGAACAAAAAGACACGATAGCAATTTACCTCAAGCAGTTCAAACTCTGTCAGCTCCTGCATCTCGTCTTCGTCCATTTCCTGAACAAAAAGACACGATAGCAATTTACCTCAAGCAGTTCAAACTCTGTCAGCTCCTGCATCTCGTCTTCATCCATTTCCTGAACAAAAAGACACGACAGCAATTTACCTCAAGCAGTTCAAGCAAGAACAATCTGATTGCAAACCGTGAGAATTTTCTAAGATCAGATTTGTTGAGAGCAAACTCTGTTAACTGTAGTATTTCTTTTTAATCAATTTCCTGAACAGCTGTCATACGCCATCCAATGATCCATTCACTACACCTTGCGTCTTCGTCTTTTTTAAGATTTTTTTTTTTTCCCTTCCGATTCGTTATCATCATCTTTTGACTTTTGTGCACTTAAATCTTGTAGCGTTGTAGTGTTTTTAGTTCAATCATACATTTTCCTGAACAGACAATAACTGTAGAACAAAATTAAAATCAACAAAACCAACTGCAAACTACCGTAATTCACAGACTACAAGCCGCTTCGTAACATAAGCCGCACCCCCTACTTTTAACAGAATCTGAAAAAAGGAACTCATAAGCCGCGTCGAAGCATAAGCCGCAGAAAAATGGTGATGCACAATCCCAGCTTCTGTCTGAGTCTAGAGTTGATGAATTTTCAGTGGTTTTCGGACTATAAGGCGCACCTGACTATAAGGCGAACCGCCCAAATTTGACACAAAACTGAGATTTTCTGTATTATACTTATACCAGTCCTATTATAAGGCGCAGGGGTCTCAACAGAGAAAAACGTATCGCCTTACAATCCAAAAACATACAGTACTACTTCTATGTGACAGGCAAGGGCGATAATTTATGTGGGTGGTGCGCATGTTCATGGATGCAACTACACAAAATGAAAAAACCTGAAAGGCCGGAGTCTAGGGGTAATGTCCCCCTGCAGCTGAAGAAAAAAATGATTTATGAAGGTATTTTAGTTTGCTTTTTCCACAATTTATACAAATGCTTATTCTAAAGTGTTTGAAAAATACAGAAGACACACAAAGATCTTGTTTGACCAAAAAAAAAAAAAAAAAGGAAATTCCTTTTCTGGTAAAATTCAAGAACAGGAAATCCTTGTATACCAGGAAAAGCTGCACCCATGTACGTTTCAGTGCACGAGACAGGGGCAGACAATTTTCAGCCTGGAGGAACAAGTGACCCCACACTCACATCCAGCTTGACCTCGGGCATAGCGGTGTCCACCTCAGGGGCAGACAATTTTCAGCCTGAAGCCTTGCTTACAGAGCATTGGAGGAACAAGTGACCCCACACTCACATTGAGCTTGACCTCGGGCACAGCGGTGTCCTTGGTGGGGGTCACCTCAGGGGTAGACCATTTTTAGCCTAAAGCCTTGCTTACAGAACATTGGAGGAACAAGTGACCCCACACCAGAGTTCCTACAGATCTCTAAAAGAAAAATTCAAGGACTTTTCCAGGACCATGCTGATAAATTTTAAGGACTGAAAATACTGCTCGCAATATGGATAATAAGCATTACGGTAAGAGGTGTGCTAATATCGAACTATTCTAATTATTTGAAACTAAAAAATTGCACACACCAAAAGTCCACATGCCGAATCATGGTTGTCTGCTGTCACAATATCAGGCGGTCAAAAGGCTGAATTAAAAAACCCAAGCATTACGGTAACTTTCAGTTTTACTATATATATTTTCTAAGAGATCAAGTGTTGGTTTTGCTTGCTTGAAAGTTGAGAATCTGGTAAGCAGATTAAGAAAATTCCAGGACTTTTCCAGGAGCTTTAGGGCCTGTGCTGTTTTTCCAGCACTTTTCCAGCCCTGGAAAAGGCCTTGCAAGTTTTCCAGGACTTTTCAAGTTTTCAAGGACTTGTGGGAACCCTGCCACACTCACTTCAAGCTTGACCTCGGGCACAGCGGTGTCCCTGGCGGGCGACCTCCGGGGCAAACAATGTTCAGCCTAAAGCCTTGCTTACAGAACATCGGAGGAACAGGTGACCCCACTCACATCGACCTTCACCTCGGGCACAGCGGTGTCCACTTCAGGGGCAGACAATTTTCAGCCTAAAGCCTTGCTTGCAGAGCACTGGAGGAACAGGGGACCCCACACTCACATCCAGCTTGACCTCGGGCACAGCGGTGTCCTTGGCGGGGGCCACTTCAGGGGCAGACAATTTTCAGCCTAAACTAAAGCCTTGCTTACAAAGGCATGGTAGTGGGGGCAAAGTGGTTTTCAAGGAAAATTGCCGGTGGTCCAGGGGGCCGAAGAAAATTCAATACAATTCAATAAATGAGAGTGAAATTTTCACTTTTTCATGCCATTTCAATGCATTTTTTAATAATTTTGTTTCAAACTGTTTCGCGGATTTTCCGCGATTCGCGGAGGTCTACCACGCCTGTTACAGAACACTGGAGGACCAAGTGACCCCACACTCACATCGAGCTTGAGCTCGGGCACAGCCATGTCCTTGGCGGGGGCCACCTCCGCGGTCTTCTTGGGCTTGGTGGAGGGGTGAGGCCTGGGGGGCTTGTCGCCCAGCATGAGCATGCCGCTGCCGTTGGGCTGCTTGCCCCCCTGCAGGCCGGGCAGGGCCAGGCTGCTGCCCAGCTGGTTCCTGGGGCCAGGGGGCGCCAGGGCATTGCGGTTCATCGACATCCGGGAGCCCCTCTGTTGGCAGCAGAAAAGAAACTCTGTACTATCTTAAACCCTTTCAACGCTAGCGATTCCTCAGCCAAAATTTACCATTAAACTTACCTGGGTAGAGAAAAGATTTTATCTGCAATATTTGGGGTTCCTTTGTGACATCCATAAAATAGGGAGCATTCTTACCTCCCCAAATTAAGAACATAAGGTCACTGGATAACAGACCCTCATTTGATGCCTTTGAGTTACATGGGTGCTAAATCATTGTGGTGCCAAGAGGCGACAGTGGCGATGGAAGGGTTAAGTTGTTGTTGTTTTCGTTCCCCAGCTGAAATGCTCTGGGCAGACCCAGTGCCATGTGAACATTTCGCATGGCATTGGGTGGGAAGATTACGTCTTAAGTGAAACATAGTTCTTCTTCTTCTTTCTTTGCACAACCGCCATCATCTTTCAGTGGTTTTGATCCTTTCAAACACACATATACATACTCACACTGCCAACTTGCTAAGGTGGTAACAAAAAGGGTTGTCAATGGTCAAACAGAACTTTCAACACCACCACCCCACACACACTCTTCCCCCTTATTAACCCCTTCCCTGCCCAGTCCAGGGATTATGACGTCATTGATGATGTCATAACTTTTGATGTCATAGCCATGGAATAATGGTTTTTGGTTACACAAGTCAGGAAAGATATATCTCTAGACCATTTTCTCAGATTGAGTACTCTAACAGGTCTCTTTTAAATTTTATAAGAAAAATTATAAATTGTTTTACTCCGGCAGCGAAGAGGTTAAAGATCATTTTGACTTGACCTGACATAACACTGCCAACTTAGCAACAAAAGGATTGTCAATGGTCAACCATGCTTCTCAATACCCCCCCCCCCTCCCCTCTCTGAGCTTATTAAACCATATATAGATAGCAAAAAGGCAGAAGAATGGACCAGAAAGGCAGAATGATACTAGATGGCAGTAAGCAAAGGGAAAAGGCAGAGTCAAAGAGAGTGATAGATGAGAGGAAGTTAATATCACAGAACTTCCTGAAGTGGGGGAACTATTTCTACAAAAGAACCCCCGGTATCGCCATGGAGGGAAGAATATGATGCGAATAAGTACAAATACAATACAATATAACAATAACACAACACAGTACAGTTCAACACAATACAGTTCAAAACAGCATGACACTATAGAATACCATACAACGCACACTACTGACCATGTTCTTCCTGGATCTGTTGAGACTGATTCTGGACTTTCTGGCCATAGAGAACATAGAGCCCAGTTGTGTGGCCATCAATGCCTCCTGCAATAGTAATCAGACATGAGATTTTCAGAGAACCACTCAGGAGGAAAAAGAGAGGCGGGAGTCTGGGGGGCCAGCACAGGCCCTTCGTGGGGTCCAGGGGCAAAAGCCCTTGATGGGGGTCAGGGAGCTTTGCCTCCTTAAGCTGAAGAATTTTTGCATTTGAACCTGTAAAACTCAACCTCCGATACAGCAAAATTATTAAAATATTTAATCTCCTTGATCCCAAATTTCTTTTTGAAATTATTATTGACTCAGGGCTAGTGATTTTCTGAGACAGAAACACAGAGAGAGAAACAAGACAGACAGAATGAACCGAATGAACACAACCTTTGAAAATATCTATTGAAATTTTCACCGCATTTTCGCTTCATCACAAAATTTAACCCTACCACACCCCCACCCCAAATTTTCTCAACAGATTTAAACAGATCTCAAAAAGGAGGAAATCCTCCAATTGGAGGGACAATCTCATCTCTTATGACAATTACAGCCATAAAACTCTAACTAAGAATGATTAGTGAAGGGTTCATTGTCGTGAAGAAAATCATTGTTGTGCGAAAGTTTATCATTTAATCATTTTAATGATTTTAAGTACATCAACTATTGGGAGAGTTCCTGTTTATTCTAAGGTTCTGCTACACTAACATTTTGGCATTCCTCTTAACAGCAAAAATGTACATATACACACACACACACGCACGCACGCACATACACACACACACACGTTTTTTCTAAGACTCTGTTACACTAACATTTAGCATTTCTCTTACAGCAAAAATGCACATACACACACAGAGATGCAGACACACACACAGAGAGAAACAGAGAGAGAGAGAAAAAGACAGAGGCAGGCACAGAAAGACAGAGAGAGAAAGGAGGGTGGGGGAGGGGGAAAGAAGCAAAACACAGAGAGAGAGAGAGAGAGAGAGAGAGAGAGAGAGAGAGAGAGAGAGAGAGAGAGAGAGAGAGAGAGAGAGAGAGAGAGAGAGAGAGAGAGAGAGAGAGAGAAAGAGAGAGTGAGAGAGAGAGAGAGAGAGAGAAGAGAGAGAGAGAGAGAGAGAGAGAGAGAGAGAGAGAGAGAGAGAGAGAGAGAGAGAGAGAGAGAGAGAGAGAGAGAGAGAGAGAGAGAGAGAGAGGATGTGATATACATACAGCAGCTCCAGCCTTCCCATCTTTCATGGCCTTCCTCAAAGCCTTGGCCTGAGCTATCAGCTCTTCCACTTTGGCCATGTGCATGGCATGCAGCAAACGTCTGGGGAGGAAATACACACCATTATGCATTAACTTCAGAACAGTATTTTACGGACCATAAGCAGAGCTTCAGATTGCACACATACACAAGAAGCTAAACAAATTCTTCAATAACAACAAATAACTGCATGCATTAAAATATTTGTTTACAAAAGTGTACCCAACTCCTCATCCATTCTCTCTCATCTAAAACTATCCCGAGTTATGCCCCCCACACCCTTCCCCCTGAGTTGAAACATTATAGACCCTATATCCCTCTCCCCCCATCTGTTCTCTTACCCAACGCCCCTCCTCCCTCCAAACTCCCAGCCCCTCTTTCCCGCACATATACAATGCTATGTACAATAAGATGATCTAAAAGGTATTAAATTACAGTCTAGAATGAAACATTAATTAAAAGCAACAACGCACATTAATACATATATCAGCATAAAAAAGAGAAGAATAGCTAAACATATCGTCGGTGAAATTAAAAAACCTCGTATCTCAATTTTTGTAGTTTTTAAAAAAATGAAAAAAGCTGTTTTAAAAAACCGCATTGACCATGATTGATTAACTATGATAAATATGTTGTTCAACACATTGCGAGTTTAGTCCTGCATTTTGTTAAAATTACTTGAATTTTATTTTGTTAAGACTTGAAAAGAACGAAGATACGATAGATCTGAATTTGGGACGTTTTTCTTCTATTTTCACCACCTCATTTACTCCAAATAGAAAGTCGTTAGAGATACAAACTTTTGGTGGAAGGTGGCGGGAAAAATTAGAAAGTTGTCTCTAACTCAAAACTCCAAATTATCGATATACAAGGTTTTTGAATTTCACTGACAATATACCTATTGGTTTAAATCAACAATAAATTTAAAAGTACGTAAAATACGGTACTCGATTCCTACTATTTCACCAGATCAGCACCTTCTCACTTCCTTCTGACAGACAGAGAGACGGAGACTTCAAATAAACTCACTTTTCCCTGGTGGCCAGAGCTGACAGTTGCATGCGGTTCTTGACTGCGAAGAAGAAGGTCTCTTCCCGTGTGCCGGTGAAGTAGCCAAACATGCTTTTCTATTAAAAAAAAGAAGCATGAAAAGAACATATATATTGCTATGGCTCACTGTCAATTTGCTCTCTTTTACCATTTCGCTCCTTGTTATTGTTCAAAGAACGCATCGTTATAACTCTGCATCGTTTCTTTAATTTAGCAGTTAATTCCACCAAGGAGCTTACCTTTGTGGTCTATCTTGGTTACTATATTTGCTTGTCTGCTTACCGCTGTTATCAACACGACTCAAAAAATTGCTATGGCTCTATTTCAATTTGCTCTCTTTTACCATTTCGCTCCCTGTTATTGTTCAAAGACTCTTTTTCAGCATTCAATTAAATAAAATCCTTTCATACATTTCATTTTCCTTTGAGTCTTGACCCTTTCGATTTTGAAACTGGGGTTCAAAAATACCCCTTAAAGGTGTAAACAGGGGACAAGTGTACCCCTTAAAGGTGTAAACAGGGGACAAGTGTACCCCTTAAAGGTGTAAACAGGGGACAAGTGTACCCCTTAAGAGAAGAAAAAATCAGGAATCCTAACATACCTGCACATTTTCGTTTCCGCTGAACAGGAGGGCAGCCATGAAGGCTAGTAGTTCTCTGACCAGGTCATCCTGAGGTCTGGACAGGTGACCCAACACACTGACCACTACACAGTAAGAGTCCAGGGCTGTCTGCACTCCTTCTATCACACGCAGTTGTCTGAAACAACATATCGTCTGTGAAATTCAAAAACCTTGTATCTCGATTTGGGGGTGGGGGGGGGGGGGGGGGGGGTGTTGAGTTAGATACATAGTCAGCTTTCTAATTTTTCCTGCCACCTTCCACCAAAAGCTCATATCTCTAACGACTTTCTATCTGGGGTACATGAGGTCGTGAGAATAGAATAAAAACTCGTAAGTCCCAAATTCAGATCTAGCTAAGGACAAAAAACTTGTATTTTCATTCTTTTCAAGTCTAATTTTTTTTTTTTAAAGCAATTTTAACGAAATACAGGACTAAACTCGCAATGTCTTGAACAACATAGTATGCATCATAGTTAATCAATTGTGGTCAACACGGTTTTTGAATTTCACTGACGATATGTACTTTATTTAAATACACACTGAAGTGTACACTGTAGGAGTCGAAAGCTATTTACACGCCCCCTCTCACACATGGTCAGTTGTCTGAAACAAAATATGTACATTATTTAAATACACACTGAAGTGTACACTGTAGGAGTCGAAAGCTATTTACACGCCCCCTCTCACGCAGTTAGTTGCCTGAAACACTGTACAAAACATCATTACTACACAATATGTATTATACACACACCATTACTACAAAAACTATCATCCAAATGGCCTGTATGGTTGGTTGATGATAACACAAATCTTAAGGCCATATAACTGCCCAATATAAAAATGAGGTGTGAACAATTAATTCCCCCCATGGGGAAACCGGGGGGCCTTTTGCATAAATAGTTCCCCCACCTTCTGGAAGTTCCGTGCTTGTAGCTTCCTTTCATCTGTCACTCTCTTTGACTCTGCCTTTTCCCTTTGCTTACTGTCATCTACTATCTTTCTGCCTAACCGGTCCATTCTCCTGCCTTTTTTCACGAAACACTTTCAAAAAGATTTCCTCCAGCCGAAGTCGGACTTGCTGGGCCTAACTATTTCTTAGTTAGGCGCATAACGGCAGCACAACGCATCTGCACTCATAATTGACAGGAAACTGTCTGAGCGACCGAAGAAGAAGAACAACAACAACTAATTTCCTAC
>CM065681.1:82631287-82648787 GCA_017654935.2 Phymorhynchus buccinoides
CATAACATCTTGAAATTCATTTTGCAAATCAGACAGACATCTCGGCAACACATTCAAAACCAAAAAATCTGCTAGGGTATATTTTATTTCATTATTTTTCTGACGCTACCCCACCTTTTGTACGGAGTGACGTCCCTCGGGTTATGATTTCAGAAGTGACTGAGAGCAGTGTCAGGAATAAGAGGGTTAACTCATTCAAGTCGTTCCGGCCATATATGTCCGGAATTAATAGATAACTGTCACTTTGATGCATTTGCTTTAAGGGAAGTAAATCTGTGTGCACACAATACTGTGGTCACTTCTAAACTCGCTTCGCTCCCTTAGACCACAATTTTGCCTCTGACTTTGCTTTTGTAGCGGTTTGTTGTGGGGTAGCCAATCGGTGTTGAGAGGTTTTCTATATAAAGTCTATATATAAAAAAGTCTGATCTACCACTTCCCTATGCGTAAATCTGAAGTAAAAGCCCGTAATCTTCCTTCATTTCTCCTTTTGCTTATGTTTGTGTGTATGGCTGGAGTGATTTGTGAGTTTTTTTAATAATTCAAAATCGTTGCGATGCGAATGAGGATAGAGAAAAAAACATTCTTTACTCACTCCAGTTGTTTGACCAGTTTCTGTGCCATGCGATATCGGTCCTTGGGGTCTTTGCTCTTTTCGCTGATGAAGCATTTCAGGTGTTCCTGGAACTCCTCACCCAGGGGCAGTTCTTCGTCCCCTCCCAGCTCTGAATAGTCTGTGGTAAAATAATAATGAAATAACATGGGTGCTCCTGGAAAATTAAAAAAATCCTGCATGCAGGGGTTCAGGGGCCGCCCAGGCCCCGGCGGAGTGCAATACCCCCTGGAAGCTGAAGGGAAACAACAGTTTCCAATGCAATTGACAGGCTCTCGTTGCACTTTCACTTCTGGTTAAACTTCATGACCTCTATAACCAGCAAAATGCATATTCTCAAGTTCTCATAATCTGGCAACACCGGCTCCAGGCAATACAAAAATCCTGAACTTCAGGACATCCTGAAAGCAGGAGCATCCATGAAATAATGAAACAATATATCAGTTCTGTTATAGTTGTTCATACTGTGACTTGTTTCTGGAATGTCTCACCCAGGGGCAGTTCTTCGTCCCCTCCCATTTCTGAATAATCTGTGTAAAATAAATAATAAAACAATATATTAGCTTTGTTACAGCCGTTCATACTGCAAGTTGTTTCAGGAATGTCTGACCATGGGGCAGTTCTTCGTCCCTTCCCAGCTCTGAATAATCTGTGTAAAATAATGATAAAACAATATATTAGCTTTGCTACAGCCGTTCAAACTGCAAGTTGTTTCAGGAATGTCTGACCCAGGGGCAGTTCTTCGTCCCCTCCCAGCTCTCAATAATTTGTGTAAAATAATAATAAAACAATATATTAGCTCTGTTATAGTCGTTCATACTGCGAGTTGTTTCTGACTCGAAATTCTTTATCCCCTCCCAGCTCAGAATAGTCTGGTAAAATAATGATAAAATAATGGAACAAGATATCGACTCTGTTACAGTCATTGTAACTGCGCATTGTTTCTGACCCAGGGGCAGTTCTTCATCACCTCCCAGCTCTGAACGCTCTGTTTCAATAAAAACAAGAAGGCAAAGTCCACATTTTTAGGAGAAGATAGTCTATTGATGGAAAGAGCAACCAGTCATGTTCTTTTCCGTCACCAAATTATCTGTTAGGGTCAAGTCAAGTCAAAATCATCTTTATTGAGGGTTAAAGAATAAGCTTACAAAGCTTTATTTCATCCTGCCCTAAATATACAGCCAATAAGAATTACAATGAAACATGAAATCATCTCTTTTCATTGGGGCAGTGGGTGGATGCCTCAAGCCTCCATATGGGGGGAGCTGGATGGCTCTGCCCCTTCCACGAGTCTCTCCCCATGGGGATACAGGTGTGTGTGTGTCTTTTTTACAAATAGTTCCATCTTCTGGAAGTTCCGTGCTAGCAACTTCCTTTAATCTGTCACTCTCTTTCACTCTGCCTTTTCTCCTTGCTTTCTGTCATCTACAATTTGTCTGCCTTATTGGTCCATTCTCTTGCCTTTTTAAAAAAGAAGTCTTCTAAATAGTTTTCTCCTTTGAGCTTCTCCAAAATCAGAATGTGTTAGCTGAATGCAGCGGGGAGACCAGTGAAAACTGAAAACTTGACACACATACGTACCTTATTCATTATGGCCATATGTGACCTAGCACCATGAAAGGGACATTAAGTGTCAAAATGACCATTCTGAGAAAATGGCATAGTGGAAAACTTCAGACAAAAATCTCTTTCTAATGATATAAAAACCATTCTTGTATTCTTGTTTGTTGCAGAGTTATGAGCATTTAAAAAGTCAGGCATGCCAATGGAGGAAAAGCAGTTTTCTCTGAAAAAATTTTTTGGGGTCCAGGGGGCTTGCCCCCTGGCGGGATCAAGGGGCAGAGCCCCTTGTGGGGGTCAGGGGGCAAGACCCCCTGAAGCTGAAGACATAAAGGTATTTGACAAGGTAAAGAAAGCCTCTCCTGCAACTATTAAGTGCTTTTTATGCTTTCTTTCAGCCTGAAAACAGAACTACTTTTAATGTTACAAAATGAGTCTATGTGAGACAGATAAAAAGAGGGGGGGGGGGGGGGGGGGGGGGGGGGGAGAAAGATGTGTATTTAGTTACTTAGGCCACTATTACATTAAATTAATCTTATATTTTTATCCTAAGGATACTGTGTGCAAAAGAGACTAATACTGTAGTAATACAGCAAAACTGGGCAAAGACAGTTGTAGTGGAGAGAGAGAGAGAGAGAGAGAGAGAGAGAGAGAGAGAGAGAGAGAGAGAGAGAGAGAGAGAGAGAGAGAGAGAGAGAGAGAGAGAGAGAGAGAGAGAGAGAGAGAGAGAGACTCAGAGAAAGAGAGAGACTCAGAGAGAGAGAGACAGAGACTCACAGAGAGAGAGAGAGAGAGAGAGAGAGAGAGAGAGAGAGAGAGAGAGAGAGAGAGAGAGAGAGAGAGAGAGAGAGAGAGAGAGAGAGAGAGAGAGAGAGAGAGAGAGAGAGACTCAGCGAAAGAGATAAGAGATTCAGAGAGGAGAGACAGAGAGACTCACAGAGAGAAAGAGAGAGATCTAGAGATCTAGAGATAGAGACAGAGACTCACAGAGAGAGAGAGAGAGAGAGAGAGAGAGAGAGAGAGAGAGAGAGAGAGAGAGAGAGAGAGAGAGAGAGGAGAGAGAGAGAGAGAGACAGAGAGACTCACACAGAGAGAGAGAAGAGAGAGAGATCTAGAGATCTAGAGATCGAGAGAGAGAGAGAGAGAGAGAGAGAGAGAGAGAGAGAGAGAGAGAGAGAGAGAGAGAGAGAGAGAGAGAGAGAGAGAGAGAGAGAGAGTCATACATGGAAGGCGTGAATTCTGTGCTGCAGTTTTCACCCTCTCTGTGTTGTTTGCCTTTAATGTGGTCCTGGAGGCAACGGGCGCCGCCTGATGCGTATGCCACTTCCACAAAGCAAACGCTGCAATAGGCTTTCCCATGGATCCTGAGCTTCTCAAAGCACGATGAGACACTGTCTGACTCGTGAGTTCGATCTAGCCAGTCCCATCTCTACTTATTCAGAGCTCCTGCATCAATCTCCTCTGTAGGAGAATTTCGCGGAACAATGTCCATCCGCCTCGGCATTTTGATGAGTTCACTTTAAAATCTTTTGTCTATTAGTATTTCTTCTAGGAAAACTTGTTTTCGCGCTTTCAATGAAGGAAAGACAAAACTGGAAAGAAAGTTATCACAAATATGTATGCGCGGTGCGAGGGAGTAATCCTTGCTGGACTACCTTGCAGAGCCAAACGTTTGGCCCCAAACGAATTTCACGCAAAGTAAAAGGCACAATTTCGTTGACCGCAAATTTGTGTGTGTGTGTGTGTGTGTGTGCCGAATTTCGTTTTTCGTGTGCGAATTCGCGGACTATTGGCATGTCTGAAAGTTGGTAAGATGACTGTCGGCCATTTTGAGAAATCAGTCTAAAGTCTAACCTAGCCTAACACTTTTTGGAATATTTAGAAACCATATTAAAGACTATCCTTTATGGATGTTAAAGACAAGATGTTAGATAACAGGAAAATACCCCTACCTCAAAATTGATAAAAAACGAGATTTTTGACTTTGCAGGTCTTTTGTGAGAAACTAGCTCAGCAACTTAATGTCCCTTTCGTGGTGCTGGGTCACATATGGCCTGTAACGCAAAAGAAGAAGAATCTCTTTTCATGAAGCAGCTGACAAAGGGGATGCGATGAAAGAAAGCTGAAGATGCTTGAGCTTTTGTCAAGGCTGCTGTGTCAGACGTAGCTTAATTAGTTGACAGCAACACATTCACCGTAATGCACTAATGTGCAATACAATAGGAAACAAGTGGCAAAGTCTTCAAGGCTCACTCGGGGGTGGAGTGTGTGTTTAAGTACAAGATTGCCAACAAATAATGACTTTGAGATTGAGGATCATAAACATGAGGGAGGATGTTTAAGTACAAGATTGTCAACAAATAATGACTTTGAGATGGAGGGTCATAAACATGAGGGGGGTGTTTAATTAACTTATAACGTCCTATAAGGAAGTGGCTGAGCCAAGCCCACAATCCTGTAAGGATTTGGCAGAATGAGCTAGAAATGGGTATGCTTATTCAAAATATTATATTGAAATTATGTGTGAATAAAAGTTACTGAAACTTTGTAGTAATCTTGCTATGATATTGTTTTCTGTGTTGATAATGTTATTTTTGCCAATTTGACATTTTGTGTTTGTTTATTTTTTATTGATTATTACGAAATAAAAAAAATAAAGGTGTGTTCAACAAAGATGCTAAAAAAACAATGTGTGGTGTGTTTATTATTAAAACATTGCAGACACAAGTCACTTACCTGATCAGAGAAGCACTAAAAGCTCAAAATAAACTTAGTACTTGCCTTTCTGTAGTATTTTAGTAATGCAATCAACAGGTAAAAATGATGTTCGGATACGCACACCTGTCGGTCTCATTGCCGATCATTCGCGATCGAAGTTTTCGTGTGAAAAGTATCTCTATGCTTTGTATAAAGTGTTAAACCACTCTAAGTCTGATAAAAATCAATGAAACTGTCCAATTCACTGTCTAAAACAGTGTCCGAATGCTCGGCAGATGACCGGTTGCCGGAATCGTTCGATTGATTTTCTGTCCATTGCAACAGGAAGTTGAACGCTTTCCGGATGTCATTAAAGCTTCCTCTCTGCACTGAAGAGCTCTCACTTCCTTAGCAATATGACTAAACAACGTGGGTGGATCGTCGCGGTTTCGAGCGGTTCAGGATTACGGGCCAGGAGCGGTTTCAAGCGGCATAGGACGTTAAAATTACAAATGAAACTATTGTTAATGGTTACAACTAAAATTTTTTGTTTAAATGTGCCTTTGTCGAGAATCGAACCTGGAACCATTGGCATGAGAGACAGACGCTCTACCAATGAGCTATCGAGGCTTTCAGTGTTGATGAGTTTCTTAACTCATGTTGCCTGTTGAATACTCTCTAACCCACTAATCTAAAATGTCATCTGCTTGTTATCTGTTTACAATGTTGTTTTAAGTATTTAATTATTCAAATCATATTGCTTGAAAGCTTGCATAAACATCTATGTGTGTGCAAAGTTTGATCAATGAATGCCTTCTATTTCCCGAGAAAATGCCAACGTTAAAGTTTGGAGATTGGACCACGGACGCAACACACACACAATGTTCTGCTTGTTTATTATTTGATTTGTTTCGTTATGGATGGCTTGATGCAAACAAGCATAATGTAATGCTTATTCGATGTCCATCTGGAAATAAAATTTTGACTTTGACTTTGACAACCGAACAACTATCATACTATAGACTCACTTTGTGTTAACTTCGTTAGCATGAGTGAGCCATAAACTACCACCCACCATCCTGACTGGGGAAGCCAATCTGGGCCTGCACCGTGTTGAGGCCCCCATAGGCCATCTGCATGTTGACGGCAAACACGTTCAGCTTGCCGTTGATGTCTTCTTCTGTGCTGTAATCCTCCTCGTAATTCTACCCAGGACAAAAAAATAAAGTAACAAAGGTTGTTGTTTTCCATCCTGACAATATTGTATAATATTGAGGTAAGAACAAAGTACTCATGTAATTTCCAAACCACAAAAGCCAATTTTAGTCTTTAAAAAAAAAATTCAGTTTAAAAATTAAAACAGGACAAAAAAAGTTATTTTTATCCAACTTGACAATATCATTATTATTATTGATGTAAGAAAAAGGTACTCATGTAATTTCCAAACCACAAAAGACAATTTTAGTATTTAAAAAAAAAGTGTTTAAAAAGTAAAACAGAGGACATAAACAAAAGAAGAAGCTATTTTTGTCCAACTTGACAATATTATTATTATTGATGGAAGAACAAAGAACTCGTGCAATTTCCAAACCACCAAAGCCAATTTTAGTACAGACAAACCTCTATTTTAAGACTTCCAAAATGTCCGGAAAAATCGGTCGTAAATTGGAGGGGTCGTATGACGGAGGTTTTCACTGGCAGCCGTAGAAAGAAAAAGTTCAGCACAGTTCATACTCTCTTCTTTATGCACACATACAATGATATATTAAAACTGGATTTGGGTCTTTCCAACTCCATAGGATTGTGCAATCGATGTATTAGTTTCACTTCGCCGACTTCTGTTAATCACCTCCACTCTCGTCCAAAGTCAGTAGTTTTCTTGTTCAAAGTCAGTGGTTTTCGTGCTTTTCCTACGCTTTCCGCCATCTTTTCTACAACAAGGGAAGCGACTCCGCTTTCAGGCCCTTGACCGTGGTTGTTTCCCTTTGCTCGAAGTCTATGCAGACGACAACAACGGTCATACAAACCAACAAATTGGTGGTCGTAAGTCGCATTTTAGAGGAAGTCGTTTAAGAGAGGTCGTTTACATAGTAAAATGCATCCGTGCTAACAAATCCGGTCTCAAATGAGAGGTGGTCGCTTAACAGAGGGTCGTAAAATAGGGGTTTGTCTGTAGTTTTTAAAATAAATCAGTTTAAACACTAAAACAGATGACAAAAAAAAAAAAAAAAAAAAAAAGTTATTATTGTCCAACTTGACAATATTATTATTATTGATGTAAGAACAAAGTACTCATGTAATTTCCAAACCACAAAAGCCAATTTTAGTAAAATTTTCCATCTAAAAAGTAAAACAGAGAAACTGACCAATTTGATCCTTTTCGTGAATATTCAGTGCAGTTATATATCTTTTAGCAACCCACCTGCATAACCCTTTAACTGATATTTTGTTCCATATAAACCTTTTAGCTAAATTTCCTATATGACCCCTTTTCACTAATTTTTCCAAATGATCTGTTTGACTTGACTTTTCTGTATAACCACTTTTCTTGGATAAAAAACAAATCATATTTTCATCTATCATTCAGAGCAAATTTCAGGTCCCTTTTTCCTTGCCTCAGTTAATGAACTTTCTACCGTATTTTTCGGATCATTAGGCGCTGCTGTGCATAAGGCGAATAGGGCAATTTTCAAGACAAATCTGAAAAAAGTAAAGTAAAAGGCGCCCTCGTTTACAAGCACCTCACAAAACAAAGTCAAACTTTGAAGCCAGTATGCGTCCTGTAAACGCTTACGGACCGCCATTACTGCTGTCATAAACGAGTTTGCTTCCCTTTTAAATAATCAATCTTCCGTTTGAGCTGTATAATGTCCCATATGGCTTTGCCGAGAGGATGCAAAACTTTAACTTTGTTGTTTGAGCTGCTTCCTGTTTTGTGTTTGGACAAGTCTTCACGAAAACTCATAAAATTGTGGCATCTTAAGCTCTACAACGATGCTTTTTACATCCAATAAAGGGTTCTGGCATCTGTTGGACGGTATCTCGGACGATAATAGGGATTTTGAAGCATTTTAATGTGAGTATTCGTTGTATCAGCGACTCGTGACCACTTTCGATGTCTGACTCACAGTAGACTGTACTGAACACGGCAATCCTTGCCTCTCTTCTCACGATTTTGTTCACTAATAGGGCGCCTTCGTTTATTAGGCGCATTGGTCGAAATTGGAAAACAAAATATCGCCTTATAGTCCGAAAATGACGGTACTTTTTGCTTCACATACCTTTCTGGCATCACTTCGCACATCCTGTGCTCCAGCCCCACCTCCGTATTTCTGGTGGAATTCTTCCATTTTCTGTCAAGGTCAAAACAGAAACAAAAAATAACAACAAGCATAAGAAAAAAGTATAAACAGTGTGACCGAATCACTGAATAAACAGTGTCACCGAATCAGTGAAGTAAAAAAACAATGCCGTATTTGTGGTAAATTTCCAAATTTTTCGAACAGCAAGAAATATGTGACCCAGCACCACGAAAGGGACATTAAGTGTCAAAATGACCATTCTGAGAAAATGGCATAGTTGAAAACTTCAGACAATTCTCTTTCTAATGATATAAAAACCATTCTTGTATCCTTTTTCATTGTAGAGTTATGAGTATTTAAAGTTGGTATGGTGACTGTTGGCCATTTTGAGAAATCAGTCTAAAGTCTAGTCTAGCCTAAGCAAATGCATCAACCTACAAATTTAAAAACACTTTTTGTAATATTTAGAGTCCATATTAAAGATTATCCTTAATGGATACTATAGACAAGATGTTAGAGAGCAGGAAAATAACCCTAACTCAAAACTGATAAAAATGGTGGATTTTTATTAATCCCTACTATCTATTTAACTTAATACTTACCAACACCTGAAACAATTGCATTAGCGTTAAGCGACCTGGAGCTATACCATAGCACATAGAAAAACGAAAGTAGGCCTCTGGCCTTGACCCCTAGCCGGATGTGGGGCGGGAGTGATCCCCCCTTACCGGTCTAGCAGTGGCTAGGCCAATGAGCGCCTACTTCCGCCATTACGCAATTTTACAGGAAGCATCTTAATTAGTGAGGGAGGATACAAGGGAGGGTACCTCGTTTGTTTCAGGTGTTGGTAAGTATTAAGTTAAATAGATAGTAGGGATTAATAAAAATCCACCAATCTACTTTAACCATACTGTACCAACACCTGAAACAATTGCAGATTACCAAAGTGGAGGAGGGTAGATGCTTCAATACCCCCAAACCACAGAGTGAGAGCAAGAACCTGGGAGCTTTTTTCCCACGAACACTCTTCTGAAAAACAGAACCCCTGTACTCCTTTTTTTTTTTTTTTTTTTTTCCCCTTAGACAACTAGGTAATCCTAGGCAAAAGAGTTGGGGAAAAAGGGGGGGTGGGGTGTGTGTGCCCCAATATTGCCCCAAAACATCATTGCAATGATATACCCACTAAAAAACAACATAGGGGGTGGCTGATGGGAACTTGTCCCCGTACTCACTGGTTTTAGAGGGAGACGGAGGTCTGGGCGACAACTACCTTCTTGATCGTGAAGGAGTCGTCGTCGTGCTGCGTGGAGATGTCCCGCAGGTAGAAGCTGAGGAAGGTGTTGAGCGACCTCCAGTAAGCGGATGACATTATTTTAACCATGGGCACCCCCTTAACCAGAGCGAGCGAGGCGCTGATTGCGCGGAGCTCGTGGACCCTGACAGAGCCAGATGGCAGGCTAACTGGAGACTGAGAATAGGAAAGCTTGATACAGTCTAGCAACCATCTAGCAACCGTGTTCTTTGAAACGTCCTTAGTGTACTTAGGGTTGATAGAGAGAAACAGTCTCCTCCTAGAACCCCTAAAACCCTTGGTTCTGGAGAGATAGGACCTGAGGGCGCGGACCGGACAAAGGAAGCGGTCGGCGTCATCCGGACAGAGGATAGTCCTAAGACTGGGGATGGAGAGAAGAGGTGACTCGACATCGCCGGGTTGATTTTTGGCCCTGAACTCGGGCAGAAAGCAAAGAGAAACCGACGAAAAATCCCCGGAGAACTCCACGTCCCTGGGGAGTCCGCTAAGGGCGTGGAGGCCACTGACCCGTCTGGTCGAAGCCAAAGCAATCAAGAAAACCGTCTTGAGAGTGAGGACTTTGAGGGAAAGGGAAGAGAGAGGTTCACAACGATCCCTTAAATAATTCAACACAAGAAACACGTCCCACTGAGGGACCCGGACAGTCCTCGCCGGGGCCCGTAAACGCACCGCGTCCAGGAAGTGGGAAACCTGCGGAGCGGAAAGCTTAGAGGTTCGGTCAAAACCCAAAGCTAATGAAATGGTGTTGATGAGAGAGGCCCTGTAGCCAGAAAGGGTCTGAGCAGAGAGGCCCTTAGTTCTGTACAGATGAGACAAGAACTCCACAAACTGGACTGTGGAAGGGCGCAGCGCGTCAAATTTCTTGCGCGCGCAGAAAGAGAACCATGCCTTCCAGCGCAAATCGTACAAGGCATTGGTGGATTGGCGCCGAGAGGTCAGCAGAAGTTCCACGGTTCTCGAAGAGAAGCCCTGTCGCCGGAAACCGAGTTTTATAGTTTCCATGCGGCCAGGTTTAGCCTGAAAGGGTTTGGATGGCCTAGACCGCTCCTTGGCTGGAGGAGGGTCTTGGGTGTGAGCCCCAGCATGAGGGGGCCGTCCCTGGCCAGAGCCAGCAGTTCTGGAAACCAGTGTTGAGTCGGCCAATGGGGCGCGACGAGGATCATGTCTGGTCTTTCCAGGAGGCACTTGGCCAAGACTTTCGTGAGCAACGCAGTCGGGGGGTAGGCGTAAACCGACATCCCTGACCAAGACATCGCAAAGGCGTTGCGGGCCAAGGCCTGAGGGTCCCTGACTGGGGACACGTACAGAGGTAGACGATTGCTGTACCTCGTGGCAAAGAGATCCACCATGGGCTTGCCCCAGCGTCTCCAGACTGGGGTCAAGGCCCGATGCGCAATCGTCCACTCCGTTTGAAGCACCTGATGAGAGCGGCTGAGTTGGTCCGCCAGAACATTGAGTTTTACCGGGACAAACTCCACTGACAGGGAGATCCCGTGGCTGTCGGCCCAAACCAGAGTGTCCTCCGCCGTCAGAGACAGGGAGGCTGAGCGGGTGCCCCCCTGACGACGGAGGTACGCCAAGCTGGTCGAGTTGTCTCCGCAGACCGTGACCTCCTTTCCCCGAATCGCGGGGAGAAAGTGGATCAGGGCCAGCCGGATGGCTTCCAACTCGAGCCAGTTGATATGGAGACGTGTTTGTGGCTCTGTCCACACGCCCGAGGTTTCTTCCGTCTCCATATGGGCTCCCCACCCGCTTAGGGAGGCATCCGTGTGGATGAACAGCTGGGAACCCAAACGACTGATTGGGACCATGCTGTTCATCCAACACGGGTCGGTCCAAGCCATGACCGCCTTCCGAAACCAATCCCCCAACGCGACCTGCTGGTCGAAGTGGGATGGGTCCAGGATGCGCGCCGTCAACTCCCGTTGCAGTGGCCTTTTGCGCACTCTGCCCAACGGGAGGAGCTCCGCTACCGACTCCATGAGGCCCAAAAGGCTGAGGAGTCGGCGAAACGTGGCCGACTTCGCCTCTGAGAGGTCGGCCACGAGACTGACAATGGCTGAAAGCCTGCCCTCGGACGCCGTGACCGTAAAGTTCACGGTGTCGAAGCACATGCCGAGATAGGTGAAGGTCTGAGAGGGGGTCAGATCTGACTTCTTGGAGTTGATGCGGAACCCCAGCCGAAGCGAGAGGTCCACAAGAACTCGGGTGTGGTCGAGCGAGAGAGCGCGAGAGGATGCGAGTAAAAGCCAGTCGTCGAGAAAGACCTTTAACCGCAGCCCCTGCGAGCGGGCCAGAGCGGCCAGCTCTCTGGTCACCTTGGTGAAGATCCAGGGGGCCAGAGAGAGACCGAATGGTAGGGCGTTGAATTGGAAAGTTTCTCCCTTCCAGACGAAGCGGAGAAACTTTCTGCGGGAAGGGTGGATGGACAGATGGAAGTAAGCGTCTTGCAAGTCCACTGAGGTTGCCCAGTCCCCTGGACGTATGAACGAACGGACCGTGGACGGAGTTTCCATCTTGAACCTGGTTTTGTGAAGAAACTTGTTCAGCGGAGACAGATCCAGAACAGGGCGGTAACCGCCCGACTTCTTCGTGACCGTGAAGAGACGCGAGTAGAAACCGGGTCCTGGAAGAGGGACCCGGGAGACTGCGCCCTTGACGACCAGAGAGTCGACTTCCTGTTGCAGTATCGCCAACCGTACTGGGTCTGCCGGGGGGGAGAAAGCGATCGGTTTTGCCGAGAGTGGCGGTTCTAGCTCGAAGGGGAACCGATACCCTTCCCGCACGACGCCGAGAATCCAGGCGTTGTCGACAAGAGAGCGCCAAGCGGGATACGCCTGAGACAGGGCATCCACGCTGGACGCCACGACGCCTGCCGGTTCCCGGCAGCGCGCGGGCTCTACCGAAAAGACTGTTGCGGCTTCCCGCCGGCCGGTCGGGAAGAGCCCCTCGTAGAGGGGTTGCGAGGGCGGTAAGGACGGAGACCTCTCGTGTGCCTAGCCACGTACTGAGAGGACTTGGAGTCCTGAGTCCTCGGGAAGATTGAGCGCTTTCTGCGCTCCAGGGACCGACCCCCTGGCCTGAACCGAGCAGAGTGCGATTCCGAGCTCTGCCTGGCCTGCTTGACTAGCAGAGCCAACATGGCCTCGTGGCCGTCCTGAGCCTTACGCTCCGAAGACAGCTTGATCACCGAGCCGAGAGCTTCCTCCCCGAAGAGGCCCGAAAGGGGAAGAGGAAGGGAACGGAGTTGCTCTTTCTCCCTTGCCGAGAGGGTTTTTGCCTTCGCGAGAAAGCTGTCCCTTGCGATCGCGGAGGTTTGGACCTTGAGGGAGGCGAGGACATCCGTAAGACTCTGGAGAGCCTCACCGAGCGCGGCGAGAGAGACTCCCACAGCCGGTTCGTCGACTTGCTCGAACAAGCGAAAGTCCATCGGGGACCGAGAGGGAGCAGAGCTCCCCAAGGAGTCCGAAGCGGTTTGAGCGAGAGAACTCGCGACCCCGCAGCCTTTGAGAGCGTCCGAAAGAGCTACTTCGAGGGTCCTGAAGGAGGAGGCCTTGAGGGTGAAAGAGTGACATCCTTCCGAACACTTGAGTCTGTCACTCTCTACCCCCGAGGGTTTTGAGAAACGGGCGAAAGGGAGATAGTCGGCATGGAGACCCAGAACCGTCCGGAACTGGGGAACCAAGAAAGAGCCGGAGGACGAAGACTCTTCGCGACTGCGCACAGAGTGGCCTTGAGCGAAGCGCCTGTCGTCCAACAGCCTTCCTGTACGCAACGATTCCTCCGCCCGGAGAATAGACTCCTGGAGGCAGGAGGGAGGCTGAAGGAAAAGATGGTCTTTCCCTTGCTGGAAAGAGCCAGCCGACTGGCCTGTGGCCGAGGCCGAGACGGGAGCGGAGAGGCGGACCACATCCGGGCACGCCCCGCCGATCACGTCCAGGAGGGCCTGGTTGGAAGAGTCCCGCACAACTGGAGGGTCGACGGGTGAAGCGGGAGGAGGAAGATTGCGAAAAGATTCCCTGATGGCTTTGAGAAGACGCTCGTCCAATGCCGGAGGAGAACGTGTCGGAGACAAAGAAGCCTCCGAGGATCCGTGGTTCATGGGTGAACCCGGCCGAGAGAGGCCTAGATCTGGTTCGCCAACGGAAGACTGTGGGGAGAGGGCTCCATCCTGCCCGCGGCCCGGGGAGCCAGGGAGGCCGAGGCCTCCCCGGTGACCCGCCGGGGGAGGCCCATCCTGTCCGCGGTCTGGAGTGCCGGGGAGGCCGCGGCCTACTAGGCCACGGCCCCCGAGGCCTCCTACCGAGGGAGGCCCGGGCCTGAGGGAGGCCCGGTGGGGGAGGCCCGAGGGAGACGGAGAGGCCAAGCGGGGCCGCTTGCCACCACGGTCGGCCGACCGGGGGCTACGGTGGCCCGAACGGCGGTAGGCCGCACTGGCGGGGAGGCCTTCGTCCACCGGCTCCGGGTCCATCCGGAGCCGAGGTGTAGGGCCTCCAGGCCTGGAATAGACTCGACCGGTGTCCCCACCATTGGGGGGATCACCGGGAGAACCTCTCGGACAGAGGCCCGCGGCCAGGGCGAAGCGTCCATGAGAGGCACCCTTCACGCCGTCGGAGACTTTCCGACGACGAGGGGGTGTTAGCCGGTAGGCCTCGGGCTCCCCGGCCGGGGAGGTGTCGAGAGGCCTACGGCCTTCCGGGCTCGAGTTCCCTTCGAGACACCGGGATGTCTGCCCGAGGCCCCAGTCGTAAGACCTCGACCTATGGTCGGAAGGGGACCTCCTTCGCCCTCCCTCGAAAGGGGTGGGGAGACTAGGCGGGCCCCCGAGTGCAAACTTGCCACTCGGGGCGACAGACATGCGCGGCTGCGACTTATCCCACGAAGTTGAAGTCGAAGCCCGGGTAGAGGTGGTGGCCTTGGTGGAGAGAGGCCTCCTGTCTGAACAGAAAGGCACAACCGGACCTAAAGACGAATCTGGCCTAGAGGCCTTACACTTCGGTGGTGAGAATGTGAAACCCGACAACACTGGGACCGAAGAGGGCCTAGGAGGCCCACACGGTGAAGACTGAGAATGAGAGCGCTGAGACTTGGAGTGCTTGGACCTCGATTTGTGAGAAACTGAACGGATGGATTTATCCGAAGATTCCTTAGAACGGAAACGGCCTGCTTCGTCCCTAGGAAGAGGAGAATGGACCACGGGGTCAACCTGAACTTTAGGAGAAACATTCGAGTTTGAGCCAGAAGTGGCCATATCGTGTGCGTGCGCGCGTGCACTGGAGCACGGCGAGTGAGCGACGCGACAAAGAAAATTATATCTCAAGTTCTAGAAAAGAGAGAACTATAAAAACTGAGTCAATCGAGACTCAGATACACCCTATGTCCGATGATAGGAGGAAATGGAACAAACCCACCTAGTTAGAGTGCAATAGAAGAAAAAAGTCAGAGTGCTGGTAGCCCAGGTCTTGCCATGAACGCTGGAAAATAGTAATGACGGAAGTAGGCGCTCATTGGCCTAGCCACTGCTAGACCGGTAAGGGGGGATCACTCCCGCCCCACATCCGGCTAGGGGTCAAGGCCAGAGGCCTACTTTCGTTTTTCTATGTGCTATGGTATAGCTCCAGGTCGCTTAACGCTAATGCAATTGTTTCAGGTGTTGGTACAGTATGGTTAAAGTAGATTGAGATTTTTGACTTTGCAAGCCTTTTATGAGAAACTAGCCCAGTGACTTAATGTCCCTTTCATGGTGCTGGGTCACAGATGTGAAGAAAAGGTGGACATTGTTGTTTGATCAGAAGGATAGGTAATATACATAGAAAACAATGAAAAGTGAGAGAGAAAAAAATGGCTTTGTGATACTTTTCAGATAAAGGTTTTTCGTAAAAGCAAAAAATTTTGTTTTAAACTGCGAAGGATTGGTAGAGTTGTTGTCTGTTCTATAAGACAATCAAATTAAGAAAAACACTGCTGTGTAATATTTGTAGTAAATTTCGAACATATTCTGACAACAGCAAGAAATAAGGGGGGGGGGGAGGGGGGGGGGGGATGTGAATAAAAAGGAGGACAGTGGTGTGTGTTTTTTATCAGAAGGATAGGCATAGAAAATAAATATCCTTCTTCATAGAAAACAATGTATCTATAAATACTTCAATCATCCTTGACTATCTTGGGATCATTTCTTTCTCCCCATATTACCTTATCATTTTATTTTCTACTCTATCTTTTGCTGTTATTTTCTTTCTTATTCGTACTACCCCCTAAAGTGCAGCAGAATCTTCAACGTGATGAAGTTGGCTGCCTAAGGAGAAGAAGAAAAAAGAATGAAGAGAGACAAAGAAAAACTGCTGTGCTAATTTTCAGATAACATTCTTTAAATTTTTCGTAAAAGCAAAGGATTTTGTTTTACACTGCGAAGGATACGTAGAGCGTTGTCTGTTCTACAAGACAATTGCAGTCGTCTTAATTTGTTCAATTATATTGTCAATAAACAGATAATCAGAGAGAGAGAGACAAAAAAGGACCACACACACACACATTAACTCAGGAGGAATAACAAAGACATGCAGAAAACCAAACAATATTGTTTGAAAAGAGAGAGGAAATAAAATAGTGAGACAGAAGATAATATAAACGAGAAAGACAGACAGACAGAAAGAAGGCGCTCTCTCTCTCTCTCTCTCTTATCATTTTTTGTCGATTCTACTTCTTTTGTCTATTGCTATGTCCATTGTTCGTTTGGTTTGTTGTGACTTTCTTTTCAAAAATGTATTGCTTGTATTTCCTGGTAAAATTCCGCCAATGTTTATACTGTGTAATTCGTTTTGAACTGAGCACGCCATAAGCTCTGCTTGTTGTTGCTTCAGTTATGTCATAGTAGTTCATGTTGATTTGGAAAATAAAACATTTAAACCAAAGAAGGTGGAAGAAAGAGACAAGAAAAATCAGAGAAGGAAGGAAACAAAGAGGAGGGAGGAATGGAGAGAGAATGAGTGGGTGGGAGAAACAGTAAGAGAGCAAGAGTGGGAGAGAGACAAAAAAAGAACACGAGAAAGAGAGAGGGAAAGAAGCAAAAAAAAGGCATAGGAGACGTACCATATTTTGTTACCACACTTTGGCATGTGCTTGTGCATGTGCGCATATTTCCGTGCATGCAAGTGTGTGCGTGTGCTCGTGTGTGTGTAGGCATAGGTGTGTATGTGTGTGTCTGTGTGTATGTATGTATGTATGTACGTACGTACGCACGTACATATGTATGCATGCGCATGTAAATGATATGCTGTGTTCGTCAGTGTGTGCTTGTGTGCGTGCGAGCATGGGTATTGGTGTGAATTTGGTTAAATGTATTTTTTGCAAAGCGCCATGAGCAGCTAGCCTGGAATGTGCACTATATAAGCTTTCTTTATCATTATTATTATGATTATTACACTTTCTTACTATTTTTGTTAATCATATTATAAAGCGTGCATGGGTCTCATAGTCCGTGAAATACGGCGTATAAAACAGCTCACGTTCAGAGGTATGGCGTTGGAAGCGGTGATGAGAGAGGTCATGCTGGTCACCAGGTTCTTCAGCTGACGTTCAATGGAGATGAGGGGGGCCACGTTGTCCATGAATTTCTACGCACACAAGGCACGGAAAGGGGTGGTGGTGGTTAATTATTCATAATTTTGCACACAAAAGAGTAAAAATGTATTTATCGATACACAAACTTGAAGCTGTTGCCTCTAAATTTCTACACTTAAAATGTTCACAGAAACAAGGATTAGACTGTCCTTACATTTCTACAAATACATAAGAGGTAGATAAACATAGATATTGCAAGGGGCAATGTTAGGCATGGATCTCTAAACAAGCATGGTGTTCAAAATGATTTAATCTAAAATATCAACACTCAAAGACATTGTCCTTTTAAAAACAAACAAGAAAACATTGTTTATGTTGTAAGATCGATATTAACAAATGTTCCAATTTATAAACCAAGTTTCCCCTATCATAGAGTGGTGTGTTTTTTATAACTGA
>CM065681.1:82651287-82716287 GCA_017654935.2 Phymorhynchus buccinoides
CCAACGCTGCTTTTTGTACAAACTCAAGCCTTATTTTCTGGGTTTTAAGTTATCACACACCGCACACGAGTTATTTTGAAATCCTATCTTTTGAAAGTTACTGATTTAAAATAAACACCTAATAAATCAAACACGGAATTGAGAAAGATCTAAGAAAGAAAAAGATAGAAAGAAAGATCAAATCTGAGAGAGAAAAGAAGAGTCCACTCCAAAGCTGCTTATTTGTCTTCCTTTTCTTCCTTCCGAGAAAGACCATTTGACAGGCAACCTTTGGGCAACAGACATTTTTCAGAAAAAAATAAGGGGAGAGCATCGCAAGCAAATCAGAGTTGTCCCTCTCTGAAAAGGCTTCCAAAACAATCATCTGCAACCATGCGTGAGAGCAGCTTGCAAGCATTTTTAAAAGAAAAGTCGAGTGATGACAATTAAGTGGCCACAAACGCGATAGAACTTTGCAAAAAATGTACGAAATCGCAAAAGAAAATAAACGTAGAGAATCATTGCTTAACCGTTTCAAAAATAATGTTGGAGAAACTAGATTAGACTAAACAACATGAGGCGATTGTGAATGGCATTTCCGTATTTGTCCAACCAAATCCTGCGGGGTTCACTCATGCTGATCACGAGATTACTTTCCTTGTTTTTCAAACATCATCTATCATCCAAACTTGTCTGCCAAAACAGTCTATCTCTAAAGGAATTAAGGAGGAGCATAGACAATGAACCCTAATTATGCCATAAAGATGTTAATAGCCTAGTACTTCAAACATATATAGACTTAAGTGTATTCTACCTCTTTTTTTTTATGAAAGTAGAACACACATTTACAATCGATGAACAAATCCCAACCACTTTGTGATCATTTTAACAAAGACAAAAAACATGTATGAAATTATGTTATGCAAATTCTATTCAACCCACTTCAAACATAGAACCAATAAGTTAATGCGATTCTATCATTTCAAACATAGAACTAATAAGGTCTGCATAGACTCAAGTTAAAAACAAAACAAAATTTAATTAATATAATTCTGATTAGTTGTATGGAGCAAGTTTGTAGTGACTGTTAGAAAGAGCAAAGGAGATCTCAAAGGGAGATCACACAAAACAATTGGATGAAATATGCCGCAAATTAATCTGCCCATTTGTAATATTGTAAAATGATAATGTTCATTGCTCATGACGTGACTTTACCTAATTACCTAAGAAGACCAGCTGTGTGCTAATTTGACAAAAATGTAATGAAATACATTATATGGCAAGCATATTAACATAAACTGTATCCTAAAAATGGAAAACTTTTATATATCAAAATACGTTTGTGTTTCATAATGATACAGTGTGCACAAGTAAGATTGCCCATACAGGTTGCAAGCCTATATGTGCTAATGATATAGATTGTATGTAATTCATGAATATGTGTGTGGCATAAAAATGGTAACCATAATGATCGCACTAAGGAGGCAATAGTCTTTTTTTCATCCTTTCAATGGGCCATTGGGAAAGTAAGAAAATATGAAGAAAAAAGAAATGTGTGTGTGTGTGTGTGTGTGTGTGTGTGTGTGTGAGAGAGAGAGAGAGAGAGAGAGAGAGAGAGAGAGAGAGAGAGAGAGAGAGAGAGAGAGAGAGAGAGAGAGAGAGAGAGCATTTGTGCAGGCCTGCATGTGTGCGTGTGTGTGTGTGCGTGTGTGTGTGAGAGAGAGAGAGAGAGAACATTTGTGCAGGTCTGCATGTGTGTGTGTGTGTGTGAGAGAGAGAGAGAGAGAGAGAGAGAGAGAGAGAGAGAGAGAGAGAGAGAGAGAGAGAGAGAGAGAGAGAGAGAGAGAGAGAGAGAGAGAGAGAGAGAGAGAGAGAGAGAGAGGGATAGAGAGAGAATGTGTGCGTGCGAGTCTGTGCGAGTGTCTCTCTCTGTGTGACTGTATGAATGTGTCTGCATATGTGACTGCATATGTGTCTGTGTATTTGGATGTGTCTGCATGCGCGTGTGTGTTTGATGAGTATTTGTGCTCTTCAGTGCATGCACTATAGCTTGCACGTGCACGTGTGAACGTAGAAAAAAAAAGGCAGGAGACAGGAAAGTCAATCCACAAGCAGGAGAACAGAAGAAGACACAGAGGAAAGGCAAACTCACACCGCCCACCACCACCACCGTTATTTCAATCCTAGCAAAAGAACAGCTCAGGCCAACCGTTGTCCACCGAACCACTTTCTGCCTTCAATCACTCTAACTGCATCCCCATGGGTAAAAGAGACAGAATGGAATACCACAAAAGCGACAGGGAAGGGTGATAGTACCGTCTGGCTTTAACCCCTCAATGCATTACTGGTGTTTATTTGCACCGGTACACCTTAAAGACCCACCAGGTCACGTGTCAAAATCACGGGTTTCACGTGCTTTCCCTCTTACAGCTGGTAAGAAATTTTGTTTTGACCAGGAAATACCCATATAAATGTCCCCAAATTGAAAACGAAACATTTTAAAGAGCAGCCTCAATTTGAAGTTGGGGATATTTGTATGTGGGTCACAGCTACCCAGAAAAAAACAAGTGACCTAATTGTGGTGTGTCAGTGTGTCTTTAACACACCTGGCCCTTTACTCAAATGGCTCTCATCACTGGTTGACATTAGCCTGTAGAAAGGGCCAATAGTAAATGAGAGCTGTACTATACATGATTTATTCTACAGTACTGGAATATCATGCTACAGCTTAGTCTTTCGTGGAAGACTATGACTCTCAAACAAGGGGGCCCTTGCACCGGCTCTGGTGCTGCAGCCAAAGGGATTGGTTGGCCTTTGGGGACCTTCCCCAACGCCAACTCTCGTCCTCAAATCCCTTTGGCAGAGAGAGTGGGGATGTGCCCTGGGCAGGACATCTCCACTATAAAGTAATTCTCGCCCAGCCCGTCAGAATAGTATCTGCCCCCCTCTGCTATCTGGCAGTCATTGTCGGGAACGACAGACAGGCAACAACACCGTAACAGCATATGCCATGTTTTTCTTGACTTTATCATCATGTTCACGGATAAGGTTACCGTAATATCATGAAACTCATGGATGATTTGCAAGTAAGGTTCCCTTATTTCATTATCCCTTTGTGTTGTTTTTTCCATTCCTTACACTTTCAATAACTTTTAAGACCCTAATCCAAAAGACAGACTGTGCAGCCTTCCCAGCCTGGGATGTTTTGACTCATCAATGGACAAATTCCTCCGTGGAGATACCGAGGGGGTCTTTTGTATAAAATAGTTCCCCCACCTGGAAGTTCTGTGCTTGTAACTTCCTCCAATCTGTCACTCTTTTAGACTCTGCCTTTTCCCTTTGCTTACTGTCATCTACTATCTTTCTGCCATACTGGTCCATTCTCCTGCCTTTTTTTTTACGACACTTTCAAAAACATTTCCTCCAGCCAAAGTCGGACATGCTGGGCCTAACTATTTCTTTAGTTGGCGCATAACGGCAGCATGATGCATCTACGCTCATAATTGACAGGAAACTGTCTGAGCGATCAAAGAAGAAGAATCAGTGGACAAATCAAGCTGCTCAAAAATGGTTGCAAGTTTGCACTATTATATTCATTCCAGTACAATTTCTAACTACCACTGACTAGATTTTGTAACATCTCATTGTCTAGCAATTCACATCAATTCCATGCCAACTCTGAATACTGGGATCATCCAATTTGGGAATAATATTTCATTCTTCTGGTTCTGAGGCTACTTCTGACGATGTTAAAATGAAAAATACATAAGGCAACACATACTGAATTCCCAATATTGCAAATGAAATCTTTTCCATACCCAGATAAGTTTAATGGAAAGTTTTGGCTGAAAAATGTCTGGCGTTGAAAGGGTTAAAATGTATTTTTAAAATGCGTTCTGGTTTTACTGGAGTAATTGTTCGTATTCGTCCAGTTTGTTAATTACAATATTGCAGTGTTATTAGTTATTTGTTTATATTCTTTAATTGTTGATAAATGTGTTTATTGTTGTTTTTCTTATGTGCACCTGGCTGCAATTTCTCAGTTATGAGGTAATAAAGATGATTTGATTTGATTTGATTTGATTTGAATTTTAAAAAGTTGTTTCTTTTTCAGCTTTGCATATCTGAACAATAAACTGTTTCACCATGCAGTTTCTGAACACTAAAAGAAATCAAGTATTCAGACATTGAAGAGTGAAGCTACATGTTTTGCAATGTCAGATTGTTTTAAATTCTATGAACCATATCAATATAAAAACAAAAGAAATATCTATTATTTTATCTCATTCTTTGTCTATTCAAAGCCAGAACATTAAAACAAAATCTTGGATATGATCCATTTAATTTCAAGCGACAAAGTCACTGTACTTGACCATCCCTAACATTATAGTAAGAGTATCAGATCACAGAAGAAGAGATAGACACACTACTAAAATAGATGCTTTTTGTTAATGGTGCTAGCTACCTACTGAGTAGAAACCCACCACTACGAGACAGACAGTGACAGACAGACAATCACAGTTGATGAAATATTAACTGCCACATGACAGAGATTGTGCAGAGAAAAGTTCTAAAAATTTGCATGATAAATCAATGTGAAACTAATAGGAGCTATACAAGGCTCCAGAACTGTCAGGCGAAAAAGAATGTTCGGAATTTTGCTTTTTTTCCTCAATCAGGTTCTAACCAGACGTAGAATCAAACACAAGTATCTACCAGTGTTTCAGTTTTGTCGCTGTCACAGGTCCTGCTCATAACTGCTTTGTACACATTTTCCGTTCCATGCTTTCAATGAGGCTTTATACTACTCCTTGCCGACACGAAAGGGCGATAATCCTAGGCCCAAACTGCCGATGTCCCCTGGTGACGAGTCAGGAGCAGATAATTTTCTGTGGCTATATATTATTAGTTCCTGACAGACAAGGGTGACCATCTTAAGTAGGTGGCGTTCGCATCTCAGGTCTCGAGACAGGTGCAGAGAATTTTCGGTATAAAGCCTCATTCTACTTCAGATTGTGCACATAGCGCACATTCTGATTAGGTAAAAATAAATGTTAAAATCCTCTGCTCGAAGACTGTTCCTCCTACAACATGAATTCCAATCATAGAAAGATATGCTTTGTTTTGAACAAAACGGGTAAGGGGTGAGGGATAGGTGACTGGGACTATTTGTTGGTCAGTTTTAAACTCAGTTTCCTGACAAAGAGATGCAAATAAAATCTCGAAAGCTTGAACCCATTGGTGTTTTGGTGGTAATTTTGAAGTCATTGGGGACTTAGTCTATTTGTTGGCAGTTTTGTGACAGTTCTGACGCCCAATGCAAAGCCCTCTTCGGGTTTTACTACATCCAGCATTTCACCACCATACTAATTTATTAGAAAAGTGTGTGCATCCCTGTCTACTACTAGCAAGGTTGGCCTGTCTGTGTGGGTTGTTTTTCCACTAACTAAGGGAGGAAACAACAAGAGTTTGGCAAGGAAGAGTTTGGCAATAGTTTGGCACATCAGAGGTCCCTAAGGCCGGGTTCACATTAGACGCATACGTTCCCTACGGAAAACCCTAAATAAGTGGAAGAAAGAAGGACAAAAGTTTACGCATATAGGGGAAATTAGGACACGTGCGCAAATCTTTTCCCTTCTTTGTTTCACTTCTTTATGGATTGTGCACAGGTTTCCGCATGGAATATCCGCTCATGTGTGTACACGGCCTAAAGCTCATTACTCAAGGCCTTCAGTGGGCTGGGCCACTAATGCGCGGGGACTGGAGCCTGTGGGTAAAGGTGGGAGGCCCTGAGCTGTTGCTTTCTTCTTGTATTTGGCAAAGCTGGAAGAGTCACACATACGCATGCGCACATGTCGAGTATGGCTTACAAACAAAACAATCATTTTGCACACACGTAAACACATCACAAGGTCTTCTATTGGCCACTGCAACTAGGGTTATTAACGCCCATTGACAGCGAGAATTAATCCCTTGTTGGTCAGTACCAAAAAGGGAATTCACTCTTGCGGAAGGCAGCCATTTATAGTGGCCTCAAATAGGGTTATTGGTGAGTTATTCCCTTGTTTGGTCAGTACTCAAGCATCTACCAAAGGCATTCACTCTAGCAAAACATGGTTGTTGCAGTGGCCAATAGGTTACGAACAATAATGAAAAGCCGCTTCTCTCTCACACACACATACACAGGAGCTTACAGGCACACACAATGGTATGTTTGTAATCATTTTGTACACACTTCAAGCTCTACAAACACTTCTATTTGACATAAGATAATCACATAACACACAGGCAGACAAGCACGCTCTTCTTGACTTTCAAGCAAATCTGTAGAACTAGAAGATAATCATTGTCATGAAATTCAACTACATTGACAACAACAAACATTCTATGTAACAATACAAATAATATTGATGGAAGCAGAAAATGTGGTCTATTTATGCCTTTCGCTTTATTTTGGCTACTCTACAGCGACCAACACAAATCAGGTTCCTGACAACAAATTCTATAAATCTCGATCTAGAAAGATACCAATAGTTTTTACACCAAAAAATTACCAAAAAAAGAACCTGCATTACTAAACATTGCGCTCTATTTGGTCATGATTAAGAATAAATCTGATTGTCAACTGATGAAGAAAGAAAAGAGATCATAACATATGAAGACAGAAAAAGAAAAGGAGACAGGGGGGGGGGGAGGGGGGGATAAAAGTGAAGAAAGAAAAGAAACTGATGAAAAAAGCTCTTGAGAACGAGATAAAAGATTTGAATTGGTAAAGAAAGACCTTGTTTTTAAAAGCATATTGAGACAAACATTAAGCATTTCAAATCCATAATCACATCTACCTTTAACCTCACACTAGCGTAGCACAACTCTCTCTCTCTCTCTCTCTCTCTCTCTCTCTCTCTCTCTCTCTCTCTCTCTCTCTCTCTCTCTCTCACACACACACACACACACACACACACACACCACATATTATAACCAGTTTTGATACTGAACAGCCTGACAAAAGCTCTATGAGCGGAAAGCTTGCTCATTTCTACTCTACAATGGTCACCCAAAACGATACCCTGGAGAGATTTTCCACTTATACCATTTCATCTCCCTAGTTTTGACTGACATGAACCCACATCAGACAGTAAGTAGTTCCTAAACAGGCAATGGGAATCATAGGTTGGCCACCTGATCGTGGTCGCATCAGGCCTACTCTACAATGGTCACCCAAAACGATACCCTGGAGAGATTGTCCACTTTTACCATTTCTTCTGCCTAGTTCTGACTGATGTGACCCCACATCAGAGGCTCTAGCCAACAGTAAGCAGTTCCTAAACATGCTGGGAATTACAGGTTGGTCACCTGATCGTAGTCACATCAGGTCTTCTTCTTCTGCGTTCCCAGGCCATATGGCCATAATGGGTAAGGTTTTCAGTTTTCACTGGTCTCCCGCCTGCGTACAGCCAACACATTCCGATTTCGGAGGAGCTCAAGGGAGAAAAATTATTTGGAAGATTTTTTTTAAAACAGGCAGGAGAATGGGCCAATAAGTCAGAAAGATAGTAGATGATAGAAAGCAAAGGCAGAGTCAAAGAGAGTGGCATATTAGAGGAAGTTACAAGCACAGAACTTCCAGAAGGTGGGGGGGAACTATGTTTTACGAGACACCCCCGGTATCCCCACGGGGAGTACATCAGGTCAAACACACTAGCTGTGCTAAGTCCACCAACACACACCCAGCAACACACCAGGTCCACATGCAAACACAACACATTTTAATCAATTAATCCATCCCACCTGTACTTTTCTTCAGAGCCAGACCTTTTGTTTATCAGAGAGAAGTAGAAACACACAATAACGTGAAACATTCAAGACAATGGCGTTAATCATCACAACAAATAAGGAAAAGCCTTTTTTCTTGGCATATAAGGAAAACCTAACCGCAGGCTTTAGGCGTAAGTTTTAATGTGAAGTAGCGGATGAGAAAAAAAAACCCAACCAAACAAACAAATTAAAAAAAAGAAAAACGTGAATCATTAGTGATAAATCTGCCAAAATTAGGTGCAGAAAATCGCAACAATAAATGCATTGGCTGAATAAAAAAATACTGAGTACAGAGCTAGACTTTTTTTTAAAATGTGCACAGTTTGAAAATGAAAAGCATTACATGTAGTGACTTCAAAGAAAGATTTCTTGTAGAAACAACCAGGCAAATATTCCAGCCGTATTCAGGCACTTCTCACTTTTTGTTCTCAACTACATATCACATGACAGTAATGCATGCTTGTTCCCAAAAATGGGCCAAATGCCCATCAAACTTACACATCAGGTAATTATTATTCAACAAAGTGTATGTTCATCTTCCATTTCCATTCATACCTTTTATTACAGAATTAAAAGCTTTAATGAAGTAAACATCTATGAGCGCAAACGTTCAATGTGTCTCTGATGACAACATTTTAGCTAATCTCTCATGTTGATCATCTTGACTATTTCAGTTAAATAATGTAAGTACAGAGAACCCCCCCAAAAGAGGTAGGAAAGTAAAGGGGTAATTTAGGCAGAGAATCTTAACAGGTGGAATATTAACATTAGAGTAAGCATTAAACCCATGCGTGTCAAATTGCCAAAAGAATAAAGCAAAAGTGATTAGCTGCAGTATCAATAAAGAGCGCATGCAACAAAAATCCACTCCATTTTATTCATCAGAATAATGAACAAAACATCCATGCCAAAAAATATACCAGGGCCTTGCACCAGTGTGGTAGTCATCAAGAGTTTGGTTTGTTAGCGCAAACAATACATTCTTCATGCATAAAACATGCACCAACACTATCTGTGTTAATATTAAAAAACTGAAACGGACTGCAACGTCACTGGAACATACAGCAAACAAACAACTACATGACAAGTGTAAAGCGGCGTTATTTTATTCACAAGAGACAAAACAAAACTACTGTATTCACAAGAGACAAAACAAAACTACAGAAGTTTTGTTTTGTCTCTTGTGAATCAAATACACTTGTCGTGTAGTTGTTTGTTTGTTGTATGTTAATATCAGCAAAAATAAGCAAGGCAAAGTTTTGTTTTATAAGTGGACCCTGATGGGTGAGGTTTTGCAAGAAACACGTCGAGATCATCAGAAAGACAGACTTTTGAAGGATCGGAACACTCACTTTACTCTGGTTTCCTATAAATTAAACCGTCAAAACGGCGATTCTTCCTTGGCGGAGATGCCAGAGAGAGAAGCCATCTTGGATGGGGTGGGTGGAGGACACTCATTGTGGTTGAAGCATTTTCTTTTCTTGTAGTGCAGTAAAAAAAATATTGAGCTATTTTCTTTGTTGTGAGTGAAACTCCTTTAGATAAACTGCATAAAAAATAAAAAATAAAAAATAAAAACGGCTTGTATTGCGAACATTTTGTGCAAACGATTTGGCGGCCATTAGAAAAGAGACGGCACATGCCTTCTCTTTGGGTGAAAGAATTTGACTTCCAGCACCTCCGTCAAGAAGGAATCGCCAATTTGACGGTTTGATTTCTAGGAAAACAGAGCAAAGTGAGTGTTGCAATCTCTGTAAAGGGTGTTTTCATGGTGATCTCGACATGTTTCTTACAAAAACTAATCCGTCAGGGTGCCCCTTTAAAGTTTATCAAGTTCAGAAACCCAGAACATGCGCTATCAGTTCTTGCCACACAACTTTGATTGAACAAAAGACAGAATATGTATATCAACCAGTGAGATTAGCGTTATTATTTTTAAAAACATATCATGGTTAATCTTGATTAATTATTGGCAATGTTATTTGTTAATTTCTTTACCTGGCAGCTAAGCTGTCCATGCTGTTGACAAAGTGCATACATCATCATTATTGCCCGTTTTCATAGACTACGTCAGCTTGCAAACATGTCAATATTTGCCAAACAACAAAAGATAGGCACGAGCAGGATGGAGAACTGTTGATGGGAAATTCCCCATAATATAATATGCTTAAAACATAGCATAGACGTCAGTCAGAATTGGTCAACTTCGATATGTTGGACTTACCAGTTGATCAATACAAGCTGCATCATCTAACAAAGCAGTAAAACATTTGCAAAGACGAAACACCGGTGGTGACGCTAAATGAACAAAAATGACATAACTCCACCGGAAAAGACCGAAATATTGAGCTTTCCATTCCTCATGTGAAGGGACGTCTTTCGATTTTCATCTCTATGTTTTGCACACAGCGATATAAGGGAGCGCTTTTTCACCCTCAAATCAAGTGAACCCCCATCCTCAACCATTTAACTGAAAGCAACTTTCTCATCTCCTAATCTACCAGTGATGTATCAATTGTGACCTAGCACCACGAAAGGGACAATAAGTTGCTAGGCTAGTTTCTCACAACAGGCTTGCAAAGTCAAAAATCTTTTTTTTTTAAATCAATTTTGTGTTCTAGTTTCTCACGGGCTTGCAAAGTCAAAGATATCAATTTTTATCGATTTTGAGTTATGGGTATTTCCATGCTCTCTAACATCTTATCTTTCATACCCATAAAGGATTATTTTCAAGATGGCCTCTAAATATTCCAAAAAATGCTTTAAAATAGTAGGTTGGTGCATTTTCTTAGGATAGGATAGGCTTCAAACTGAATTCTTGAAATGGCCGACATTCACCTTACCAACTTTAAATGCTCATAAATCTGCAACAAAACAGTATACTAGAATGGTTTTCATATAATTAGAAAGAGAATTGACTGAAGTTTCCCACTTGCCATTTTCTCAGAATGGTCATTTTGACACTTAATGTCCCTTTCATGGTGCTGGGTCACAATTGTTATCACGCTCGCTATCCCTGCTGTCTGCTGTGTCAGTTCTAAGCACGGCAACTGATGAAAAGACTAGAGCCACAGTGAAGGCCCGAGTGAGGACCTGAAGAGAGGTTCTTGCACTGGACACACTTAGCTTATTTTGTCTCCTCAAATATCAACATTTGTTTTCTTTAATATCATGTCAGTTGCCACTGGAAATAGTGGATCAGCTGAGAGATGCCCAGCGCCCAAGCCTTATTGGCCACTGCAACTAGGGTTATTAACGCTCTTGACATCCCTTGCTGGTCAGTATTGAAAAGGGCATTCACTCTTACAAAAGGCAATAGTCAGTGGAACGTCAAAAAATGCATTTAAGAAAAAAATTAATTCAGAATGGTTTTAATAATCGGAACATTGTGGCAAACACTAAATTGTACAAAACTTATTAACTATATTACTATAAATTACATAGGTTTCTTTCTAGAAGACTGAATACTTAGTACAAAGATGGACTTTGGCTAGAAGACATCAAGAAGACCAGACCAAGAAGGCAAGGATGCTGAAAATTTGTCGAGTTGTTTTATCCCGTTTTTTCAATATATTACTATAGTTTCCTACTCGACTGTAAATCAGAATGACTGAATTTTTTTATTTATATAATCTATTTGTGCATACATACGTGTCAGTAAACTCTGTAGGCTCTATGCCTTCCCTATCCTCTCTATGACTGTAAAGAATGTAGGCATAACATTAAACAGAAGGCATTTTTACTTTTAGATTCATTTTTTTTCAACATTGTTGTCAGAGCATTGTGCCTGCAAAGTTTCTGTACTTGTAATTAACATTTAAAAAGACATCAACTTTCAAACTTTTTTTTAAAAGTTAAGGCATGCTTCATATATAACATGTTTATATGAAGTGAAAGATGAGAAGTCTTTTGTAATCGGACTAGAAATCAAATGAAGATTGTCTGAAATGGCTTCTGCAATCAAAGCTGAAACATTTTGGACACATGCAAAGGCATGTTTAAACATAAAAAATGAAAAAGATTTGATTGAAATTTGAATAAACGTTCTCCAAGGGATGTTGCCTTAACATTTCCAAATCAAAAGGAAAAGTTAATGATTTTTTCATATTATAAAGTTCAAAGGCATGAAAAAACAACAACAATAACATATAAAAACACAACACATAAAGCAGCCTTTGAAGAACATTTTCGAAGATCACAACACTATCAACATGTTTTTACTTTTTTTTTTAATTATTAAAAATAAGTAAAACTTAAGATTTCACAATCAAATGATCCGTTTCTGAAGACATCAAATTCAATTTCGCATAAGCTTTAAAAACAAAAAAAGTAAAATATTTTAACCCTTCCACCGCCAAAGTCGCATTTTAGCACCACAGTGATTTATGACCTATGTCACTAAAAGGCATCACATTGGGGTCTATTATCCAAAGACCCTGTTGTCTTAGTTTTAGGAAGTAAGGACAGAACTTATGTTTTATATGTCACAGAAGAATCCCCAATACTGCAGATGGATTTTGTTCTCTACCCAGGTAAATTGAATGGAAATTTCTGGCTGAAATATGGCTGGCAGGGAAAGGGTTAAGTAACACAAAAATATCAAGCAAATTTCAAAACAGCTTCTTTCTTTAAAAATGTGAAATGCGTGAAAGCTATTTCATAAAAAACAAACATATATGGGAAAGAAGGCTGGTCCTACCTCTTGGCTGGGGGTCGTTTGAGGAGCTGCTTGACCGTGTCGGGTTTGGACACGGCATAGTTAGCCATGCGCTGTAGGTCGCCGTTCAGGCCTTCCACATACTTCCACACTTGACTGTCAACATCAACACGCATATAACATTATCGTCAGTGAAATTAAAAAAACCTCATATCTCAATTTTGGTAGTTTTGAGAAAAAAGAAAAAAAACTTTTACAAATTAACCGTGTTGACCACAATTAATTAACTATGATGAATATGTTTTTCAAAACATTGCGAGATTAGTCCTGCATTTTGCTAAAATTACTTTTTAAAACAAAATTTAGACTTGAAAAGAACGAAGATACGAGGTTTTTGTCCTTAACTAGATCTGAATTTGGGACTTACGAGTTTTTCGTCTATTTTCATAACCTCATTTACCCCAGAGAACTAGTTGTTAGAGATACAAGCTTTTGGTGGAAGGTGGCGGGGAAAATTTGAATGCTGACTATGTATCTAATTACGAGGTTTTTGAATTTCACCGACGACATGACTGATAATTTTCAACCGTATTCCCCCGAAGACAGAGTGTGGCTGCCCATGTGGCGCGGTGATCAAAAACGGTCACACACGTAATGTTCTCATCCCTATAGCTGGTGGATTTGTACCATAGTGTTCAAGTGATTCGGCTGTCGGGATGATCCCTGGAGTCTTTTAGCCAGGGTACGTGGTAGTGTTCAAGTGATTCGGCTGTTGGGATTATCCCTGGAGTCTATTAGCCAGGGTACGTCAACAACGACAATCATATTTTTCGGATTGTAAGGTGCACCCTATTATAAGGCACCCCCCATATTTTACACAAAATTCAGATTTTGTCATTACATTTTCTAACTTTATTATTAGTCATATTATAAGGCACAGAAGTATCATCCTGGTAGAAGTAATTTAAATTTTACGTCCTCTCGACCCGGGAGGGCACATAGCATCATCCTGGGAAAAAAGCATCGCCTTATAATCCGTAAATGTGGTAGTCATATAATAAGGCGCAGGGGTCTCAGTCTTTGAAAAAAGTATCGCCTTACATAGGCCATGGTCCCAGACCCCAAATTTCACATATCGGTACCATCTGGGTGGGCAAGTTCTGGTTGCTATTTTCTACTAGCTATATGTCTGTAGTTTATGTTTTGATGTGATAACCACTGCAGAGTGGTAGCTTAATAGTGGTTATCACCCCCCGAATGACCATACCCCTTACTTGCCAAACACAATTACGAGTTATGACATCTTTAACATTACAGGCTGATGTTGTTTCCTAGTGATGAATAAGAAGTAAATAACAATCAGAACATGTTCCAGGAACATTAATGCTGTAACAACACTATCATGTGTCCATAAAATAGAACAAAAACCATTGCATAAGGCAATTCTTGCCAGATTTAAAAGGTTCAAATCATTATAGCGACCATCTTAAACATATTCTTTCAGATATCTTCCTTTTGCATCTAAGTGTTTTTGTTTTGATGATAGAAGGGATTCATTGGAACATTGTCCAAAAATAACAGGTGTAATTCACACATTTCAGTTCATCAAAGAGTTCTGCATGCTTGCTACAGCGCAATTAGCAGACAGGGCCAAGTAACAACTTTCAAAGTTCATCGTCAGACATGTTATCACTGTCACTGTCTGAGTCTGCAAGCCGAAACTGAGGGTCATCATCTTGCTTCTGGTTGCTGCAGGTTTGAAGTTTGCAGAGATCTGTGCAGTGTAGCCCAATGGCAAGGCAGGAGCAGTTGGGCAACACACAAGAGCGCGTACACTTGCAGGCAAGAAGTTCCAAGACCACCTCTGGTGCAGGCTGTGTGCGCATCCAGTGTATGGCTAGCTGGCACCTCCATCATTGATCCATCCACTCTCTGTGGGATCTGGTACAGCAGGCTGACTCTGCAGGGAGCACCTCCAAATGGCAGCCTGGTAGTTGGCTCGAAGGACGTGCATGAACAGGCATTCTCTGCATGGAGGAAGTTGACTGGACTCAACTTCTCCACGTTTGGCACAGAATAGCCGGTAGCGCAGTTCATTCACTTATGTTGTGCTGCTACCTGCTGTATACATGTGACAGGTGAACTGCTGGACCTTCTAAAACTGTTCCTCGGAAACATCCCATGACTGGCCTAGTTGGCAGAAAGTCTCCTGGAAGGAGGTGTCCTTCTTCAGCAGCTTCAAAGTGCCTAGCTTCCCACGACCAGCAAAGGCACTGACACTGTCACAGCCTGTAAAGGCATGCAGCCCTATCAAGCTGTTGCAGATGCTGTCTCCTAGTGCCCTCCCTAGCTTGGCGATGCCCACGAATCGTGTGCAGTTCTGTGTGCCACACTTCTGATAAATGTGGCAGGAAATGTCCTTGTGGAGGCCTAAGCAGAGAACCATGACATCAGTATCCTCAGCTGTGATGACTACAGCTTTTGAGCCAGACCTAGCAGCATGCAAGGCATGGAGCAGCAGGCGTGTGTCGGCTTCTTCTTGAGTTGATAACAGCTCTGACACCTCCACACAGGCACCGTCTGCCATTCGGAAGCAGGTGCGTGTGACATACATTGTCTTTCCATTCCGTTTCTTTCTGTGATCTGGCTGTTTCCATTGCTCCACAAAGAATTTGATGAGGCTGCTTTTGTTTCCTGGACTGCACAAGAACTTTCTCCACTGCTGGATGTTGTGGTCTCCTGAAAGGTTATTGTACAGTATTGTGCTGGTGGCAGCTCCCCTTTTGCATCTATCTGCATCTTTGATTGATGTCTTACGATAGACGTCAAACTCCACATCAATCAGTTGGCTGTGGGCACTTTCATTCAGTACCTGGTGAAGGGCAGACTTGGCCAGCTGTGCAAAAGTCTTGTTGTTCCCGTTCATTCTATGCACCAGGTTCATGCCGTCAATGAGGCAGGCTGATGATCTTGGGATGTCCTCAGCACAGGAGACACTTTTTTCCAACTCAACGGCAAGGGCAGATTTGTTTGTTTTGCGCAGGGAGCTGTCGATGTTGGCAAGGGACCATGGAAGAGGTCCCAACGGGTGACTCAGAACATCCCTCATATGTAGTTTTCTTCTCTCAGCCACCAAAAGCATTTGCCCAAACAGTTTTCGGTCTGCCTTCACAACATCTTGCACCTTCTTACCATGAACATTCTTTTTGCCAACACTTGAGAATGTCTTGCTTGCACAGCAATCCCATTCACTCTGTGAGATGTCCCCCCACCGCTGTCTGTCTCTTCCAGGCGGTCGATGTTGTCCCAGGCTAAGGTTGTGAATGTCCCTGGATAGATGTTGGCTGGGAGAACTACGTCAACTTTTGACAAGGACACCTGTAGACACAAAGCAGTGTCCACTTCTTGCATCTGTGAGTAGGCAATGCCATGGCCCAGCCTGTTCAGGATCTGAATCAGCTCCACATTACCAGTCAGTGACTTGACAGCAAACGGCAGAAAGATGTGTTTGGGGGGCTTCAATCTACCACGAGTCACAGCATAGACCAAGTCTTGAGCAAATGAACGAACGAGCCGCTTGACTCTCTCGGATGCATGGGTGTGGTCACCAGTCCCTGTCAGGTAGTAGAGGAAGAGCCTGACAGACTCTGGGATCATAGCATCCTCTGTTTCCCTATCAACTGGTGGTGGCCACACTGTGGGAGTTTCTTTGGTGTTGATGTCTGTTCTCACCTGCAAGGCTGCTTTGGCCACAGCGTCTTCTGTTCTAACTTGAAGACCATGCAGCTCAGTTTTTAAGGACTGGTTTTCTTTGGTAAGTTCACACACCGTCAAGTTGTCAGGGCATAGAAGGAGCTTTCCTTTTGCATCAGGAAAGATGTGCAAGGATTTTACAAACTCACTTTCTAGCTTTCGTCGGATGTGTTTCTTCGTTGAATCCTTAACATGTTCCACGCCAAATGAATTCATTGATGCGAACAGCCTACCAGAGAGTTCAGCCATAGTTGCTACACGAGGGTTGGCAAATTGGTCATTCCTGATGAAGAGGAAGAGTTCACTGTAAGACTGATTCACAGCATCTTCATATTGAGCATCATCACCAACTTTGCTCTTGTCTCTGGCATCACTGATGTCCACTTCTCTGGTGTATGCTCGATAGCTCGATCTATGGTATTGACCTTCAGCAGCTACAATGTCTCTGCTGAGAATGGCCATCACTCTGCTGTCCACTTTCCTTGTAGCTGCCTCCCTGACCTTTTTATCAGCTCGAAGTTCCCTGCACAGCACAAGAGGCTCTCTTGTTCTCTGCCCTTTACAGTACTTGTTCTCTTTCTGACAGAAAATGCACACTGGTGCATATGTTCTACACAAACTTGGCCATTGCCTGGCTGACCTCTTTGTGGCCTCTTCATTGTCTGTAGCCTCTACATCTTTTTCTTTGGATGCTTGAAGTTCTCAAGAAGTTTCTTCATGGTAAAGATGCTGCAACACTTCCGATGGTACTGGATTTGCGGGATTTCATCTTCATGGAGGCCTTTTGCTATTTCCAAAATTGGTCCATGGTTTCGAATCTCAGCTGCATGAGTAAAGTTTTCCAAGAGTGCACATTTTCTGGTGAGGTTAGCTTGTCTGTTTCATCATTACTGCAGTGGATGATGCAGCCAAAACGTGGTCGTTTTAATGGTCGTGTCCCAGAGCTGCCTTCACCTGCCATCGTTCATTTTCTACATGCAGCAGTGTCACATGAAAGAGATAACCAGGCATTAAAATAAATATACAGTTACAATTAGAGTTTATTTACTGATTCAATGCACTAATAGAATTAATATGTCATGCATATTGTTACACTTTTTCAGAAATAAAAGATAAAATGGTATGATAATGGCCGGTTCCAGTACTTTCAATATAGCAATTCATGCCAAAATAGGGTACCCTAAAAAACAACCAATAAGCTACTCATCTGAAATGCTTACCACCTATTTTCTTCATTACTGAGGTGGGACAAATTAATTGCCACCACTCATCTTTTGCCACCCAGATGGTACTGACAACTTGGTGGGCCCCGAAAAATATGGAAATTTGCAATGTACTATGCACTGTCTGACAAAAATATTTTTAAAAAAAGAAAAGAAAGTAAAAACAACTGATTTAATAACAATTTATACAGGTGCATTGTCCACACAGTGTAGGTATGCGTTCAGGCACTCCACATACCTTTCACACTTTTCTTTACAGGTTATATATTACAGTGCATGTTTGCATGGTATGCAAGCAATATACATGGTATGCAAACATGCATATACATGGTATGCATGTTTGCATACCATATATAATCCATACTAAAATTATCTTTTTTTCTATGAAATAAGAGTATGATTATAACAAAAGGATTTTTGAACATGTTAATTCATTTGGCACATTGAAATGGTGCACAAGAACTAAAAGACAGAAACTTGAAGGAAGAAAAAGGAAAAAAGGCATCTCCATAATTATGATTAGATTTATTTCTCCTATTATGTTGAGCTCTCAGAATAAAAACACACCCTCCAAGTATGATGAGAATTAATTCTACAACTTAAAAAAGAGGACCAACAGAACGGCAGTTTGACTGGGTAATTTCAGTGATATGTAGAGAGGCAGCTAAGTTGGACACTGTCACACAGACAGACAGACAGACAGACACTAACCCATCATGAGGTAAATCCCCAGCTTCACTCTCTATCATGCCTCCAGCAGTGTTGAGGTAGACAGACAGACACTAACCCATCATGAGGTAAATCCCCAGCTCCACTCTCTATCATGCCTCCAGCAGTGTTGAGGTAGACAGACAGACAGACACTAACCCATCATGAGGTAAATCTCCAGCAGTGTTGAGGTAGACAGACAGACAGACACACACTAACCCATCATGAGGTAGATCTCCAGCTCCACTCTCTATCATGCCTCCAGCAGTGTTGAGGTAGACAGACAGACAGACTCTAACCCATCATGAGGTAAATCTCCAGCAGTGTTGAGGTAGACAGACAGAGACAGACACTAACCCATCATGAGGTAGATCCCCAGCTCCACTCTCTATCATGCCTCCAGCAGTGTTGAGGTAGACATACAGACAGACACTAACCCATCATGAGGTAGATCTCCAGCTCCACTCTCTATCATGCCTCCAGCAGTGTTGAGGTAGACAGACAGACAGACACTAACCCATCATGAGGTAAATATCCAGCTCCACTCTCTATCATGCCTCCAGCAGTGTTGAGGTAGACAGACACTAACCCATCATGAGGTAGATCCCCAGCTCCACTCTCTATCATGCCTCCAGCAGTGTTGAGGCAGACAGACAGACAGACACTAACCCATCATGAGGTAGATCTCCTGCTCCACTCTCTATCATGCCTCCAGCAGTGTTGAGGTAGACAGACAGACAGACAGACACTAACCCATCATGAGGTAAATCTCCAGCAGTGTTGAGGCAGACAGACAGACATACAGACAGACACTAACCCATCATAAGGTAGATCTCCAGCTCCACTCTCTATCATGCCTCCAGCAGTGTTGAGGCAGACAGACAGACAGACACTAACCCATCATGAGGTAGATCTCCAGCTCCACTCTCTATCATGCCTCCAGCAGTGTTGAGGTAGACAGACAGACAGACAGACACTAACCCATCATGAGGTAGATCCCCAGCTCCACTCTCTATCATGCCTCCAGCAGTGTTGAGGTAGACCCAGAGGAAGAACCTGAGGAAGGGCCTCTTCAGGTTGCAGTTGATGGCGTCGTGGTTCAGCACTTTCAGGAGGTCCGGGATCTTGAAGATGGTCTGGCAGATGGACTCGATGTAGCGGTTCTCCCCCTGCACAACGACGAAACAATAATAAAAGGCATGCAATACCGGTGAGAAGAGAATATTCTACCTCATGAAATAAGTACCCATTCCTCATTCAAATTGTTTGCTGTTTGGGAAAGATTCGCCCCTAAATATATTCAGAGGCGTCTTGTGGCATGCAGGAAGAACAGAGGATTCATCATTAAACAGTGATAAGTCAGGGATATTTTTCTAATATTGATTATTTATTTTTGTATTTTTTATATCGTCCGCCATTGTGAATTTTACGAAACTAAGTGGCATGGCTTTGTACATATATTTCTCGGCAAAGATGTAGATTTACACCCTCCTTCTTTATTTCTTGGTTCTTTCCGTGGTTAGGGTTAGGGTTAGGGTGGTCATAGTTCGCATGCGAAGGGTACTTATTTCATGGGAGCTACTTATTTCTCATGACACTGGTACAGGGATCATTCTTGTCACAGGATACCATAGCAGACCTGTTTACCCCCTACACAAGTCTTGAGTAGTCTGGATAGCTGAAATGAGTAGTTTTGGTGCAAAATGTGTAGTCTTATTCATTAAACCATCAAATAATGTTCACTGAAAATGAGTAGTAATCAAGAATTAAAGAGCATTATTTTCAGTTTTGAAGAGTAGTAGAGATCCAAATTGAGTAGAAAACTATTTGAAAAGAGTAGTGTAAACAGGTCTGCATTAGGTACATTTACCTTCCATATAAATAACATAATACTGATAACATGAAAAGAACATTCAGGATTCTTTTTTATTACACATGGACATTTGCAGTTTTGCATTTCTGTTTCATCATCGTAATATGTATATAATCACTTTCATTTGCGTGTGTGTGTGTGAGCGAGCATATTTGCATTCCCTGCCAGTGTGTGTGTGTGTGTGTGTGTGTGTGTGTGTGCATATATGCGTGCCTGCCTGCCTTTGTGACATGTGCATGCATGCTTGTGTGTACATGCATATGTGCATGCCTTTGAATGGTGCGCGTGCACCCTACCTCAGCACACGTGGCCAGGAGATCCACCATAGCAATGAGGTAGATCAGATCTTTGGAGTCTCTGCCTGTCAGAATCAGCTCCCTGGAAATGAACACAAATGCAAATATTTAGCCAATCACACACATGCATGTGTTACAGATACAGTCATTATGAAGATCCTCAATTGTGAATACAGCATTTTAACCAAAACAGTCATATTGCCAGTTTAACTGAACATATCAACATCACTACAAGAGATTTCCCCCGAAGACGGAGTGTGGCTGCCTATGTGGCGGGGTAATAAAAAACGGTCACACACGTAATGTTCTCATCCCTAGCTGATGCATTTGTATCATGGTGTTCAAGTGCTTCGGCTGTTGGGATGATCCCTGGAGTCTTTTAGCCAGGGTATGCAAACAAACAAACAACTACACACAAGAGATTATGTCTAATATCTTTTAGTTTTACAATTGCTAACCATATCAATCGGTCATTTTTACAAAATCTCACAAAGTTGCTGGCAAATCTACCAATAAAAGCATGTAAGGGGATATATTACAAAATATCAAAATTGCAGACCATATTATGCAGTCACATTCACACAAACCAATGGAGATTATTAGGTATCAAGCATCAGAATAATCTGAAATCCAATCCTCTGAAAACCGCAGTAAAAGGGCCATCACTGACTGCAAAGGGACAACACCGGAAGGTTGCTATCCAAGTCGTCATTACAAATTATAGAACCAAGGCTAGAGATAACGATCATAGAAGAGTCAACATCACCAGGTTGATTTTTCGCACGAAATTCCGGCAGGAAAGAAAGAGAAACCGATGAAAAGTCTGAACCGTATTCTATGTCTTGCGCAAGTCCGCTGAGCGCATGAACACCACTAATCCGCCTAGAAGACGCGAAATATAAGAAATCACTTTAAAAACGCTATTTAACAGAAAAGATAACACTGACTAAAAAGGCAAAAACCTCTAATAAAAGAAGTCAATCCTCTGTCAGAAATTCTTAATCCTCTGAAATGTTCAGATCCTCTGACAATTATGATGCCTGGTTGTAAGTGACACGACCCATAATGCTGACCTCAACAGTCATAACAACTTGATCCAGAAGCTGCCGTGATGCAGATATTGTTTGATCAGTCTATGAGCACAGTACAGTATTTTTCGGACTACAAGGCGTAACTTTGTTTAAGGCGAACACACACACATCCCCCCACCCCACCCAGATTTTCCCAAATTTCAGATTTTGTTATTATAGTTCTTACTATTAGTCATATTATAAGGCGCAGGGGTCTGCTTCTGGGAGAAAAAAAGTATCGCCTTAGGCTGTGTACACACATAAGCGGATATTCCATGCGGAAACCTGTGCGCAATCCATAAATAAGTGAAACAAAGAAGGGAAAAGATTTGCGCACGTGTCCGAATTTCCCCTATATGTGTAAACTTGTATCCTTCTTTCTTCCACTTATTTAGGGTTTTCCGTACGGAACTCACGCGTCTAATGTGAACCCGGCCTTATAGTCGTAAAACTATGTTTTTCATTGCCTCACCTCTCCTGTTCGGGTTTGTCGATGAGTCCAGCAATGTCTGCCCTGTACTGCATGAAGTAGGTCATCACGAAGCTCTGGTTCCTCTTCAGGGGCAGGTCCAGCTCCTCCACCTTCACCACCAACATCATGGAGTTGTTGAATTATTTGCTTAGTTTAGTTGGTTTGTGCACATACTATTTTCTCTGCGGCTTATAAACTGGTGAGGCTTATATATGAATAAATACCTAATATTTTGTCAATTTAATGGATGCAGCTTATATACAGGTACGTCTTCTAGTCCAGTTTTTACCGTATGTACTTTATAGTCACAGAGACCTCTGTGAAATTCGGGCTGCTCCCACCTGGAGAGTGCGTCACAGCCAGAGGCGCGTCACCCAATTTTTTTTAAAACAATTTTTGCATGCGATTTTTGTGTGACTGATGAGGAAGGAAAGGGAGAGAGGGGGGGGGGGGGGGGGGGGAAATTTTGACCAAATGACAACTTTTTCGTTGCCACGGGCTTTAACGTATGCTAAGTGCATGGACATAGGTGTTAAATCATTGTGGTGCTAAAATGCGACCTTGGCGTTGGAAGGGCTAAGGTAAAGGGCCAAAGGCATACATGCTCATCGACATCAACACCTTCATACTGTGCATTCACACACACATGCACACACACTGTCAACCAACATATTTTGCAAGCATCAGAATAGTCTCAAGAGCAATCCTCTAAAGGCCAGGATTCAAGAATGTCTAGGCCCTGGCCTGACCTTACAAACAACAAAATCGATTCTAAAAACTGAGGGAGAAAAGGCAGTTCTGAATTTTAAAAAATACTTGAAATCTGAGTTTAGAATGACTATGAATGCAGTAAAAACGGTGAAATCTGTGTGGCAATGTAAACCCTGCCAACTTTGCTTTTATCAGAGATGTGAGAGGGACCAAAAAAGTATAGCCGATGGTATCGTCAAAGTAGACTACTCAAATGAAACGTTGCCCACAACATCAAATTTTTCGCGGCTCGCCTGCACGGATCTTACTGCAGAGCTTAATCTAGGATTTCTGAAAAAGGGGGGCAGTCCCCCCCTCATATCAAAAAAAGGGGGGCACTCCCCCCTTTCCAACCCCACATCACATACATAAGAACCAGTACCTCCCCCACCCTCGTACACAGACTTCGTCAGCCACGGACACTTTTTCATCCAGTCATTTTGGAACCGATGTTCCTTTGCACTGCCACTGTTGTCATTCTTTTCCGACGTTTTAGATATAGAAGCCTTTTCTTCGAGGTCTTCACACTCGCTTGGAACAGGATTTTTTTTCTCTCACTAGTTTGCCTCCGCGAAAATCAAAATCAAACAGGGTCCCTGCCCGCTTCATTTTTAAGAACATTCAAGATGGCGGCTGAAACTCTCGCAACTTCCTGTCGGTAGAACGAGAAGAACGCGATTGGTTGATTAACACTAACATTTTGTCAAGAACCAATGAAATGTCGAGAAATCCTTCACTCCTGCTTGATACTTTTAGTTTGTCAAGACGACGGGTTTAGCAGACGACGAAGGTCTTCCCGCATAGATTGGTAAAAACTGCGGGCCGTTCTGCAAATGTGCGGGACTCGGCCCGCTCTCCGCGCCGATTATCGCGGGAAGGAACAAAATTTCGGAGGATTTTACCAATCCCGCGCTCTAGATTAAGCTCTGTTACTGTATGATATAATTTAATCCAGCCAAGCCCCCTTTCAAATTTGTGTTGGCATTCTTTGTCAATCTCCTCTTTCTTCACATCTATGGTGAGATGCATAATTTTCATGGCTGAAGAAGGAACATTCAATAAATAGTTTTGAAAACATCCAAATCCTCCTTCGAAATGACACAGAGAAAGTAGCCGAACACATGAAATGGGTGCAATGCCATTGGACGTAATTGGCCAACCACAGAGAAGCTTACGAAATTCAGTCAAAGGAATATGCTCGTACTACAAACTTCTTTTGTTTTCTGGTTGTTAGTGTGTGCACAAGAAGACAGACAACCAAACTCCACAATCTGTACAAACTTCTTTTGTTTTCTGGTTGTTAGTGTGTGCACAAGAAGACAGTCAACCAAACTCCACAACCTGTACAATCTTCTTTTGTTTTCTGGTTGTTAGTGTGTGCACAAGAAGACAGTCAACCAAACTCCACAACCTGTACAATCTTCTTTTGTTTTCTGGTTGTTAGTGTGTGCACAAGAAGACAGTCAACCAAACTCCACAACCTGTACAATCTTCTTTTGTTTTCTGGTTGTTAGTGTGTGCACAAGAAGACAGACAACCAAACTCCACAATCTGTACAATCTTCTTTTGTTTTCTGGTTGTTAGTGTGTGCACAAGAAGACAGTCAACCAAACTCCACAACCTGTACAAACTTCTTTTGTTTTCTGGTTGTTACTGTGTGCACAAGAAGACAGTCAACCAAACTCCACAATCTGTACAATCTTCTCTCCCTCTTTTTTCCCCAGTCGAAAAGAAAAAACGCATTTTCGTGCTTACGCGTAACTTTCACATCCCTGTGTAATGGGGCTTTATACTGTGTCTTGGACCAAAGCATTTAATTTTTGGACTGATTTGACCATGCCACCTAGTGACTAGTCAGGGGCAGAGAAGTTTCTGTGGCTATATACTACTAGTTCCTGACGACAGGCAAGGGCGATAATCTTAAGTAGGTGGTGTTCCCATCTCAGTGCACGAGACAGGGGCAGATCATTTTCAGTATAAAGCGTCATTGTCTGCTGGAGCTGGTGACGCACCTTGACAATGGCGTTGAGCAGGTCCAAGAACTGTGGGATCTCCTCTCGATGATGAGCCACCAGACTCATCACCTTCTGCACCTGGTAGCCGCCGATCTTCATGCAGGTGGTGGAGTTACCTGTGAACACCTGGATTAAAAAAAAAGGATGAAAAAATGTGGTGATGCAAATGATGGAGAAGAAGAAAGAGCAAGAACCAGTGATCTTCAAACAGGTATCAGGGCTCCCAGGGACCCCCATTTGGGGGTCTATGAAGTACTAACATTCTAAAGGACCCTCTAAAACAATGTGCAGGGGGTCCCAGGGATGCACAAGATAAATTATTTTTAGTGTTCGCAATGCCATTGGGACCTCCTCTAGGACCTTCTATACTGTAAGTGAAGGAGTCCCTGGGACCCCTTGTTTTGCGGGACTGGGAGCCCCGAGGTAGAGGAGCTTCCTACGAACATGTCAAGAATAATTTGATGGCTTGGAGTCAAAACGGACTATCTTTACATAGTACATTGACGTATTATTGGACTTATTACAAAAACTAATAACTTGTATCAAGCAATGACTGCAGAAATATATAAAGGGGTTTTTGCTTTTTATATTTCTGCAGTCTTTTTTTTATACAAGTTATTAGTTTTTGTAATAAGTTCAATAATATGTTAATGGACTAACTAAAGATAGTCCGGTTTGACTCCAAGCCATCGATTATTATGAACAAATATTTAATGAAAACGGTGAAGAATAAGGTGATAAAAAAAGCATTAAATTGCCACTAACTCTTCTAGCACCATGCATTTTTCTGATGTTCTTGTTTGTCCGTTGCATCTCAAACGACAAGAGGGGAGTAACTATTTTTTCAAGCACATATGCCTTGCTTTAACGGAAACAAATAACTGACATAAGCTCTAAGAATAGACAAACACATGGCAGGGTACTTGGCAGAAAATATCTTCACATTTGGTGGGAGTGTAAAAATATGCATTGGTCGAATGTTTCTGCCCATGGTACTAGAATAGTTAATGTTCATTCAAGAGGTAGAGTAATTTGTGAACCTGGCAGTGCAATAAAGAAGATGACGAAAAAGCAACTATTTTATCACTTTCTGTTTGTGTCAAATGCCAGCTACATGTGAAGACTTCATTACATAAAATTCAACAAACATTTGAGATTTATAGGTGAAATTAATGTTGAAGCTTTGAATCTGGTTGTAGTGTAGTCTTTTATCTTTCACTCTTCCTTCCACCTTTTTGTTTGTGGCTCAAGCCACAAACCTATAACTCACTTTGTCGGTCGGTCTGGTCGGTCAAAATTGTTTGTCGCACTTCAAATCGAGGCTACACTTCAAAATAATTGAGGCCGCTCTTTAAAATGATGTATTTTAAAAGCGTACAAAATAATAAACATACGTAATACAGACACTACAACAGACACGACGAGTATGCGGTGCTTCTTTTGATGAGTATAAGTAGGATACATAGTTTTAAATGTTTTCCAAAAGATATAAAAAGTTACGAAATGGTGCAGAGATAACATTCTGGTTTACAGATTAAAATTATTGAAAAGCCAGGGGAGATGACTCATGATTGGAGTGGTAAAAATAGTCCGCGTGCCACAAACTATTGCGATTTCGCGCTTGTTCTATTTCTGTTTCTACATCATCTTTCCTTTAGCTTCAAAGCCTAAATACTGCCCATTTTAAGAGAACAACTTTAACCTTTTCAACTTCCAACAATACTTAACACTTCTTTATAACTTGTCAGCAGATACTTTCAAAAGCTAATCAAATTTAAAAACTCTCAAAAGTCAACATTTTTCAAAACTCGTATTCTAAACACTTATTTAAAACTCCTCTTTTTCTTTGTGATAATAAACATCCCAACAGTCATCAACATTGTCTTGTGCGTGCTAATCACTCCTAGCACACACTTTTAAAACACTAACACTAGAGACTTTAAAAAATCAAAACAAATTTCAAAATTCTATTTTTCAAAACTCACACTCTAAACACTTTTCAACCCTCTTGTATTTATTCCAGCCCAAACCAGCCAGCTGGAAGTTGCCTCTTTGTATTCAAGCCGCCCAAAATCGCCCTTAGCTTGCCCCCACTCTGAGACCCCCTCTGATGGCATTTCCATCACGCACAAAGTTCTGGTTTGCTATACGCTCACTATAAAGAAGCTTCTCACTTGCAATGATAACTGTATGGTGCTCTGTGTGCTTCAAAAGACAGATTTTCCCTAGAAAAAAAATGTGTGAAAGAATCTGATCACTAGAAGAAGTTATTTTTCTGTAACAAATGAGAATTCAAGAGGGTTAAAACTCCTCTTGTTGTTGCTAGCCTACCCTGGCTAAAAGACTCCAGGGATAATTCCAACAGCGGAAGCACTTGAACACTATGGTACAAATGCATGAGAACATTACGTGTGTGGCCGTTTTTGATTACCCCGCCACGTGGGCAGCCACACTCCATCTTCGGGGGATAAAACTCCTTTTTCTTTGTGATTATCTCAGCAGTCATCAACACTTCCTAAAAGTCTTAACTCTCATGCACACTAGAAGCGTAGTCAGTTTTCATCGTGTGGTGACCGACCTCAGTGAGGCATTCAGAGAGTTCAGCGGCCGCCCCGTCCTTGGAGAGCAGCATGTCCAGGCGGTCAAACAGGCGACCTTGAACCACGCGGTTGCCGCGGGCCATGGCCCTGAGCAGCATGAACGTCTTCTGGAACACTCGCCTCAGGCCTCCGTACTGATCCTGAGAACCACAGGGGTGTGCAGGTATAAGTATGTGAAGAGCAAATTACTGACAAAATTATACTCCTAGGAAAATTGTCCACTCAAAAACAGGTACCCCCCCCCCCCCCCCCCCTAACAACAAAATCAGATAGTTGATGATATTTTTGTGAGTCCTAATTCAATCTTCCTTTTGGCAAAACTTTTTAATATCTCATAATATTGTATATTTCAAAATATTATTTCAGTCCTTTCAATTTTGACTTGGCAGATTTTCACTGTAAGTATAAACACATGCTTATACGTATTTATACATACAGCAATTTGACCTATATACAAACACGCCAAGGCATCCACACACAATTCATTTTTAGGGTTATAAGAACAAAGATTTTTGTTATTATTATCATTATCAATAATATTATTTCTGCACATTTGACAGAATAAAGTGAGCAATGAAAGAAACATGTTTGTTATGGGTAAGATTCTATCAATATGAAAATATTCAGCACGCAGCTTAGTGGAATCCTTGCAAAATAAACGGTTTATATTATAGCCTGGTAGGGAAAATCTTGCAAAACCTCTACAATTGAACAGACTACGTCTACGCTCACAAACTCACCAGCAATTTGACGTCAATGTTCTGCGTCAGAATAGTGAAAGCATCCTCAAGAACTCCTGAAATATTTAAACACATCATAAATATTGCAATTCCAAATTATGATTAATCGATAAAATTAAACTTAACATATGTTAGGGTAACATTTTCTTTCAAAACCAAAGAGAATAGGTGTCGAAGAAATTTCCTGAACACATTTTACTCCATCCGTGCAGCAGTGTCTACCTTTCTTGGTCCAGCCGTGCAGAGAGCTCTAAGCAGAACTATGAATATGCTTGGAAAAATTGCTATAACTTTGAAACTATTCACTATAATTTCAAATTTAAGTGTTGTCAAATAAGTGTTTTAATCAAAGATTTATGGAATTTAAAAAAGTTTTGTACTTCTAAATAAAAAATAGGTCTGGTACACAAAAAGGCAGCTTATCAATTTATAATACATATGAAAAATATCTAAAGGGCAAAAGGCTTCAATAAGCCTACAGAGCCTAAACTGATATGATATGATATAGTTATAGAAAATCATCTACAGTAGAGCTTTCTTAGTCATCTAGATTCGCTCAAAACTCAATAGAATCGCTATTTTCATCATTATCACAATCCACAATTCATTCAAACAGGATCTGACTTGCCATTTCAACACTCTATCATGGTTATCGATCAACTGTCAACAAAAAACGATAAATATGCTCCAAAACTGATGAAATCCTAGCGTAACAACAAAGAAAGTATTTACAAACAGGCTAAAGCTACCACAGTGAACAATTTGAGAATGACAATTTCCTAAATATTTTCTAATACAGTGGAACCTCCCTATATAAGACCTCCCATTATAAAACTCCCTCCCACATAAGACCTACTTCTCTGAGACATTGCCCTTCTTTGTAAGTATTAAAATTACCTCCCTTATAAGACCTCATTTTGGATGATTTTTGAAGGTCTTATAAGGGAGGTTCCACTGTAGTGTATCTATATCAATGCAAAGTACCGTGGTTGTAGAGGATACTTTGGTTCATGTTGTGCTGTTCCTCCAACTCTCCATCCAGATGGCAGAACCTGCGACACACAGTGGACACTATGGCCTCATCTCCCAACATAGGTTTACCCTATCACAAGGGCTTGCTCTATATCTCATACTTTATCAGATGACTACACCCCCCCCCCCCCCCCCCCCCCAAAAAAAAAAAGTGAAAAAAAGAAAGTCAAAGTACCTTGCATTACGAAACAATCAAACATGCCTACCCCCAAATTTGTTTTTCAGGAACACTCACACTCAAAATCAGTAACAGAGCATGATTTTCAGGAACATAGCTCCGTCCAGCATCCATCTTCATGGAATTTGCGCACTCCGACGCTTGAAGCTGCCAAGCGCGTAGCCGGTCAAATTTTGGCTCGACCTTGGTGAAAGACGATTGGTTGAAAAGCTCTCTCAGAAAACTTTGGGGCTGACTTTCGTAAGCTTTCGGTATTGCTTTCCCGCCTCTCTCTCTCTCCTCTCTCTCTATCTCTCTCTCTTTTATTTTTAGAGGACCTGATGAAAAGAAGTATTGTTACTTATTCAGTTATCCTCATTAAACATTTCGAGTTCGAGTTCGAGTTCTCTCTCTCTCTCTCTCTCTCTCTCTCTCTCTCTCTCGTAGACGCTAAACCACCAGCCGGCATCGTAATTTTTTGTTGTTGATGTTTTTATTTTTCCCGTAACATGCGCCTGTTTTCCGTATTTTCGGAACACACTGCCAAAATCAATACATTTCCGTAACAAATATGGATAACCCGTGACGGTAGGCATGTCTGAAACAATATCATATTCGTTTCACCAACTGACTTCTTTCCACGCAAATGGTTTATGTCATGTAGAAAGTGTTTTCTTAAGTGTTTTGTGGTATAATTTACTCAAAGAGAAAGAGAGCGAGATACAAGGAGACAGGAAGAAAAAAAATGATTAATTGTAAGGAATAGATATTACATGACATGCACATGTCAATCTTATCCTACGTTTACAAACTTAAACCCAAGCATTTATAATACTCCCCTTTCACAACAAGTAAACCACCTATTACACCCTTCTCTCCTCATGTCCCATCTCCATCCCCACCCCCTAGTTTTTCCTTCACCAGTCACAAAAAATCCCACCTTACAGACCAACACACAACACAGTGCTTACAAAATCAGTTGGTCCAAAATGTTGCCCAATTCCTCCGCCTGCTCATTGGTCAGTTTGGCGGTTGCTAGGCGACGGAGAGCCGGCAACAAAGTGTTGAGCTTGGTGCTGACACCCACTGAAGCATCGGTGATAAGAACCTGGGAGAGAGAGAGAGAGAAATGAGAAAAAATAAATCAAGTATAATTTCTTTGTCAACGTGGTGGCACCCTTGATAGGGAGCTTAGTAGGTGGTGTCCTGTGTATGTTAATTCAGCGCAGGCTGCTCTGAACTCCACCGAAGTGACTCAGCAGCAGTGTGGTGTCTCCTCTGGTGGTTACCTCCTGACGGCGTAATATAGATTCACTCCCCTCAGACTGCGTAGTAAGTGCATGGGCACACGGGACCTCGGTTTATCATCTCATCCGAAAGATTCCACGTTCAGACCATAAGGCCTAGTATAAAGTGAGAAGAAAAATCCCCTGTACCCAGGCTCGAACTCGGGTTTACTTGAATAGAGGGGTCTTTGCTAAAGAAATGAAAGGGCAAAATGGTACTCCAATTTTGTTTTTGCATTACACAAAGGGCCAAATAGGAAAGGGCCAATCGGGACGTCCCTGCATGGCACTGTGGCGTGCTATGCTGTGTGGCGTATGGTACTGATCTCTGTGTGCACCCAGTTATGCAAATACATGCACGTAACAGACAACCAATTACATGAACGGACAGAAATATACACACACATATAAATCATATTAGACTGTGAGAGACGGTTTCCGATCCAGTCTATGCCTTGGTGCGTTCGGGTCAAAGTCATGGGGATCAGTGTGTTCTGGGGAGCTGTTGGTGGACGGTCGTGGTGGCGCCCTCGGAGGAGGACCTCACTCACGCTGGCTCCACGACTAAAAGAATAGTGTCGTCAGTAGGGGGCTTAGTAGGTGGTGCCCTGAACAGGCTCCACTGAACTCCACCGAAGTGACTCAGCAGCAGTGCAGTGTCTCCTCGGTTGGTTGCCTCCTGATGGCCTAACATAGATTAGCTCCCCTTGGACTACTGGTCTCAGAGTCTGTGACCTGAACGTGCGGAGGTGTGGCTGCAAGTTGGGACTACGAATGAACGGCGTGGGAGCAACGCCCAGAAGATGGGACAGGATAGAAAAAAAAAAGATTGTGAGAGACACTCTGGGGACAGACACACAGTGACACACACACACACGCAGAAAGACAGACAGACACACGGACAGATAGCTATCATCACCTGTGCTTGCACAGCTCTTGAGAACAGAGTTCTGTGTGATGAGTAGTATCTGTTGAGAAGCTGCATGGACTTGCGCACCATTTCATCGTAGTCATAGTGAGAGAGATCCTGTAATATTAATATATTATCGTCAACAGACTTTAAATTAAATCAATCAAATCATTGCCAACGATTTCATCATAGTCACGATGAGAGAGATCATGCAAACATCATCGTCACCATTACCATCATCAACATTTTATCATCTTATTTTTATCTCAGTCATAATGAGCCTGAGAGAGGTTCTGAATAAATAATTGCCTTTACCGTAAAGGGCTTAAAAGCAAATTCATCATTATCATAATCACAGTCATTGACAAACACACACCTAAGTCATTCTATCTCTTTATTCCTATATCTCTCTCCTTTGTCTCTTTTCTCCCTCCCTCTCCCCCCTCTGTATATATTTATGTGTGAAGCAATATTTACAACCAAACATTTAAAGTAGCTAAAAAAAAAATATGTACACAACTTATACACATATTTTGTATGAATATGTGCCCCTCTCTCTCTTTCTCTCTCTCTCTGTCTGTCTGTCTCTCTCCTTCTCTCCCTCTTACCATAAGGATCTCCATGATCTCGTAGTCCCTGAAGAAGGCCGTCTCATTGAAGATATCCTGTAATCTGCGTAGAGCAGTCCGGCAAATGCTGAAAAAACAACAACACACACACACAAATAGTCAGTCAGCAAAATTAATCAATCAATTTATCGTGTCCTCACATGAAGGATAATTGTGTTGCGGCAGGCCACACACATAAACAAGAAACACATATAGCTTCCTTAAAGGGAAAACAACCGATCCCAGGGATCAGGTCTTTTTTGCCAGAAAATCTCTGCCTCGCGGTGGCTCGCACAACAGGGAACAAAGAAGGGCGAATCGTCTCTCTCGCCAGCTGTGATTCAAATGCGGCATGTGCTCAGCACCTCCCCTCTTTTATAGTCCGGCCGTGCCTTTAACAATCAGACATAAAAGAACAAGATGGCAATGTTCACATTTCTGCCCGTGAAGAACGATAATTCATGACAGAAAAAAGCACAGCTGATTGCTTTTCCAATCCACAGATTATGTCCCCTCACAGGAAGAAATGTGAACATTGCCAACAAGATGTCCAAGTTTTTCTGAATGAAACTTAAAGGCCCTTCATAACTGCCAGATCTTCTGGTTCGTGAACCTAGTTCGGAATGATTGCCGAACCTTTGAAAAGATCGCAGATCCTCCCCGTGTCTTAATCAAAGCTGAACTAGGTTCACAAATCTGAGTTTGGGAGGACTGCGAACCATGAAGATCTTGAGTTCGATGAACCTCTGATTCGTACACAATCTACAGCTTGGCCAAGCAAGTTTGCCAACCATAGGAATGCCCAATTAAGAACAAGCTTAACACGAGAACAGAAAGATGAATGAGCCACATAAAAAAAGGAAAACGGTTGAATGACTGATGAGTGAATTACATGTACAATTCCAGGTAGGCTGCAATAATTTTGATTCTATTCGGGTAGAACAGCTGGCTGTGAGACTTTAGTGAACGCAAGATGCTTAGAGCATGGTCTGAGACGTAGCTTAGGTGTAAATGTACCTAAGGGTCTGTCCAATCACACCATCACTCACGTGGTATGTTCCTCCATCTCAAAGTTCTCACTCAGCAGGGGACCCAACTCCGGAGGGGGCATCAAAGGGAGAGAAGCCTGGGAGTGCGTCCCTTTGAACATGTTCATGAATTTCTGCAACACGGAAAGAAACCATGAAATGTAAAAAGCAACAAAACATAAACAAACAACCAAATATAGGATACAGACTTGCCTACCCCCAATTTCTTTTTTAGGTACTCCACGAAATAAAATTCCGTACTTTTTCTCAAAATTCCGTATTTGGAAGGAGACCCAAAAACGGAACATTACAGAACATTAAACCGCCATTTGAAATGACGAAAAACACTCGATTTTGACCGATCTTAGAAGACCTTAAGTTCAAATGTTTGCCGTATTAATTTTCCATTTACTGTACTGCCGTACTGGGGCTCAAAATCATGTACAAAATCATATGGGTAGGCAGGTCTGAGGACACAGACTTCTGTTCAATGCAAACATATTTCATGTCATGAAGCCCAAGAGAAAACAAAATGTGTGGGGCTGCTGTCAGAAGAGTTCTGCCAGTTGTGGCGGTCAGACCCACACTCTTAAAGTAAAATTCAACTTGATAAAGTAACACTTGTGCACCAGCCGCCGTGGTGTAGTGGTTAGCGTCGCGGACTACTGGCTGGGAGATCTTGGGTTCGAATCCCATCAGAGGTGAGGTTTTTTTCGGTCCTGGACCGACTCCTACCCAGAGTGAGTGGCTGTGGGCTCAATGGGAAGACTGAAACCACACAGTCGAGCTTCATCCGCTTAACGGATGTGATTCTGAGAGTGTTGCTCTAATTTCAAGACCAACACTGCAGGTGTCTGTAGTTCTCGGGCCTGGTTAACGCCGGGATATCATTATGAAAGGAAGCGTAGAATACAGCCCTGTCATGTAGTCTCAGACCGATACGGAACTCCATAGCATCATCATCATCATCATAGTCAACCGCCTCGTTTCCATCAATCATTAAACAAATTTTTTTAAATGTCTCAAATTCTGTGGCTTTGCATGCCCCGCATGTGTCTTCGCACCAAGATGACACAGCAAGGATGGCACAGCAAGGTTGCGCTGCGTATGTGTCTTCGCACCAAGATGACACAGCAAGGATGGCACAGCAAGGATGCACTGAGCATGTGTCTTCGCACCAAGATGACACAGCAAGGATGGCACAGCAAGGTTGCGCTGCGTATGTGTCTTCGCACCAAGATGACACAGCAAGGATGGCACAGCAAGGATGCACTGCGCATGTGTCTTCGCACCAAGATGACACAGCAAGGATGGCACAGCAAGGTTGCGCTGCGTATGTGTCTTCGCACCAAGATGACACAGCAAGGATGGCACAGCAAGGTTGCGCTGCGTATGTGTCTTCGCACCAAGATGACACAGCAAGGATGGCACAGTAAGGATGCACTGAGCATGTGTCTTCACACCAAGATGACACAGCAAGGATGGCACAGCAAGGATGCACTGAGCATGTGTCTTCGCACCAAGATGACACAGCAAGGATGGCACAGTAAGGATGCACTGAGCATGTGTCTTCGCACCAAGATGACACAGCAAGGATGGCACAGTAAGGATGCACTGAGCATGTGTCTTCGCACCAAGATGACACAGCAAGGATGGCACAGCAAGGATGCACTGAGCATGTGTCTTCGCACCAAGATGACACAGCAAGGATGGCACAGTAAGGATGCACTGAGCATGTGTCTTCACACCAAGATGACACAGCAAGGATGGCACAGTAAGGATGCACTGAGCATGTGTCTTCGCACCAAGATGACACAGCAAGGATGGCACAGCAAGGATGCACTGAGCATGTGTCTTCACACCAAGATGACACAGCAAGGATGGCACAGTAAGGATGCACTGAGCATGTGTCTTCACACCAAGATGACACAGCAAGGATGGCACAGTAAGGATGCACTGAGCATGTGTCTTCGCACCAAGATGACACAGCAAGGATGGCACAGCAAGGATGCACTGAGCATGTGTCTTCGCACCAAGATGACACAGCAAGGATGGCACAGTAAGGATGCACTGAGCATGTGTCTTCGCACCAAGATGACACAGCAAGGATGGCACAGCAAGGATGCACTGAGCATGTCTTCACACCAAGATGACACAGCAAGGATGGCACAGTAAGGATGCACTGAGCATGTGTCTTCACACCAAGATGACACAGCAAGGATGGCACAGTAAGGATGCACTGAGCATGTCTTCACACCAAGATGACACAGCAAGGATGGCACAGTAAGGATGCACTGAGCATGTGTCTTCGCACCAAGATCATTCTTTAAAACCATAAGCTTTAAAAACTGCTATAAATAATATTGCAATGTTTTAATAGCGTTTATCCATACATGTTCTTGGTTGACATGTTCGAAAATCACGATGCGATGAGAGTTTTTGGCCTTTTGAAAACAAACAAACAAAACAAAACAAAAAACCTTCAACTTTCTGTTTCACCATCAATAAATAATAACCTGACCCCTGTTAAGAAAGATTAAGGCCAGAGACAAGCACTCTTTTTGTTTACAATAGCATTTATATTGAAAGTCACTAACAAAAAGCAATATTCATTTGATAGGGTAACAAGAAAACTTATATAAAGCCCTATCTTAAAGAAAACAAGAGCAACGCCGAGCGGCTGCAAAGTCCCCTCGCAGCATCGCCGAGCTACTCCGAAATCGGAATGTGTCGGCTGTACCTCAGTTTCAGTTTCCAATCCAGTCTATGCCTTGGTGCATTCGGGTCAAAGTCATGGGGATCAGTGTGTTCTGGGGAGCTGTCGTTGGACGGTCGTGGTGGCGCCCTCGGAGGAGGACCTCACTCACGCTGGCTCCGCGACTAAGAGAATGGTGTCGTCAGTAGGGGGCTTAGTAGGTGGTGTCCTGAACAGGCTCTACTGAACTCCACCGAAGTGACTCAGCAGCAGTTGCCTCCTGATGGCCTAACATAGATTCGCTCCCCTTGGACTGCTGGTCTCGGATTCTGCGACCTGAACAAGCCGGGGTGTAGCAGCGAATTGGGATTCAGAATGAGCGGCGTGGGAGCAACGCCACTGTACGGCCCAGAAGATGGGACAGCAAAAACCAAAAAAAAGTAACACTTGTCTTTACATCTATTAAATTTTGTAAACTCATATAGTTTGTTGCAATTACAGTATTAAGCTAATTAATTAATTACCTAAGTCTACTATCGTACATTTAACTGAATCATGTTGTCATAAGGTAATTAGTGTTATGCAACATAAATCTTACATCGTAACAAGTTATATAAGTTCTTATGAATGTTATCAATTTGTTATATAATTGAAATTGCCATTGCTGTTTTGGCACTTTAAACAATACAGTTGCCCAGTCTCACTCTAAATCATGGTGTGGTCTTTGACTTGTGACAAAAAAGGTTTTGTGTGGGTGTAAGAGACACAAAAAATATTTTGTCTAAAGTATACATGAATTAAGACTATGACCCTCAAACGAGGGGGTCCTGGCACCGGCTCTAGTGCTGCAGCCAAAAGGATGGGTTGGCCTTTGGGGAACTTCCCCAACACCAGCAGTCCTCCAATCCCTTTAGCCGAGAGAGTGGGAATGTACCCTGGGCAAGGCATCTTGCCCGTCGGAATAGTATCTGCCCCTCTGCTATCAGGCAGTCATGGTTGGAAAGCGACTGACTGGCATGAAACGACTGACACATGAATTGATGCAATCCCAATTTGGGTTCTGATACACACATGCATGTCGTAGTTATGCACAATAAAGAAGATGGGAAAGAAAACAACTGCTACTAAATGCATAGTGTTCATTATAGCACAGTTAATGCAACATATCATTTCCTTCTCACAGCTTTTAGAGAGCTCTCAAGATTTTGTTCGTTTAGATTAAGTTTTCGGTTAAGAAAATCAAGACAACCCTATATTAAAAAGGTAATAAAAGGGACAAAATTTCCATGATTTCACTCTTCAAAATTATAAGAAACGAAACAAAGAAAGAAGAAAATAAAATAAAATAAATAAACCCATAAAAAAAAACCCATTCTACTGCAAAAAAAAAAAAAAATTCTACTCTCACCATAATGAAATTATTATTTTCAAATTTGTTGATCTAGGGTTTGGAGTCCAAGATTGCAGAAATTCAAACAGCTAAAACAAACATCTTCAGGTTTACACTTTTTTCCATCTGTCTCGTCATTCTCTATAAATACACACACATTGGTAGGTACAAGTCATACGATAAAAGACAACCTTACCTCCATTCTCAAGTTGAAGATGAAATTGAAGAACAGACTCAACACCTCCAAAGCCCTGCACGCAATGCAAAGATGCTATGGTCAGTCCGAAGAAACCTTCTTTGAGGAAAAGAAAAGAAACGAAGGCTTTTGATCTAACTGTGAAATACTCAAATTCCTAATGACTCATCGCAAAAACAAAAACAAAAAAAGAAAGATGGGGGGGGGGGGGGGGGGGGGGGGGGGATTTCTGAAGCAAAGAGAAAAAAAAGCTTGGTAATGTGGTTCGGCATCACTGTTTACTTATTTGAGTCTTTCAGTTTTTTGTCTTTAAAATTTTCTTTTGAATCTTTAAAATTTCTTTCAAATAGAAAGTAAACACCCAAACATCCAATATCATTATTTGACGTGCACACACACACACACACACACACACACATTGCATCTTGGCATCCACAATGGCCTTGGTCTCCTGGCTTTTCTGGAATCCACACACACACACACACACACACACACACACACACACACACAAACACACACTCACACACACACACACACTCACTGTATCTTGGCATCCACAATGGCCTTGGTCTCCTGGCTTTTCTGGAATCCACACACACACACACACACACACACACACACACACACACACACACACACACACACACACACACACACACACACTCACTGTATCTTGGCATCCACAATGGCCTTGGTCTCCTGGCTTTTCTGGAATCCACACACACACACACACACTCACTGTATCTTGGCATCCACAATGGCCTTGGTTTCCTGGCTTTTCTGGAATCCACACACACACACACACACACACACTCACTGTATCTTGGCATCCACAATGGCCTTGGTCTCCTGGCTTTTCTGGAATCCACACACACACACACTCACTGTATCTTGGCATCCACAATGGCCTTGGTTTCCTGGCTTTTCTGGAATCCACACACACACACACACACACACACACTCACTGTATCTTGGCATCCACAATGGCCTTGGTTTCCTGGCTTTTCTGGAATCCACACACACACACACACACACTCACTGTATCTTGGCATCCACAATGGCCTTGGTTTCCTGGCTTTTCTGGAAGCGTCCTGTGGACCTGAAGTGGTGCAGGACCTCCTCCGCCTCTTTCCCTGTTTCAACACATCAATAACACTACTGAAAAGAACAACACTTGGGTCACGACTACAAACACCAGGGCTCCCAATCGCCCTGCAAAACAAGGGGTCCCAGGGACTCCTTCACTTACAGCATAGAGGGTCCTAGAGGTGGGATGGAGGGTCCCAATGACATTGTGAATGTTAAATAGAATTTATTTAGTGCATCCCTGGGACCCACTGCACATTCTCTTAGAGGGTCCTTTAGAATGTTAGTACTTCATAGACCCCCAAATGGGGGTCACTGGGAGCCCTGAAACACTACCGCTGTTGGTACTGCTATCATACAGTGATGTACTAAGGATCGAAAAAATTATATGACAAACTGTCCTGAGACAAGATAATTCAATAATACTATGTCATATGCTCGTGTAGGACAAATCTCATAAAATGCACAAATCTCATAAAATGTCTGATACAAAAATACCGATATTTCACAAGTATTATGCCTCACAAGTGTCACAGTTGGATCGCAGTTGGATCGAGTCGTATGCAGTGTGGCAGTCCCTTAAAGATCCAACAGGTCACGTGTCAAAATCACGGGTTTCACCTGTTTTCCCTCTTACAGACTTTCCTACACCCAATTTCTTTTTTAGGTACTCCACGAAATAATAATTTTCCATTTACCATACTGCAGTACTAGGGCTCAAAATCGTGTACAAAATACGGAAAAATCGTATGGATAGGCAGGTCTGCTCTTATAGCTGGTAAGAAATTTTGTTTTGACCAGGTTTGACTCCCATACAAATTTCTCCAAATTGAAAACGAAACATCATTTTAAAGAGCAGTCTCAATTTGAAGTTGGGGACATTTGTATGTGGGTTACAGCTACCCAGAAAAAAACAAGGAACTTAATTGTGGTGCGTCAGTGTGTCTTTAATTAAGGCCTTATGAAGACCAACCAACCGACAGTCAGACAGACAGATATGGACGTACCATCCATGTTGGGGTAGGGCTTGTCGTTGCGTCCATCCAGGAGACTCATCAGAGGCTCCAACAACATCTTGATGTCTGTGGACTTGTAGTAGAAGCCGTACTTGACCAGGTAGTGCACCAGATGCAACACCTGAATCAACAGTCAAGCATCCACTGACATAAAGACATACCATATATTTCTGAATTTTAAAGTGCACCTAATTATAAAGCGCACCCCCCCAAATTTTCAACAAAACTCAAATTTTGTAATAACATTTTCTGACTATATTAGTATTCATAATTATTATAAGGCACAGGGATCTCACTCTGGGAAGAAATGTATCGCCTTATATAAGTCTGAAAAATATGGAAGTATAGCACAATAATGCACTAGATGTATCAGAAATCATCATCATCATCATCACCATCATTATAATCACCATCATTATAATCACCATCATCATCACTATCACCATCATCATCACCATCATCGTCATCATCATCATTACCACCATCATCAGCACCATCATCATCATCATTACCACCATCATCATCACCATCATCATCACCACCACCATCATCACCACCATCATCATCATCATTACCACCATCATCATCACCGTCATCATAATCAAAATCACCATCATAACCATCATCACCTGCTGCACCAGCATGTTGTTCCCTATCTGGGAGGCCGTCATGTCCCCATTAGACCATCACCATCACAATCATCATCATCATCATCATCATCATCATCATCACCATCATCACCTGCTGCACCAGCATGTTGTTTCCTATCTGGGAGGCCGTCATGTCCCCGTTAGACCATCATCATCATCATCATCATCATCATCACCATCATCATCATCACCATCATCATCATCACCATCATCACCTGCTGGACCAGCATGTTGTTCCCTATCTGGGAGGCCGTCATGTCCCCATTAGACCATCACCATCACATCATCATCATCATCATCATCATCATCACCATCATCATCACCATCATCACCTGCTGCACCAGCATGTTGTTTCCTATCTGGGAGGCCGTCATGTCCCCGTTAGATCATCATCATCATTATCACCATCATCATCATCATCACCATCATCATCATCACCATCATCATCAACATCATCACCTGCTGGACCAGCATGTTGTTCCCTATCTGGGAGGCCGTCATGTCCCCGTTAGACCATCACCATCACAATCATCATCATCGTCACCATCATCATCATCATCACCTGCTCATTCACCACCAGCATGTTGTTCCCTATCTGGGAGGCGGTCATGTCCCCATTAGACCATCACCATCACCATCATCATCATCATCATCATCATCTCACCTGCTGCACCAGCATGTTGTTCCCTATCTGGGAGGCGGTCATGTCCCCGTTAGACCATCACCATCATCATCCATCACCATCATCATCATCATCACCATCATCATCATCACCATCACCATCTCACCTGCTGCACCAGCATGTTGTTCCCTATCTGGGAGGCGGTCATGTCCCCGTTGGTCCCCAGGAAGATGGAGATCCAGTCTCTGAGGGCGGGGAAGTACTGGTAGGTCTGAGACTGGCTGCGGTCAATCTTGTCCTGGAGCAGGGAACACAGAGGGAAACCACAGTCAGTCATTGACTGTTTCGCTTCACTTAGGGTTTCCTAACGGGGTTTCCAAATTAACTAAGGAGTACGCATTTTTCGGACTATAAGGCGCACACCAGAAATTTGACACCAACCTCAGATTTTGTTATTATATTTTCTTAATACATGTATATTATCAATCTTATTATAAGGCGCAAGGATCTCAATTTGGGAACACAAAATATCGCCTTATAGTGTAAAAAATATGGTATGCATGCAATAATGAATCAATAAGCAGGAACATATGTGACCCAGCACCACGAAAGGGACATTAAGTCGCTGAGCTAGTTTCTCACAAAAGGCTTGCAAAGTCAAAAATATAATTTTTATCAATTTTGAGTTATGAGTGTTTTCGTGCTCTCCAACATCCCATCTTTCATATTTACAAAGGACACTTTTTGTGATGGTCTCTAAATACTCCAGAAAGTACTTTAAAATGAGTAGGTCAATGCATTTTCTTCAGCTAGGCTAAACCTTAGACTGTGATTTCTCAAAATGTCCGACACTCACCCTACCAACTTTGAATGCTCATAACTCTAAAACGGAAACAGTTACAAGAATGGTTCTTATATCAGTTGAAAGAGACTTGTCTGAGGTTGCTACCTGTACCATTTTCTCAGAATGGTCATTTTCATGGTGTTAGGTCACATATCGGTACTTACCGTAATACCATTTCACTCTTTAAAAAAAAAATCTTATTTACTTTTCTTCTTTTCACGTTCTTGCCAAAGCATAACAAGACAATAGGAGATGGTTATTGTCTTTGGTGCAATTGTTTCCTCACGATAAGTTCTATTAATCAATACACATGTATATGTATTGCAAATTTGTTAAAATATTTAGGCATCTCAGTCCATTCATTTACAAGCTAAGCTTACCAAATTCATTTGACAACATTTTATGGGTCAAATTTGCACGTAAAGAAAATGATTATATTTCTTTAGCTCGTTGTATACATGAACACATATATAAAACACAGACTGAAATACATACACACACCAAAAACAAAACACTTTCGCACATGTTCACATGCTGACATACTCATACTCACATGTATTACACAAACACTGGCACATGTGCACAGACACACATTTACACATTTACATTTATCACGTGCATGCATATACTCACACAGTATCACACAGTATCACACAGTATCACACACACACACACACACACACACACACACAAACAACAACACATTAAAAAAAAAACCCCATCTACACATCAAAAGACAAAACAAAATGTGTAACTTGGAACAAGAAAATGTGAAACAAAGCACACATAAAGTAATAAGAGCAAAATTCTTTTTTAAAAAACGATTGCCAATCAAAAGACAAAGGCTAAGTGTGAAGCAATGAAATATGTAGTACATATTGAAATTTATATCCAAAGAAAATTTAAAAAAAAGAAGCATTTATCTGAATTTGTACTTGTCATTACATAAAGCATACAGTTACACCATAAATGCATGCAAACACAAACTTTTCATTGTAATGACTGTACAGTGTAGGAAGCAGTGTGCATTGAAAACAAAGCTTCGGTAAAATACTCTATGTTTCACTGCTCCCTAATTAGCTCAATAGTTTTGCAGATACAGTGGAACCTCCCTTATAAGACCTTCCATTATAAGACCACCTCCCACATAACACCTACTTCTCTGAGACATTGCCCTTCTTTGTAAGTGTTAAGATCACCTCCCTTATAAGACCCCTCTCTTATAAGACCATATTTTGGATGATTTTTGAAGGTCTTATAAGGGAGGTTCCACTATCTGTTTGAAAAAAATGTCTACACTGTATCTGTCTGCAAGTCTTCAATGTCAGTCCTATCTTCATGACTACGACAAATGCTTGGCAACATGGTGAACCCAACAAAATATGATTTTGAACCAAAATAGTAGGAAAATGCCATCAAACAGTAAACAAAACATTAGTTTTAACTTAAAGTAAGCACCATATTTTTCGGACTACAAGGCGCACCTTATTATAAGGCGCACACCCCACATTTTAGACAAAATTCAGATTTTGTTCCTTTTATTTTCTTACTATTTTATCAGTCATATTAAAAGGCGCAGGGGTCCGAGTCTGTGAAAATATGGCTACTGCAAAGAACACCTTTTGCAAGAGTGAATGCCCTTGGTGGGTGGGGGAAGATGGTTCAGTACTGACCAAACAAGGGAATAACTCTCGCCAATAACCCTATTTGAGGCCACTAAATGGCTGCCTTTCGCAAGAGTGAATGCCCTTTTCAGCACTGACCAGCAAGGGCTTCACTCTCACTGTCAAGGGCGTTAATAACCCTAGTTGCAGAGGCCAATAGAGATTAACTTATAGTCTAGTCCGAAAAATAAAGTATGTGAACACATTACAATGCATTTTAATATCTTCTATAATATTAATAATAATGGGAATTTATATGGCGCTCTTTCTCACATGAGCTCTGAGTGCGCTTTACATTGATAACAAGAACATTAAAGGCAAACAAATAATGAATCATTAGAAAGTAAAATAAACACGATGATTGCACACAACATTCTCTTTCTTCCTCACACACACACACACACACACACGCATGCACACACGCACACACGCATGAACACACACACACACACACACATGCACGCTCACGCATGCACACACATGCATGCACGCAGCACACACACACACATACATACATATACAAACACATGCACACATGTTCTACCATTGCCTGGACAAGCTAATCACATTGGAGAAGAAATTTTGACGAAATAGTATGCTAAATATAGGTTATAGGGATAGAAAATGTCTATATATTTCTTACTAAATAGAGGAATGTAAGAGTTCATTGGCTTACGGACACAACCTTTACAGTAAAGACCCCTTACTTCTCCCATCTACACACACACATGCATGCATGCACGTGTGCGCACACACACACACAAAGCTCATTATTATCTACCAAATTATCCTCCAAGTCGGAGTGTGGCTGCCCATGTGGCGGGGTAATCAAAAACGGTCACACACGTAATGTTCTCATCCCTAGCTTGTGCAATTGTGCCATAGTGTTCAAGTGCTTCGGCTGTTGGGATGATCCCTGGAGTCTTCAATAAGCCAGGGTAAAACAACAACAACATCATCTACCAAACTGAAGTGTAGACAAAAAATCTATCTCCACTGAAATCCAAATAAGTACAGCTTCATTTATTAAAGGGGCACCCTGACGGATGAGTTTTTGTAAGAAACACATCGAGATCACCAGGAAAACACCCTTTACAGAGATTGCAACACTCACTTTGCTCTGGTTTCCTAGAAATCAAACAGTCAAATCGGCGATTCCTCCTTGGCGGAGGTGCTGGAAGTAATATTCTTTCACCCAAAGAGAAGGCGTGTGCCGTCTCTTTTCTAATGGCCGCCAAATCGTTTGCACGAAATTTTCGCAATACAAGCCTTTTTATTTATTTAATAAACATTTTTTATACAGTTTTGTCTAAAGGAGTTTCGCTCACAACAAAGGAAATAGCTCCTTTTTTTTTTTACTGCACTACAAACAAAGAAAACGCTTCAACCACAATGAGTGTCCTCCACCCACCCCATCCAAAATGGCTACTCTCTCCAGCACCTCCGCCAAGGAGGAATCGCCATTTTGATGGTTTAATTTATAAGAATCCAGAGCAAAGTGAGTGTTCCGATCCTTGAAAAGGCTGTCTTTCTGGTAATCTCGACGTGTTTCTTGCAAAAACTCATCCGTCAGGGTCCACCTTTAACCCCATCGAACACGGCTAGCAATCCATTTGATTATCACTATTGTACCCTCTACCACCAACCACCACCACAATTACCGCAGTTGCTGCCACTGTTGCAACTGTGTGCAGCTACTAACACAGCCACTAAAAGTGCAACTTACTACCGATAACCATTCCTATGCATGCATACATAACAAAAGTTAAATCGCCTACTCCCCCCATGGGGATACCGGGGGTCTTTTGCACAAATAGTTCCCCCACCTTCTGGAAGTTCTGTGCTTGTAACTTCCTCTAATTCTGTCACTCTCTTTGTTGTTTTCGTTCCCCAGCTTAAACGCTCTGGGGGCACACCCAGTGCCATGTGAACATTTCGCATCGGCATGGCCTTGGGTGGGAAGACTACATGTACGGCTCCTTTTAAAGGGCCCCGCCACATGGGCGGCCATACTCCGACTTCAGGGGATAATGTCATTCTCTTTGACTCTGCCTTTTCCCTTTGCTTACTGTCGACTGCTATCTTTCTATCTCACTGGTCCATTCTCCTGCCTTTTTTTCTATAAATTCTTATACAGATTTCTTCAGCCGAAGTCGGACATGCTGTGACTCCTAACTATTTCTTAGTTAGGCACATAACGGCAGCATGATGCATCTATGCTCATATGACAGGAAACTGTCTGAGCGAACGAAGAAGAAGAAGAAGAAGAAGAAGAAGAAGAAGAAGAAAATCGCCTACTAATACAATCGCCTACTTATTATTGTTCCTTCAATTCAAATAAGCCTAATTTCAATTGAAGACATTCATTTTCTTTCTCACAGTAGCTGTCCTTTCAAATCATTCGACAGTTGACTGCCTGATATGTGATCTAGATATTTAACTCTAAATATCAATTTTCAAGCTTCAACACTGACATTGTACAAAATCTCTCGATTCTCACTATTCCTGTGCACCAATCGGTCCAATGAAGAGAAAAACAGATAAGATCAGCACAGGTCTTATATGTGCAAAAGATATTTGGCAGATAAAAAAAAGAACCCACTAGCAACAAACTAGCAATCAATGAGAATATTTAACGCTGCTAAGAAAACAGCCAGGCAGCTCAAGTCTGAAAACTAAAATGAGAAATTTGAGTGATATAATGTACAATTGACTTCACACACACTGGCGTCAGAAATCTTTGAAAAGTCAAGTCTTGTAATAAAAATATAAATGTTTTGAAGAGACTGAATATTACAAAGAAGGAACACAGATACAGGACTGTTATTGTAACCCACCAAGATGTACATCAGAGCTTTCAAAGGTTTAGGTTGAAGAATCGGACAGATGGCTATTGGATATTGGATGGCTATTGGAACCGACACATTTTAGTATTACACTTCGGATATATGTTGTCAACGATGAAGTTAGAACCAAAGCCTATACCAGGATTGTGAGGAGCAAAAAAGGTGAAAGGAACATAGTATAATTTGTACAGTGTGAGTATGGACTTAGGGAAGATTACAACTTCATTGGAGACCAAAATTACTTTTAAAATCCTGTCATTAATCTTGTATCGGTTGTCAGGCAAACCTCTCTTAATTACTAAGAAGAATTATTAAGAAATTATAAATCAGTAGCTTTATTCATGCCAGAGATGATTATTAACCAGCAGAGAAACGAAAGCTGGTTAATATGTTCAGGGCTGTCTGTTTGTTCCTGGCTGACTATCTGACTATCCATATTTAGTATCTATGTTAACACGATAACGTCTGAACGGAGGGACCTAGGAGGGACCGGGTAGGTATGTAGGATAGCTAAGCCAAGTTCGAAAATGAAGGTCATTGGTTAAAAGTCGAGGTCACTGGAGCCAAAAATGCTTCTCTAGCTGTCAATAGTGCGTGAGCGACAGTTGAGATCCTCGATGGCGCTGGGGTACTGTAAAGTGCAGGTGTAGACTGTGTGACCGGACTTCAGTTTCAGGGGTGTTTGTCCGTTTGTTCTTGCAAGGTCACTGGACCCGAAAAAGCTGCCGCACGGCTGGTTGATTTCTGCCATGTGTTTGAGAATTAAGTCATGTATGACACAAACATGAAGTTTCAAAACTGAACCTTGAGAAACTATCATACAATGCAATGGAAAGACAATGAGACCTGTCAATGACATAAAACCGTGTTCTATCACAGAAATAAGACTGATTACAGCTGATGGAATTATAACCAATTTTATATAAATCAATAAAGAAATTGACCCCCCAAAATACTATTTAAATTTAAGAAAAAGCAATCCGTTGATTTCCTGTTTCAACTTGCAGCAGAAAAAAAAAGAATATCAAATTTAAACAAATGGGTTGATAATTATTTACAGCGTAATCATCAAGAATTACAAGGATATTAGTAATAATTTGAAGTAAAACTGTCGCAAGGTGTGATTTGAAACTTTAAAATACTGAAAAATATAGCAAAGATGTTTATAAACTATAGGTGATGAAAATAAGGACTGAAGGATTTTTTTCCCCCAACACCTTACATAAAAAATTTTAATACCAGGTACTTACTAAATTAGATTCTGATTCTATATATAGTCGAAAGGGGGCACTTTTGTGGCAATTGATCAACGAAAAACTTGATGAGAGCACTATTAAAAAAAAAAGTTTTTCATAAATGATCTGGCCAGCCATTAGAGGATTCTAAAGCAAAGGAATGTGATAACAAGATTAATAATAATAGGGGGATACAAAAAACTTCAAAATACTTTTGCTGATGTATTGAGGGAAGACTGCAGTCAAAAGGACCTTTTTTTATATTGTTGAAATGAATCGATGATCTGAGTTGGTAAATGAGAATCCTCAACAAAAAAAACCTTGATTGGATGGCAGAGCTTTTGGTTCTGTATACAAACATATTTTAAACCTAACACAAGTAACCCTCAATCTAAAATTTATTACTTATTTGAGACAGGAATTTCTCTGTGCCAAATTCATTAGCACAATGATTTATAGCTGCATGCATTAATCAGGAACACATTTTATTTTTCAAAATGATGGGTCTACTCTTGCATGAGAATGGTAGTGTAGGAATCTTTTGGTTTTGGAATTGAACTTGTGCAAGGATTACATATTTTTCGGACTATAAAGCATGCCTCCCAAAATTTACACCAAATTCAGATCTTGTTTCATAATTTCTTACTGTTTTATTAGTCTAACCTTCCTTCCAAAAACTGAGACAATAGGGTCTTTGGATAATAGACCCCAATTTGATGCCTTTTAGTGACATAGGTGTTAAATCAGTGGTGCTAAAATGCGACATTGGCGGTGAAAGGGTTAAATATGAAGATTTGATAATCCAGAGAATTCCTCACTGTGATGAATGTTTAATGAAGAGAGGGAATCTACTCTCATGAATCTTCTAAAGCTAGTGTATATTTATTATTTTCAAGACTTAACATTAGTATGCTTGGCTGTGAAAGACCCTGTCCAATAACTAGACATCAGCAATGGTCGCTGTCACTGGTCGTGTAGTAGTTTGTGCAGCGTGTGCGAAGCCGTGAGCAATTATTTGCGTCAGAACATTTTCTGATGAGTGTGTGCGTCTCTCAGTGTTAACACCAGTTCTGAACATTGATTGTTTATTCGTGTTTTTACCATCTTCAAAGTCTTGTGTGCAAGTGATAAAAAAGTGAACTCTGGTGACAATTATAAAAAAGAAAATAACATGACAAAGTTAGGACTTAAATGGATACAGGTCCCTATAAAAAATTATAAAAAAATTGGAAACTGAAGAATTGTTGAGCATGCTCATTATCTAGACAAAAGTGAAGGCATAATTCTATGTCATGCATAATGTTATTCTACAATACTTTAATCTATAAGACAAAATTACAAAATCTACACTAGGCTTTCCCATGCAGATTTCATATTAGCAATATACAAGGATAATTGTTAAACAATCAGAAAACCATTCAAATCAATTCACAATTACTTTGGAAACACTGTAAAATTAATGTGTGTATTCATATATATGTGTGTGTGTGTGTGTGTGTGTGTGTGTGTGTGTGTGTGTGTGTGTGTGTGTGTGTGTGTGTGTGTGTGTGTGTGTGTGTGTGTGTGTGTGTGTGACTCTGTGTGTGTCTGCATGCACTCATGCGTGCGTGCATGCATGCCTTTGAGTGTGTAAGTGCATGTGTATTTATAACTGCACACACGTATGTGTGTAGAGAGTTTGTGTGCAAGTGCATGCGTGTCTGTCTAATCAGCCTGTCTATTTACAAACCGGGAAAACAAATACATACACCATGACCATTCTACAAAACTACAATACACTTTCCAATGTAATGTTTTTTTCATCACCGATTGCACACAAATAAAAAGCAGGTATCAAAACAACACCGACATCTAAACACACTCACAACATATATAGAAATCAAAGGTGCAGGAAGTGTATTGAAATACACACAGTGAACATTCTGTTTTTACTGAAAGACGTTGCTGTTGAGCTTTGTTCGATCTACAATCCACTGCATAAAACAGTGCCCCCAAAAGAAACTGCAAGCTAAATCGTCACACACTGTCTACCAACCTGAGGCCTAAGCACAGCCTTTTTGGCAAGCTTCCACTTATTAGTCTGCGAGTGCATGTAGGATAATAAGATACAGCAACAGTGTTAGCCAATCGTCTAACTTAGAAATAGATGAATGCAGTAAATCTATATTGAGATGTAGCAACGGGCAGCTAGCAATCGTCTAATGAAGATGTCGATGCAAGCATCCTCATGCATAAACCCAAACGCACACAAAACAATAGTGGAGTTAACCCTTTCGCCGCCAGCCATTTTTCAGAGAAAAAAAAAACCCGTTAAATTTAACTAGGTAAAGAAAAAAATCATCGGCAATATCGGGAATTCCTCTGTGACGTGTATAACATTACGCCTATCCTTACCTCTAAAACATTAAGAAAATAAGATCTTTGGATAACAGGCCCTGATTTTATGCCCTTGAGTGACATGGGTGTTAAAACCATTGTGGTGCATAAATGCGACATTGGCAGTGAAAGGGTTAAGCGTAAAACTTATTTTAACACAAGATTGGATAACATGAAATATTGGTTCAAACACAAAAATCTGTCTGAATGGATGAAACTCCTCTTTATTGTTACTTAATGCTTTAAAACACAAATAATGTTTATAATGCACACAAAATATAGTCCCCTGAATTTCTCGTTAAGAGTACTCCACTGTAGCTGCACAGATTCGCCCCCACATTTGCATACATGGAAGCACACATGTCTACACTTGCACCCACACAAGCACACAGCACACATACAGACAAATGGGAACACACGCAAAAACGTTTCTACAAAACCTTTGTAATCAATTTGCTAAGCTGCAAAACACCAAAAAATGAGATTTAAAAAAAATAGTTTGTCCGACTTTGTTAAACTCTAAAACGCAAAAGTGTTTAGATTTTTAAAAATTGTCTTTCAAACAGGTTGCAGAATACAAATATCTTAAATGTTTGAACTTGCACAGGCTTGTTGTGGCAATTAAATAAACAATAAGAAGGGGACAGACACAAAATGAGAGAGAGAGAGAGAGAGAGAGAGAGAGAGAGAGAGAGAGAGAGAGAGAGAGAGAGAGAGAGAGAGAGAGAGAGAGAGAGAGAGAGAGAGAGACTGAGAGAGATTTTTTTTGAATGTGCATCATAAAGACAAATCGACCGACCTATTAGTACCCTCAAAGAGAACTTTCTATAAGAAATAGAACACAACAACACAAACTTGTTTACACACACAGTGCAGAAGAGTGAATCAAATTGTGGAACAGTATGTGTCTTGTACAGTAGGCTAATACATAATGTACTCAGTAATCACTTTTGATTATTTATTTATATAAGAATCAATACTATTATAAGATTAATAGTGTGTATAATATATTTTTGTCGTTTCTTTATTTATATTGCATGCTGATTTATTCATTTATTATTGTAAGCGCTTAGGGCTTTTTTAAGATTAGATAAATGCTAATTATTATTATTATTATTAAAATATGATCTTCATCTAGGTCGCAGTATCACTAATAAACACAAACAACTTGATGGATAAAGCTGAGCGACTTGATGTTGAAATTAGTTTTTTTTAAGGTGTTCTGATTTTATAATCTACTGAACTGACTAAACTGTAAATTTGCAGAATTGTTTCTGATGTCCTAAACATGATGGAGGTGAGTCAGGTTTTCCAGCACTACAAACAATTTTAACTTCCAAGAGATTACATTTCTTGCTCAATGACAATTTCGGTGCTCCAGAACCAGGAAAATAATGAAGCAGGGAGAAATAGATTCAGACATAAACCCACAGTGGCCACAAACTGATAAAATTTGCAAAATGTGATGTAAAAATATAAATTACGTAATTTTTTAGAATGACGCACGGTGTTCTAAGTGCTGTAAATCTGCTCAAACACACGAGTCGATAGGCTACGAGAGCTGATGGTAGAGTGACTTCCCCTGTGACCGATTTAATTAGGCAAGATCACTCCCACACACCATGAAATTGCTCCCCTTGATTATTTCCGAACAATTCCTATTTGTACTGACTGTTTCTGTGTACAACAGGCAACATCTTTCCCATCCGTCTCTGAGTAAGACACGTTACGGAACAGAGTAAGCTTAGATCGAACTGTGTTCAAGATGATCTGGTGAGTATTTCATACAGTGGAATCTCCCTTATAAGACCTTAAAAAATCATCCAAAATGAGGTCTTATACGGGAGGGTCTTTAAAGGGAGGTAATTGTAATACAAAGAAGGGCAATGTCTCAGAAAAGTAGGTCTTATATGGGAGGGAGTCTTACAATGGGAGGTCTTATAAGAGAGGTTCCACTGTACTTCATGCTAGCAATGTGGTGACTTTAATCCTTTATTGGGAAAAGCTACCATTAATTAGTTCAAAATGTCGGAGATCAAATAAGAATTAGACAGCAATCTTCTTTCTTTTTTTTTTTGCATTGGTTAAATATACCATGCAAGAAATCTAAACAAAAAATACTGTAAAAAGCATTCAAGTAAAGAGTACACGGTTCTAGGTGTTGCATACAAAAAATGGGTAATTTAAAAGAGTTCTACAGAAAGAATAGTAAAAAAAAAAATTGTGTGAAAATAGATTATTGCAAAGGAATTCTAGAGGAAAAAAACCCACTGATAAAAATATATTTTGTTCTGAAATCTGAGTTGCACAAGTATGTGATCTGACTATAGACTTCAGCAAGAGAATTTGACATGCAAAAAATGATTCTGATGAAAGGATTTGATCTAAAAAATATATAAAACAAATAGTCTGAAGCATAACATGATTTGAAAATACACCACAACAGAAAAATAATGACCTAAAATAGACACATGACAGGATTTCATCTGAAAAGAAACTTTAACAAAAGACGTGAACAGAAAATGGAGTAGCATATTTTTTAAAATTATGAACTTGAACAGGTTCTGATCAGAAAGGAAAGTCTGCCACAAATATTTTGTTCCCTATAAATTGCTGGTATTTGATGTGCAAGTGCAGTCGATTGATCATGAAGCCTGATGAAGTATTGTAATAAATATGAAAGCTTGCAATGAACAGTGTTGTGTTTTGGGTGATCATCTTAAACAAAATAAAAGATTGATGCAAAAATAAACCCCAGCCGCAGGTAGGAAATGAAAACCGGGAAACGGCAAACAGGGTTGATGTCATGTAAGGACCAGTTTGATTTTCTTACCCTGGCTTCAGTTTTCTTCTTGTTAGTAAGTAAAGTGCTACCATTTTGACTCTCTAACCTCAATAAACTGTTGTCTGTTTTTTTCCTGTTTCTAATGGAAACGCTAATAGATTGTGACCTCCCAACCAGTTTTGCAAAGTTACAGTTTTCAATTATCAAAAAATAAAAATGAAATATTCAGCATCTTGTATAAGGCCCAATAAAGAGAAAGCTTGCTAATTCTAGATGATTTTCCAGATTTCCTCTTCCTATCACCTTTTCCAGAACTGCTCATATCAAAAACCATTCTGAAGAGATATACAATCAGATGCTACCATACAATAATTTGGAAGACCTTCAATGAATATGTATGGTTACAAGGGTAACTGACACTGTCTTCTCAATTGGTACAATAGTAACGGTACATTAAAAATGACGCCATTGAAAGCAACCTATACATTGGGGACAAAGTACTAAACTGTACACGAAAGAAGGGAGAAAACAAGACATGTTAAGGCTATATCCCTGTACATTATCCTATACGGTAAGGCCACCGGAAAGGATTACGATTATACACAAATACAACACTCATTTACAATACACCACTTTCGTTCAGTAAGAAAAAACACATAAAGAAAAGCATTCCTTCGGCTATTAAGCATGCAGATCTAAACACACACACGGTTATATAACGATGAGACAATACAGGGGGGGGGGTAATAAAATGTTAACAAGCAAAATATATTTATTGAGATCGCTGTTGAAGCGTTTATTACCTTGAATGTTTTGGAGCTCTTAAACATGTCATGTCCAACACAGAACAGAAAATAGGAACCATTAGTAATGACAAAAAACATTATTTTATTTAACCTCTTCACTCCACCATCACAGATGTTTCCGGCAACTTCCGGCAACCTATAAACTGCCCTGTCATGGAAATATCCATCATAGGGTTATTCTAAGAGTTTCCCTTTTTCTATCCATATGCTTTCCGTAGTATGGTTGAATGCATGTGAGAGTGTTCTCAAGTAATAGTATATTCAATTCCCTTTCAGAAAAGAATAGGTCATATGCACTTTTATTCAGCAGTTTTTTGCGATTGATTTCGCAACCTAAAACGGCTTGGCAAATAGTTGCTTCAGAACCGGAAACAGGCTTGGCAGCGAAGGGGTTAATTTAATTAAACAAAACTATTTGCATAGCAGTAATTGTCGTGGTAGTAGTAGTAGTAGTAGTAGTAGTAGTAGTAGTAGTAATAGTAGCAGTAACAGCAGAAATAATAGTTAGAGTAGCAAAAATAACAAGTAATAAGGAACAAATTTTCTGGGCAAAATCTATTTGTGAGGTGTGAAAAACAAAAGTCAAAATCAAAAGAAAGTGTAAATCATCAACCTTTTTTATTTTGTACATAAGCAATGCTGGCAAGGCATTGATGCTGAACAATTTCATTTTGTAAAAGCTTGGTCACTTTACTTCACTTGGAATTCTGGTGCACACACACACACACACATTTCTTCCCCTTTCTATGTTATTGAGGTATGTTGGTACATGTAAGTGTACGTGTGTTTATGTGTCTGTTTCGTGAGTGCGTGCGCATGAGAGACTGTGCGCTTTTTAAGTATGCATTTTATGTATGTGTGTGTGCGTGTGTGTGTGCGTGTCAGAGAGAGAGTGTGTCTGTGTGTGTGTGTGTGTGTGTGTGTGTGTGTGTGTGTGTGTGTGTGTGTGTGTGTGTGTGTGTGTGTGTGTGTGTGTGTGTGTGTGAGTGAGTGAGTGTGCGAGTGTGTGAGTGAGTGAGTGAGTGAGTGAGTGAGTGTATGTGTGTGCGTGTGCGTGCGTGTGTGTAAATGTGTGTCTATGCATGCGTGTGTGCGTGCGAGCATGCGTCTGTAACTGTGCAAGTGTGTGTGAGTGTGTCCGAGTGCGTTTTTGTGTGTGTATGCAGGGCTCCCAGGGACCTCCATTTGGGGGTCTATGAAGCACTAATATTCTAAAGGACCTTCTAAAAGAATGTGCAGGGGGTCCCAGGGATGCACTTGACAAAATCATTTTAGCATTCGCAGTGCCACTGGGACCCTCTATCCTGCCTCTAGGACCCTCTATTCTGTAAGTGAAGGAGTCCCTGGGACCCCTTGTTTTGCGAGGATTGGGAGCCCTGGTATGTGCCTGCATGTATGTGCCTGACCATGCGTGTCAGAGTGGTTTCCTAACCCCCATAAGAAGCATCAATCTTACTCTTACCTCTGAAGTGTCGATGTCGTCATAGTTGTATGACAGCTTGACTCTGTCCACCACACTCACATTATCCCCTATGTCCACAAACAACGCTGGAAAAAAGGGGAAAAAAGAGAGAGAAAGAAAGAGTGAATCACATGGCTGGGAACAATAATATCAGATAGTATTATTAGGTATTAGGTACTTTATAGTCACAGAGACGTCTCTGTGAAATTCGGGTTGCTCCCACCTGGAGAGCGCTGGGGGGGGGGGGGGGGGGGGGGGGGGGTGTAAATTTTGACCAAATGACAACTTTTTCGTTGCCACTGGGTTTAACGTATGCTAAGTGCATGGGCACATGGGACCTCGGTTTATCGTCTCATCCGAAACACTCCACGTTCAGACCGCAAGGCCTAGTGCAAAGTGAGAGGAAAAATCACCTGTACCCAGGTTCGAACTCGGGTTTACTTGACACGAAGCGAACGCGCTACCACTGTGCCACTCTACACCTGTAGAGTACTCTAGTACTGTGCAGCAGCAAATTACTGCTTGGAGCCTTAGAAACGTTCTTTGTTGACACCGATATTTTATAAAATGAAGGATGGAAAATTACATCAGAACCGTAAGCAAGGCAATATTTCAGATTATTTCGTACTGCATCACTTATAAGAGACATGGCGAATAAGAAACTTTGGTTAAAAAAACAAAAAAGTGGAAGTTTTGAGAAAAAAAGGAATCTTTTAAAATGCATACAATCTAAACCAACAAAAATTCTTCAATTCTATTAACAAAAATTCTTCAATTCTATCAAGATGAATGATGAAATTCTGCTTAACGTTCTCCGGTCTAAAAGAGACACATATGGGACATTAGTAGATATAAAGATGGTGGGAACGATCCTGGAGGCAATGTGCAGAGGCAGTGCAACACCAGGAAGGTCTCAAATTTTCAACAATACAGATGGGTATTAATACTATCAATAAAATGCAATAAAAACATAGCACAACACCTGCTGATGATCAACTCACAGTATTTAGCTCTCAACTCGTCCAGCAGAGTCCTGTCACTCAGACAATACAGTACAACACAATACAATACTACACAACACAACACCTACTGATGATCAACTCGCAGTATTTAGCTCTCAATCTGTCCGGCAGGGTCATGTGTGTGCGTGCATGCGTGTGTGTGTGAGAAAGAAAGAGAATGTTGCGTGCAATCATCATGTTTATTTTACTTTCTAATGATTCATTATTTGTTTGCCTTTAATGTTCTTGTTATCAATGCAAAGCGCACTGAGCTCATGTGAGAAAGAGCGCTATCTAAATTCCCATTATTATTATTATTATTATTATGTCACTCAGACAATACAGTACATTACAATACAACACAACATAACACAACACAACACCTACTGACAATCAGCTCGCAGTATTTAGCTCTCAACTCGTCCGGCAGAGTCCTGTCACTCAGACAATACAGTACAACACAATACAATACTACACAACATAACACAACACAACACTTACTGATGATCAGCTCGCAGTATTTAGCTCTCAACTCGTCAGGCAGGGTCCTGTCGCTCAGACAATACAGTACAACACAATATAATACAACATAACACCTACTGATGATCAGCTCGCAGTATTTAGCTCTCAACTCGTCAGGCAGGGTCCTGTCGCTCAGACAATACAGTACAACACAATATAATACAACACAACACTTGCATGGGTGCTCCTGAGAAATTTCAAAAATCCTGCAAGACAGGGGTCCAGGGGCCGCCCAGTTAACAACTTGACTTAAACAATCCTAAAATTATAAAGTTCCTGGTAAAGGCATGAAAATATTTATCTTTATCATTTCTTTTATATTCTACAAATGTGAGAAACCGACAAAACGTTTATAAATAGGAAATTTGTTGCTTCTAAAATTCTCATCATCCAGCGACGCCGGCTCCAGGCAATAAAAAAAATCCTGCATTTCAGGACATCCTGAAAGCAGGAGCATCCATGCACTTACTGATGATCAGCTCGCAGTATTTAGCTCTCAATCTGTCCGGCAGGCTTATGTCACTCAGGCAGGTGAAGGCTTCGTTCCAGCTCAGGTAGTCCAGCTCTTTGGTGATTTGCTGAATGGCGTATTCGTTCTGACCCTGACCAAGGACAAAGGAAATACAGTGGAACCTCCCTAAGACCTTGAAACATCAGTCCCAAAATAGGTCTTAATAGGGAGGGGTCTTATAGGGAGGTGGACAGTCAGCAAGTAGCTTAGTATGAAGGGGAAAACATTGGTGACAACTGTTTGGGTCACATCTTAAAGAGGGAGTTTTACCGATAATATGGAAAGTCTTGGTTCCACTGCAGCATGAATAAAAAAGACTGGTAGATTTCTCCCCATAAGCAAGCTCTGGACCTGCTCTTAGACTCTTCATCTGACATTTCACACAGCACTAACTAAAGAACGACTGTAGACAAAGTCGTATTACCGTATTTTTCGGATCATTAGGCGCTGCTGTGCATAAGGCGAATATACACAGCAAGAAAAATTTGCAAGAAAAATCTGAAAAAAATAAAGCAAAAGCTAGGCGCCCTCATTTATAAGGTGACATGCACCTCGCAAAAGAAAGTCAAACTTTGAAGCCTGTACACGTCCTGTAAATGCTTACTGACCGCCATTACTGCTGTCATAAAGGAGAGTTGGCTCCCCTTTCAAATAATCAAACTTGTGTTAGTGCGATTTCCTGTTGTTGTGCTTGGATAATTCTTCGTGAAAACTGATAGAACTTATGGCGTTTTAAGCTCTACAACGATGCTTTTTACATCCACTGAAGGGTTATGGCATCTGTTGGACGGTATCTCAGACAATAATAGGGATTTTTAAGCATTTTAACATGAGTATTCATTGTATCAGCGACTCATGACCACTTTCGATGTCTGACTGACTGTACTGAGTACAGCAATCGTTGCTTCTCTTCTCATGATTTTGTTCACTAATAGGGTGCCCTTGTTTATTAGGCACATGGGTCGAAATTGGAGAAATGAAATATCGCCTTATAACCCGAAAATTACGGTAATCAATGGTCAACCTATGGCGATATTTGTCACGCCAGAGGGCAGTCAATGCACTAGGGGCTTATCACGCGATTTTCTTACTTGGGCGTAGTGAGAGAGAGAGTGATGGTAGGACCACTCACTGTCTCTCTCTCTTTCTTTATCCCCAACTAATAATATAGAGAGGATTAGCCCCACACGAGCGTCATGCCCTCTGGCATGAGAAAAATCGCACTAAGTCTCTCATTGAACAGGGGCATAGTGCACACACGTATGCAGGGGTGCAGTTGGAAACACAGTCAAACTGACAACCGTTAAACCCTTACACAAAAGGCTAGAGCAAGACACAGACACAATCATATTATTATTAATCATATTGGCAAGGATAAGTCAAGCGTATGAATCCAAAAAAGGATTCCCTTCAAACATCTGGCCAATCATTTAAAACACTCATAAAGCCGCAAAGTGATTCAAGTCTCTAGAATTAGAAGCCCACTCTCAAATGAGGAAAAGACAGAAAGAAAGCATCTGTGGATGCAGTTAGAGAAAATCTGGCCTTTTTACAGGCGCGCATATATACAATTGCTATGACTTAAATGGAAGAATCACATAACTCAATGGCGTACTTTACTAGGAGCACAAATGGAGACAGCAATAATTGCAAAGCAACAACCAAACCATCGGCATCTACAATCATAAAACAGTACTAAGAATACTGTAATATCAGAATGGTATATCTTTCGCTGGACGACTCACATGACACAGCATTCCAAACAGTTCCAGCTGTCTCTCCAAGAACAGGTACGCTTCGTCATCAGCACCCATGTTCTGAAACAACAACATATATGGCACTAGTTTGCAATGTCAAAATCTCTGTGCGCTTTACAACCGATAAGTTGAACGATGGGATGCTCTACCCGAGTAGAACTGAAATTACATGCCAGAAGGCTGGCAGTTTTGTTTCCTACCATGGTTCATTCGGTAACTGTTCTTTAGCTCTCCCTTTCATTTCCCACATTCAGATTCATCCTATCTGGACATTTTAATCGTAGGATGTTCAAATATGACATTGGTGTGCATGGGTTTTTAATGTTCATCAACAGCACTATCCTATCAAGGCATGGAGAGAAAAAAATATCACATGCTTAAATCATCAGATAACTCTCTACAGTAAACAAGAATAAAGAACCATGACTGCTGCACCTTTTAGAACATGCAAGAAAATATACAAGATGAGGAAAGGCACCTGGGAGAGGGAAACAGATGTTTCGAGTAGTAGACTTTTCTTCTTTCTTCTTCTTTCCAATTGGGGATGTTTATCCTGCCCAGCGCCCATAGTCTTCGTTTAGACTGCGGTTGGTGCACAGGATGCATGCTTTGTGAGTTCGTGTCATCCATTCCACCGGCACAACACGGCCTACTCCTACTGAATAGTGGAAAGGGTTTTAACAAGATCTTGTGCGTGCATTCACACACGGGACCTCGGCTTAAGGTCTCATCCGAACAATTTCTTATTATTATTATTTCACCAGAAGAAGAGTCTCTGTCTTCCTCTCCCAGGCTTGTCTATAGTCTAAATGCAATCAGAGAAAAAGTAAGTTTCTAGGCATGTAAGGATACGAAAAAGAAGCAGATATATAGCTACACAATCATAGTCAACAGCAGAACTTCTATCAAAGATGACCAGTGAGGACAAAGACAGAAGAAGAAGCAGATACTTATGGAATTTATTGTGATAGTGTGAAACACCTAAAATTGTGTTCCTTTGCGCTCCACTAGCATCCGGCTACGTAAACGTTTTGTGTGTCCGAATCAATTGAAAACGTGCATCGGTTATTTCATGTTCACGGTAAGAAAGTAAGGTTACTATTTGATAACAATGTTAACTGTACCAGTGATTCGCAATGAAGGGCTGCACATAACTAAATCTATTTACTTTCGATTTTAAAACAGCGGAGAGAAACGATGCGTAACTCAGGCATAAATTAATTCAGAAAAAAAGAAAAGAACAACTCTACAGAAACCGTATGCAATAGAAAGTTCTGGTGAATGCCACAGACAATTAAGGCCCAGCCACACATCATCTAAAATCGTGCGACTGTACGATACGGTTCGATCACATGATGTCGAAGCGCGAATCACATTTATTCTTGGAGACCATGTGATCGAATTGTATTGTACAGTCATACGATTTTAGTGGACGCGTGGCTGGCCCTATACTCTGGGATGGCAACACAATCCATGGTACCGAATCCATATACAGCAAGCAGTTGTAGCCTACCTCAGCAGCAAAGTCTTTGAGTTCTTTCCAGGTTCTGCCGTTGTTGGTTGACACAAAGACCACGCCCGGCGTCTTGCCAATCTTCTGTCCAAGGTCAGTCAGGTAGACACAGCTCTGGAAATGTTATTAAAACCGTCTTCTTCTTCTTCTTCCAATATAGTTGACAGTCAGTTCTGACCATTATTTCAACTGAAAAGGGCGAAGCGGTCGAAGAGAGAAAACAAAGAAAAGAAGAAAAAACAAAAACAGAGAGAGAGAGAGAGAGAGAGAGAGAGAGAGAGAGAGAGAGAGAGAGAGAGAGAGAGAGAGAGAGAGAGAGAGAGAGAGCTTTGGTGGGTAGACAGCCAGACAACCGGCCAGACTGAGACCGTTCAGCGGAACCCAGCCGTGATGCTGGCCCAACAACTGCCTACCCTTGGGTCTGGAGCTTTTAGTGCTCTGCCAACAGCCTCCTGAAGAAGGCTTTGGCAGAGGGGGCCTGGACAGTTTCTGGAAGCAGGGCGTTCCACTCTCTGATTGCGCGGGGGAAGGAGGAGCTGCGCTGCATCTTCATCACCACCATTGCTATAATCTTCGGGTCAATAGCATCACACCGAGGAAAAAAGGGTTGCTTTAAACAAGATTTTTTTTTTTTAATTACACAATACAGTGGAACCTCCCATTATAAGACTCCCTCCCTCATAAGACCTGATTCTCTGACATTACCCTTCTTTGTAAGTAGTAAAATTACCTCCCTTATAAGACCCCTCCCTATAAGACCTCATTTTGGATGAGTTTTGAAGGTCTTATAAGGGAGGTTCCACTGTACAGTAGCAGCAACATAAATTTGAGAGTACAACAAGCAATGCTTACACATAAGTTTCTTGATTGTCCATTGGCATTGAACAACGCACATGGTACTCAACTTAGATCAAAAGTTACATGGCACTGGCTGCCAGACAAAATACAATGAAGCAAACAGCACAAATAACATCAACGAGAATAACATAATAACAATCGGAACGACAATAAGAAAGCTTTACTTTAAACAACAAAGAAAAATGGGAGGAAAAAAAGAGCTATAATAGATGAAGGAGAGAAAGAAAGAAACAGGTAACATGCGATTAAAAATATAGTATATTTTTAATCGCATGTTACCTGTTTCTTTACATTCATGAATTTGTTTTCTTCTATTTACTCTTTGCTGATCTGTAACTCAGGTGTAGAGTGGCACAGAGGTACCGTGTTCGCCTTGTGTCAAGTAAACCCGAGTTCGAACCTGGGTACAGGGGATTTTTCCTCTCACTTTACACTAGGCCTTACGGTCTGAACGTGGAGTCTTTCGGATGAGACGATAAAGGGCCTGTGTGCCCATGCGCTTAGCACACGTTAATCCCAGTTGCAACGAAAAAGTTGTTATTTGGTCAAAATGTAACCCTCTGAGACAATAAAATACCTAATACCTAATATTGTCATAACTTTAAAATCAAAATCATCATGTGCACAATTACCACTCTTGATTTCAACCCATATACAGCGGAACCTCCCTATTAAGACCTTGAAAAAATCATCCAAAATAAGGTCTTAAGTGGGAGGGAGTTGTAATAGGGAGGTCATTTTAATAATTACAAAGAAGGCCAATGTCTCAGAGAAGTAGGTCTTAAGTGGGAAGGAGTCTTAAAAGGGAAGGTCTTATACAGGAGGTTCAACTGTAGTTTCTTTATTCTGAGGCTGTCACAAGCCAATGCAATATAACTTTTATAAAAATGCATTTCAGTTACAGTACTATAACTAGCGTAGAACATACTTACATTTTCATCACATCTTATAGTGCTGTACTGGTAAGGCAACACAAAGTATTGAAAAGTATGCACATCAATGAAACTAAACATAGCAACAGGAAAATCCTAGAATACATCAGATAAAACAGACAACATTTAAGAACTACTTTGTTCATACATGGCTAGAGGCATTTGATCTTGTGTTTCTAATTCTTAAACATATTATGTTTTCAAACACACATACAGATAGAGAGAGAGAGAGAGAGAGAGAGAGAGAGAGAGAGAGAGAGAGAGAGAGAGAGAGAGAGAGAGAGAGAGAGGGAGAGAGGGAGAGAGGGATCGAGATCAAAGGTACTACCATAACCACCACGTCTGTCTAGGACATAATACCTCAAATTAATTTCAAACTGAACTGATCTTGCATATCTCTTCATAATCATTATCATCACATCACACAAATACATCTGACACACGCTAAAACCACAGTACCATATTTCTTTAGAACTATGAGGCACACCTTTGTAGAAACAACATCCCACAAAAAGTTACCCAAATTTCAGATTTTATTATATTTTCTTACTATTTTATTAATCAAATTTTTATAAATATAAGAAATAACTGGACGCGTAAACTCATCCTCAATCCTATCCGCTTATTTCTTATATACGAGAATGGGGATCCCGTACGGAACTTGCGGATTACGATTCAAATGTGCACACGCCCAAACCCTCCACATTCCCCATCACAACCACATCAATCCAGAATCCCGCTTCCTGATTACAGCCATGTGTTCAGAACTGGTTTTATCTGTGCCTTCATTGTCATCACACACACCTCTCACTTACGATAATACCCACAATAACCATCAACAAATCCCCCCACCAAACACACACTAAGTCAACTGCCTGTAGACGATCATACCATTTTTTTCGGACTATAAGGAGCACGTGATTATAAGGCGCATCCTCAGAATTTTACACAAAATTCAGATTTTGTTGTACAAAGCCCCTCCACATGTTACCATGCTCTGTAATAATGAGGACAATTTCCCTACATTTTCGTTATCATCCCTATTTTCTTTACACATACTGTACAAAACATATAAAAGCCATCAGCCCCCCCAAGTGCATAACCCCTCTCCATTTCACCATGCATTGAGGTCAATTTCCCTGCCTACTCATTATCATCCTTATTTTCTTTACACACACACATATCTGCCATCAGCCCCAAAGTACAAACCCCCTCCCCATTTCACCATGTTGTGCATTGAGGACAATTTCCCTGCCTACTCATTATCGTCCTTATTTTCTTTACACACACACAAACACATGGGTGCAACTACACAAAATGAAAACAAATGAAAGGCCGGGGTCCAGGAGTAATGTTCTCCTGCAGCTGAAGCAAAAATTGATTTATGAAGGTATTTTACTTTGCTTTGTCCACAATTTATGTATGCAATACTTTAACGTGTTTGAAAAATACAGTAGACACACAAAGATCTTGTTTGACAAATAAATAAAAAAAGGAACTTCCCTTTCTGGTAAAATTCAAAAACAGGAAATCTTTGCATACCAGGAAAAGTTGCACCCATGCAAACGTAGCTGCTATCACCTCAAAGTGCAAAACCCCTCCCCATTTCACATCAAAGCCGCGCCCATCCCATTCCTCCGATTACCCCCACAACTGCAGTGACGACTGGGTTGCCTGCCCCTTCTTCAAACTCTTCATCCTCTGCCTGTGAGGGAAACAATGTCCATTTTCATCATCACTGTGCTATGTGTGCCCATCAGTCGTGTCCCATTTCCAGAAGGCAGAAGAGGCAAGTGCTGTTCTGGAGGGCTGGGTTGAATGAAGTTTTTTTTACGATCTTGGTTGTCTGTTGCATCTCAACCAACAAGAGGGTGGGTGGGTAATTATTTTTTGGAGTGCGCATTCATGCACTTTAACGGAAATGCCACTGCAGCTAAAGTGCTCATTGCCATGCCAGTGGCTGTGGCCGACTGTGACTTCCAGACAGCATGGGAGGCAGCTGCTATTCGGAAGGCTGGGCTGAAATTTTGTTTATGGTGGAGAAGCCTTGTCCATTGTGCATCTCCACTCTGTCCTGTGGGTAATAGCTAGTGCGAATGACTTTCGTAGCTTGAGTCAATCACAGAAGACTAATTTGTGATGATTTTCCATACCTGTAGAAACCCATTTACTGTACATCTCTCACTTTACTTTTGATCCCAACTTCATACTTATCTCAACTAGTGTACAAGCCATAGAAGCATAGGGCCGATGTTTTAGGTAACTCTAATATTAACACAATTGATATTACAATTAATTTATTCAATTTAACACCTTTCTATTCAAATTGATAAAACATGATGTTTGGAGTGTGTTGAGTATGTCTAAAAATAGGATGTGTGCGTGTGTGATTAACACATGTGCATGTTAACATTTCATCTCTCACACACACACACACAAATTAACGGAGTCAGAGAACGACCAGTTTTAGAAACAAAGTTTATTTTCAAGGTGATCAATCACACAATAAAACCATAGTGCCACAATGCAGCGGTTAAAGCAAGGTAACAGCCAGGTGGGTGCAATGCCGAGTTAGGGTGTTCACCTCAAGTTGCTTACATTACGACCTCACAGAAACATCTCTGGGCTGTCACCATGCACAACAACGATGCCAAACAAAGGGGTTAGGGTGTGGAGCTCAATCAAACACGAGTGCCGCACTTACCGAGCGCCGAGCACTTTCCATGGCAGTTTCATGATCCGTTGTCTCCACCTCCGAATGATCTCGGGAAGAATCCGACTCTTGCTTCTTCTGTTTCTTCATCTTCTTCTTCTCCTTCCTCAGCCTCCGCCGCTCTCTTCTTTCCTCTCTCCGTTTCTCCTTCTCCGCTCTCCTCTTCTCACTGTGTCGGTCGCTGGTGGGAGTCTTAGGGGTAGGGGTGATGGTGGAGTCGGTCCTCGCTGTGGTCATGTTGCCGTCTGATTCGCTGACAACCCCCTTCAGCTTCAAACTGTCTTCCCCCCCTTCTTCACCGTCGTCGTCTGAGTCCTGGCCTTTTCGGTCTTCGTCGTCTTCCGTCTGGGTGTCTGCGTAACGTCTGTCGTCGGTTTCTGAGGTTCCTCGCTTGTCGTCCACTTCCGAGATTCCCAGGCCGCTCTCTTCGTCCGGAATCAGGTCTTCTTCATCTTCCTCGTCCAAATCGTCCATGCTCCTCTTCTTTTTCTTCGACTTCTTCTCCTTCTTCTTTTTCTTGGATTTCTTGTGGCGTTTCTTCTAGGAAA
>CM065681.1:82721287-82728787 GCA_017654935.2 Phymorhynchus buccinoides
AAGGAGGCCAAGTCTCAACAGAGACCTTGGGTATGACTTGCCCCCTATCTACAGTCCCCTCCTGAACAGTACTCACCCCACAAATGACAGCTCAGTGGACAACACCAACAGCTCTCACCACAGCCAGTCAGACAAGGTCGAAAAAGACAAGCAGTAGCTTGTTGAAAATTACCAAAGGTATTTTTATTTTATTTTATGTTTCTTTTTCTTTATTTAAATGACTGTGAGCAAGAACACAAGAAAATATATCATCTTTTAGTTAAATTTTTTTCACTCACGACCTTGTACTCACACTGAGTGAGGAATAATAAAGTAACATTGTTTGCATTGATCATGTTTTTAATTCTCTTTTTTTTTCACTCACGGCTTTGTAGCAACACTATCTACATTTATCATCTTTTAATTCATTTTTTCACAAACGGCTTTGTAGCAACACTATCTACATTTATCAACTTTCTATTTCATTTTTTCACTCATGGCCTTGTACTCACACTGAGTGAGGAAGAAAGTAACATTGTCTACATTTATCATCTATTATTTCATCTTTTTCACTCACGGACTTGTACTCAAACTGAGTGAGGAAGAAGTCGATGTATTTGGCGATGTACAGCTCGTTCTTGCGACTGTCCCCCATCAGGTAGGTGTACAGCACGTTGTACGCCTCCACAAAGATGTTGGTCAGATGACTGGAGGAAAACAAACAACAACACAAAACCAACGTGTTTATTCCTTACAACAACAAGAAAACCAAGCTTAACCCAGAATATCCCCGTGGGGATACCGGTGGGTCATTTGTACAAATAGTTCCCCCACCTTCTGGAAGTTCTGTGCTGGAAATTTCCTCTAATATGTAACTGTGTAACTCTCTTTGACTCTGTCTTTTCCATTTACTTTCTGTCATCTACTATCTTTCTGACTTATTGGCCCATTATCCTGCCTTTTTTCCAAAAACATCTTCCAAATATTTTCTCCTTTGAGCTCCTCCGAAATCGGAATGTGTTGGCTGTACGCAGCGGGGAGGCCAGTGAAAGGGAACATGTCTCTCAGTCAACACATCTCATTTAACCTGTTTATCAGTTAACTTACAAGTCCATCAACAAATCAACCAGCACATGAAATGAACGCTGACCATATCAACAATAGCTTTACAGATACAGTGTTATTTATAGTTTTATAGATAAATAATTTGGGGGTAAATGTAACCTATAAAGGAGATTGATACTGGTAAACAAAATACTGGTGCATCTTTTTTTTCTTCAAATTAACACAAGTCACTTGATCAATAATAATAATAATCAATAATAATAACAATAATAGTACATTTTTATAGCGCTTTACCTGAAATGAGCCCAAAGCACTTTACAATCGAATATTCATCAACAAGTAGACAACAAAAATAAGAATGACACAAACTAGCAACAATGCATATACAAAGCAACTCTCTCTCTCTCTCTCTCTCTCTCTCTCTCTCTCTCTCTCTCTCTCTCTCACACACACACAAACACACAAACACCCCCCCCCCCCCCCCCCGCCACACACACACACACATTTATCAACACCGACTCATTATTCATCTTTCATTTAGTAAGCAATGAGTTGCACGGACTGACCACACCAACACACATACACAAACATTAGAGGATATACATACCAATACACTCACACACAACGTACGCACGCAGACAGACACACACACATGCACACACATACACATGCGTGCACACACAACACACGAAATCAAAACACACACAAGCACACACGCACGCATGTATCACACAAGACTAGACAGGTAAGTAAGCGTAATTAACTCACGCTTGGTCAGAAGATCCCAGGTAAGGCACTTTCAACAGGCTGACCAACAGTTCCACCACCTGGAGTTTAAGTCAAATGATTCAACATTGAACTCAGTGAAACGCAGATAATGATATTGCAAACGTACAAACAAGATAATGATATAGTGAATTTATTTATTTATTTTCACATTGTTTATAGTCCCGTCAACAGCAATGATCATCTCAGGACTGTCACCACAGTAAAAGTAAAAATTATCTCCCTTTTGGGCGAATCTGTGAATGTAGCCTTTACTTCTACAGTGGAACCTCCCTTATAAGAAACCCCCACCCCTACTGGCCACTGCAACAACTGCCTTTTGCAAGAGTGAATGCACTTGGCAGCTGCTTGGGTACTGACCAGCAAGGGAATAACTCTCGCCAATAACCCTATTTGAGGCCACTGCAACTACTGCATTTTGTAAGAGTGAATGCCCTTTTCAGTACTGACCAGCAAGGGCTTAAGTCTTGCTGTCAGGGGCATTAACAACCCCAGTTGCAGTGGCCAATAAGACTAACTCCCACTTAAGACCTGCTTCTCCGAGACATTGCCCTTCTTTGTAAGTATGAAAATTACCTCCCTTGTACAACTCCCTCCCACTGAAGACCTACTTCTCTGAGACATTGCCCTTCTTTGTAAGTATTAAAATTACCTCCCTTGTACAACTCCCTCCCACTGAAGACCTACTTCTCTGAGACATTGCCCTTCTTTGTAAGTATTAAAATTACCTCCCTTGTACAACTCCCTCCCACTGAAGACCTACTTCTCTGAGACATTGCCCTTCTTTGTAAGTATTAAAATTACCTCCCTTGTACAACTCCCTCCCACTTAACCCTTTCACCGCCAATGCCGCCAATTTTAGCACCACAATGGTTTAACACCCATGTCACAAAAAAGGCATCAAATCAGGGCCTGTTATCTGAAGACCCTATTTTCTTAATTAACCCTTTCACCGCCAATGTCGCATTTTAGCACCACAATGGTTTAACACCCATGTCACTAAAAGGCATCAAATCAGGGCCTGTTATCTGAAGACCCTATTTTCTTAATTAACCCTTTCACCGCCAATGTCGCATTTTAGCACCACAATGGTTTAACACCCATGTCACTAAAAGGCATCAAATCAGGGCCTGTTATCCAAAGACCCTATTTTCTTAATTAACCCTTTCACCGCCAATGTCGCATTTTAGCACCACAATGGTTTTAACACCCATGTCACTAAAAGGCATCAAATCAGGGCCTGTTATCCAAAGACCCTATTTTCTTAATTAACTCTTTCACCGCCAATGTCGCATTTTAGCACCACAATGGTTTAACACCCATGTCACTAAAAGGCATCAAATCAGGGCCTGTTATCCAAAGACCCTATTTTCTTCATTTTGGGAGGTAAGGATAGGCCTAATTGTCACAGAGGAATTTGCAATATTGCAGATATTTGGGGTTTTTTAACCAGTTAAGTTTTAATAGTATTTTTTGGTTGAAAAATGGCTGGCAGCGAAAGGGTTAAGACCTTATTCTGGATGGTTTTTCAAGGTCTTAAAAGGGAGGTTCCACTGTACTTTCTTCTCACCACCACCACCACCACCACCATCATCATTTTCTATTTTCCTCACCCTCAGGTTTCTCATCAGTTTCTGCCTGTTCTTGCTGGGAACGCTGTTGTCCACCATGAAATCCTCCATCTCCTTCAGAGACTGAAAATAGAAAACAATCACATTATTTATTTATTGATTTCTATTTTTGTTGTTGTTATTTTTGGTATATTCTGCTTCTAGAGAGTGTGTCGCCGCAAGTGTAGTGACACCCTTTTTTGGTGGGGGAGGGAGGGGGGAGGCAGACTTGGGAAACCTAGCTATCAATTTGGTCATACCAGGCAGCTGGATTTCTCCCTGCTCTAACCAACTTTTAACTGCCGTGGGATTTATACTGTGTAAAGCACACGGATCAGACTAGCTTTGAATCCCTACCCGAAGGACTCGATGTTCAGTTTGATCTTTTCATCGAACTAGAAAGAAAAGGAGAGGCCAGAATGGTCAACCTAGCATGCCAATTTGATCGCCAGGTGGCAACCAACTCAAATGGGGCTTATCTCGTGATATCTTTAGTTGCGGAAAGAGAGAGAGAGGGAGAGGAGTCCCTCCCTCTCTCTCTCTTTATCCCCAACTAAGAATATAGAGAGGATTAGCCCCACTAAAGCGATATGCCAGCTGGTGGTCAAAACAGCCAGCTAAGCTGCTCATTCGAACCCGATCATTCGAACCCGGTCACTCACGCACTAAAATTAGCAGGCGAACGTCTTAACTACTCTGCCACCTTCCTTCCTTTTATTAGTCCATCAAACAATGAACCAAGAAATGTAACCATCCATTTATTAATACCAGTAAATTCATAAGTTAACTCAACTGTCTACTGTGGCAAGTGAGTATCGACAATGAAGAATAATTAGGCAAACATGATCAGACAACTAATATTGATAAGGATACATTTTGTCGATTCCATTACTATGAATTCAAAGCCTAAACAAGAAATAATTTGTTGCTTCCATTGTGATTGCAATACCTTAACGAAACAGCAACAAACAAAACTCTGCAAGTCAAACAAGGTCACCTAAACTATTTCTTTATGTGTACCCGAACACACACACACACACACACACACACACACATTTAATGTGTAATGAGATCAACTACTTACAGAAATAATATCATGGGCCATCTTGGCATTGAGAACAGCGCCGTTCTTTTTCTGCAAATCAAATATAAATGTGTATTAATCCCAAAGAAAAAGAGGGAGAGAGAGAGCGACAGAGAGACAGGGAACTAGAGAGATGCTGGCACACACAGAAAGACAGACAAACACAGACTGAGAACCAGGCAAACAGAAAAAAAGAGGAAAGAAAGGAATTAAAAAAAAAGAGAGAGACAAAGAATGCAAGAATCATATTCATATTAAATAAAGCAAATTTCTACAAATTAATACATCCATATGAACAACTGAAAGTTTACACAAGCACTTCGATCTATATCAGGAAACACGTTGACATTTTAAATTACAAGACTTTCAGTAAAGCAAAAAAGGAACTTTTCTTTTTCTTTGTCGATGGCTCAGAAAGTTTCCTTATTATATGAGCACGGATGCGTCATGCTGCCGTTACGCGCCTAACTACGAAATTGTTAGGTCCAGCATGTCCGTCTTCGGCAGGATAAAATCTTTGTAAGCATTTCTAGAACAAAGGCAGGAGAATGAACGAGCAAGGCCAGAAAGACAGTAGATGACAGAAAGCAAAGGGAAACGGCAGAGTCAGAGAGAAAAGTTACAAGCACAGAACTTCAAGAAGGTGGGGGAACTATTTATTTGTAAAAAAAGGACCCTCCGGTATCCCCATTGGGGATTAACATTTTAAATTACAAGACCTTCAGCAAATGAACAAGGAACAAACAAACAAAATATTAAAAAATCAACGTACGTCAGACACCAGTTTCTGTATGAAAGGCACCATTCCCGCCATGTAGTGGAAGATCTCCACCAGTTCTGGTTCCACGTACTGCAGAGTGAAGGCGTCATCGTACTGCTTCTCCTGGATAGCCTCCACCTGTAAACACGATGAATTATATCATGTATGTTGTAATGTAGCATAGTATTCCATGTAGTGGAAGATCTCCACCAGTTCTGGTTCCACGTACTGCAGAGTGAAGGCGTCATCGTAGTGCTTCTCCTGGATAGCCTCCACCTGTAAATATGATGAATTGTATCATGTTGTAATGTAGCATAGTATTCCATGCCATGGAAGATCTCCACCAGATCTGGTTCCACATACTGCAGAGTGAAGGCGTCATCGTACTGCTTCTCCTGGATAGCCTCCAGATGTAGACAGAATGAATGATATCATGTATGTTGTAATGTAGTATAGTCATCCATATCGAATTCCATGTAATGTGGTCCATATCATGGAAGATCTCCACCAGTTCTGGTTCCACATACTGCAGAGTGAAGGCGTCATCGTACTGCTTCTCCTGGATAGCCTCCAGCTGTAGACAGAATGAATGATATCATGTATGTTGTAATGTAGTATAGCATTCCATGTCACGGAAGATCTCCACCAGTTCTGGTTCCACATACTACAGAGTGAAGGCGTCATCGTACTGCTTCTCCTGGATAGCCTCCACCTGTAAATATGATGAATTGTATATATCATGGATGTATGTTGCAATGTAGTATAGTATTCCATGTCATGGAAGACCTCCACCAGATCCGGTTCCACATACTGTAGGCAAGGGTGCATGCAGTGACCAAAGCTTATGCCTGAACTTTCTATCGCAATCCTTGATATAATGGTCATCATAAGAGCATGGATCCATATAGAAGAGCCTTATCTTCAGGCAGACCACTGCCTGAACCTGCATCAAATTGCCTGAATTCAGACTTCAGGCACACCCACATGCACCCCTGTGTAGGGTGAAGGCGTCATCGTATTGCTTCTCAGACAGAATAAATTATATCATGTATTGACTATTGTAGTATTCCACGTAATGTGTTGCATATAATCAATGAAATAGTGGAAGATCTTCCAGCAGTTCTGGTTCCACATACTGCAGAGTGAAGGCGACATCGTACTGCTTCTCCTGCATAGCCTCCAGGTGAATAGATTTGATACAGTATATTATCATTAGTATATTGCAAATACAAGTACTAGTAATAGTGGTATTCTATATCTCCACCAGTAATGGCTCAACATACTGCATCGTGAAGGCTTCATCATATTGCTTCTCCTGTATGGCTTCTGATGGTAAATGTGATAAACTGATATTATAAATGTCTTTAAAAATAAGTAAGAAAATACATGTAACAACCATTTCAAAACACACATTAACACAAACACAGTCTCTCTCTCTCTCTCTCTCTCTCTCTCTCTCTCTCTCTCTCTCTCTCTCTCTCTCTCTCTCTCTCTCATATACACACACACACATGCACGCACGCACACACATACACACACACACACAGAGTATCAAAGCATAAAAGTAATTCAAGATACATGTCTTCATAGATCAGATATGTGCCTTGACACTGATAGATACATGTCTTCCTATTGAACAGATTTGCTAAGTATTTAAACAAAATATTTGTGAGTTGATTTAAAACAGGAAAAAACGGACAAGCCAAGATACACAGAAAAACATGACTAAGGTGGAAGGGAGAAAGTGAGGGAGACAGCAAGAGAAGACAGACAAACTCACAAAAAGAGAAAGAGGGACAGACACAGATAGAGAGACAGAGAAACCGACAGAGAGAAAGACAGAGATATAGAGAGAAAGAACAATAGTTTTAATTTCTATAGGCCACCGACCCTTAGAAAGGCCAGTCATATAACATAAGCATATCAAATATCGATCATGGTTTTTTTTTTTAAATTCTTTAAGATTGAGAAGTAGGTCAACATAATAATACTGATACTGGTAGAGAGAGACAGAGAAAAAAAAAGAGCAAATTAATAGAGAGAAGAGAATTGAAAACTATAAAATAATAATTCAAAAGGCAACAAAACCTTAAGAATAATCACAAAGTACAGATAATTCTATCTACTGGTTCACATTTATATGTATAAAATCAAAATAATAACATATAATGTTTATTGGAAATCAACACCAAAAGTGCAGGAAAAACATATATGAA
>CM065681.1:82736287-82763787 GCA_017654935.2 Phymorhynchus buccinoides
TGGAGGAAATCAACAATAATAAACAGTATAACAAATCAAACAAACAAAGGGAACAAATGTTGCCATATTCAGGGCTCCCAACTGTCCGGCAAAACAAGGGGTCCCAGGGACTCCTTCACTTATGCCATAGAGGGTCCTAGAGAAGGGATAAAGGGTCCCAGTGGCATTGCAAATGCGAAAAATAAATTTTCTAGTGCGTCCCTGGGACCCCCTGCACATTCTTTTAGAGGGTCCTGTAGAATTTTAGTGCTTCATAGACCCCCAAATGGGGGTCCCTGGGAGCCCTGATATTCAGATACTTGATCTGCACATTTAACAGGCTTAACTATAAAGAACATGAGCTGGAATGGATGGAAACAGCGAATGATTTTCAAAACTAAGCAATACGAAGTCACACATACAATAAGCCCAATAAGGACAATAAACAAACTCAGACATCTATACATCATTTTTTTTTTTTAAAGCTGTAATCAATTCATGAAAAAAATTGCGACTATTTTCTTCTTTTTGTGTGAATAATATATCTTTAATCAAAATGTGTAATATTAGTCTTTTTCACATCACTGAGAACAAACAATGAAAAAAATAAGCGGTTTTTTTCTTCTTTTTCTAGCAGTTTTATTCATAGCACCCATACAAATTATGGGTTCTTGAACTAAGAGAAGAGTAGCAGATCTTATATTACAAAAAATAACAACAACAAACAGTGGTAAACAAACTTCAGAAACTAAGCAAACTATTACTTTATTAGTATTACCATTATCATAAACTGATTTATAATCATAATGTTGTTACTTCTTGCTTTAAGGGAAGCACAGATATTATTTGCTACCTTTAAGAATATAAGGACCAAAGTTATTAAAAAAGCCCCTTTTTCTTAAAAGTAGAAAATCAGATAAAACCAGTGTTAAAGTAACAGAAACAGAGGAACAATTGTTATGATTTGAAATACTAGCAAAACTGGTTTCACCACAACGGCTGTCATTTTCCGAACGAGAGACATTTCTTTGTTAGAGGGGGACAAAATAGGTATTACCCATTACAGATAGCACAAAAACACACACAAGCATGTACACACAAATCCCACCTACCCCCCTTCTTCTTCTGTGGTGGTGACCAACTTCTTTATATATAGAAGTAATTGTACGCACTTTAGAGGGCGACCATAGAAAAAATAATCAGAAGAGAGAGAGAGGAAGAGAAAATACACATACAAACTATCAGATTGGCTTAGAATCAATAGGAAAACTCAAGTGAAGGAAACAATTAAACAAAAACCAACAACCTAGTTCTGGGCTGAGAAGGGGAAAACTACAGGGAGCTGCCGGCAGCTGTTCATTTTCACGTTCGCCCCCAGCAAGCTGGGAACTAGCCGACCCCCTCCCGTGCATACACACACACACAATACACAGGCACATCCTACTATTATCCTTGTCCACACACACACTTGCATGCACAGACATACTGCCCCATCCGTTAACCATCTACTCCCTACCCCAACCCCCACCACACATCCAGACATAACAGAACATCCCCAACAACAAAAGAAAAAGAAAGAAAAGAAATGAATGGAAGAAATTATGTCATCTCCAAACAATGTCTGAGTCACTCTGAGTATATCAAATTTCAAATAGATTTGTATTGCCATAAGTATACGTAAGCCTTTATGGCAAGGGGATACTGTCAAATAACATAGATCATTTTAGTAGGCAAATAAAGAAAATCAGTCTACTCTTAATGAAAGAAACAATAATGCAATAAAGACAACTATTTATAACTAAAATTAAATGTCTGAGTAGATGAGAAGAAAGAAGAGAGTGAGAGAGGGGAATCAGCATAATTGTCGGCTTAATTCAACTTTTTTATTTTAGTATTATTATCCATGTTCTCAATCAGAATTACGAATGGCAATGCCATGCAAGCCAGCCCTGGATGAATTATGAACACTTCAGCAATTTCCACATGCCTACATCAGTAAAATATATTCAAACTATGATTTAATAAGATGATAGAAAGCAAAACACAAAACAACAAACTGTCGGTTGTAATTTGGGAATTTTCGGCTTTAATAATTATCAACAGCCTTTGTCAACCAGTTGACCACAGATAAAGGCACAGAAATGAAGTTAATAAGATCCAACGTAATACTCTTGACTTTAGGAAATCAGGAAAAGCCGTATTTCCATACCTATCACAAGGGAATTCCCAGTACAGCCTGGCTGCCATTTTGTCTCCATCTTTGATAGGAATTGACTAGCAGTGAAGAGTTAAAAGGGGGGTGGTGAGACACAGGTAGAGGCATAGTAAATACGAAAGATGCATCATCTAAATACTATTTTTACTTGAGCGTTAAGACGCTAGACCACCAGCCGCTTGTCAGCATTTTCGGGTCCAGTGACCTTGACCTTTGACCATAATTTTTTTAAATTTGGCAGAGATATTTTTAGTACCTATCCGCATGCTAAATGTGAGTGTGCTAGGTCCCTCAGTTCAATCGTTATCGTGCCAGGTGCTCAGCAACATTCTCGGCACCAATTACCTTGACCTATGACCATTTTTGAACTTGGCCTAGATATCTTTAGTACCTATCTGCATGCAAAATTTGAACTTCCTAGGTCCCTACGTTATCGTGCCAGGTGTTCGGCGGCATTTTCGGGTCCAGTGACCTTGACCTTTGACCTTCATTCTTAAATTTGGCCGAGATATTGTTAGTACCTATCAGCATGCAAACATTTGAGCATCCTAGATCCCTCCGTTCAATTGTTATCATGCCAGGTGCTCGGTCCTAGGTCCCTGTTATTGTGCCAGGTGTTCGGCAGCATTTTCGGTTCCAGTGACCTTGACCTTTGACCTATGACCTTCATTTTCAAACATGGCCTAGATATTCTTAGTACCTATTTGCATGCACAATTTGAGCATCCTAGGTCTCTTCATTCAAACGTTATTGTGTTAACATAGATAGTCAGCCACATAATCCACTGAAAACATTACCAGCTTCGCTTTCTATGTTCGCGGCTGGTAAACATACACAGGTAAAGAGGAGGTGAGGTATTACCTGTCTCCTATCATTTACATACAAGACCTGCAGTAGATGTCAAGTGAGATGGTGGTGGAGGGTGAAAGAAGGACAGAGGGTAGGATCCTCCAACAGAACATTACAGTCAACAGGTGCAAAAGACGCTTTGTGACAATGACAAGTACATGCCGGTATGTACACCCACACACCACAGAGTGCACGGACGCAATCAGGTGCATTCACACGCGTACAGACACAGTTATATTATCCACACCACAGAATAACAATAAAAGGGCAATTACCTCGCTCTGCAAGCAGCAAAGGGAAGGGAAGGGAGAAACGATTAAGAACAAAACATGAGGTGACAAATTCAAAGGCAGGGGTGACGATTCAAGGCTCAAAGACAGTGTTAGCACTTCAATTCAAACTTGGATGCAATAAAAAATCTTTCTCTGTAAACCTTTTGCTATTCAATTAGCTTCCTAATAGTCATCTGTCTCTACAATCAAACTGATTGAGCCTAAGGAAAGTAGAGTGTATATTCAACCTAAAAAGCCTCAATGATCATGAATTAATTGAAGGGTTAACTAACTCTTCTTTTTTTTTTACTTAAAAAATCCAATTTAACTTAAAACCAAACAACTTTAATTTTGAGACATAGGATTTCTCTTGACGACCTATATAATTTGTTTTCCTTTTAACTATGCAAACTGATGATTGTAATGATACTCCAAAGTAACAAAGCAATTCTTATGGTGCGTTTCAAGCAGAAAAAAACACTCACGCACACATACACAGGCCTATCATTCTAAAGCACAAGATATAACTTAACCTTATCAAAAACAAAAGGAAGCAAATATTTCACGACCATATTACTGCCAAACCTTTGCAAAATTACCTGACAACACATAGGCTACCCAAGAAGAACGCAAGGTGAATCTAATGTTATATGCTCAGCATGTGATTCATTCACACCAAACTTGTGAGACAAAACAAAAAAGCTGTGGTCTTGTTACTCATAAGCTGTGTGACTGTATTTTCCTAGAAAATGTCTACCTAATTGGATGAAGAATTATTATTTTTAAAAACAAGTTAAATATTTTCTAGGTTTCTTATTAAAAGTTTTATTCACAAAATCACAGTATTGTTAATGTATTTTCCTAGAAAATGTCTACATTAGATGAAGAAGTATTTAAAAAACGAGTTAAACATTTTCTAGGTTTCTTATTAAAAGTTTTATTCACAAAATTACAGCATTGTTAATTAAGCTTGGAAGTAGTGTAAGATTAAGAACGATCAGTTTGGTTGTAGTTTTTGTGCTGGAAGTGATCAGCTTATACATCTTCTGATCTTGGTTAAAATATTATCAGCATGCAATATGATTAGACTTTAGGATAGCAGTAGCACTATACAATTGCCTGATACATAACTCATAAGTGATTTGTAAGCGACAGATAATATTTGCCTTTGTGAGAAAGAAACTGATTTCTTACCCGGATTACAGCGTGCAGTCGGAATACAGTGGACGGATCGTTGTTGTCTGCCTGAAGAGTTACCTCCCCTTTCTTGCTGACTGATAGATAGCGTCGTGTACACATGTGTACAATGCGACACTGCTGCTCCCACTTCAACACACCACCTGTAAGTCATAGAGTACACATGTGTACAATGCGACACTGCTGCTCCCACTTCAACACACCACCTGTAATTAAATCATAGTGTACACATGTGTACAATGCTGCTCCCACTTCAACACACCACCTGTAAATCATACTGTACTATGCTGCTCCCACTTCAACACACCACCTGTAAATCATAGTGTACAATGCTGCTCCCACTTCAACACACCACCTGTAAATCATAGTGTACAATGCTGCTCCCACTTCAACACACCACCTGTAAATCATAGTGTACAATGCTGCTCCCACTTCAACACACCACCTGTAAATCATAGTGTACACATGTGTACAATGCTGCTCCCACTTCAACACACCACCTGTAAATCATACCTGTACACTGATGCTGCTCCCACTTCAACACACCACCTGTAAACCATACTGTACACATGTGTACAATGCTGCTCCCACTTCAACACACCACCTGTAAATCATAGTGTACACTGATGGTCCCACTTCAACACACCACCTGTAAACCATAGTGTACAATGCTGCTCCCATTTTAACACACCACCTGTAAATCATAGTGTACACATGTGTACAATGCTGCTCCCACTTCAACACACCACCTGTAAATCATACTGTACACATGTGTACAATGCTGGACCCACTTCAACACACCACCTGTAAATCATAGTGTACACATGTGTACAATGCTGCTCCCACTTCAACACACCACCTGTAAATCATAGTGTACAATGCTGCTCCCACTTCAACACACCACCTGTAAATCATAGTGTACACATGTGTACAATGCTGCTCCCACTTCAACACACCACCTGTAAATCATAGTGTACTATGCTGCTCCCACTTCAACACACCACCTGTAAATCATAGTGTACACATGTGTACAATGCTGCTCCCACTTCAACACACCACCTGTAAATCATAGTGTACACATGTGTACAATGCTGCTCCCACTTCAACACACCACCTGTAAATCATAGTGTACACATGTGTACAATGCTGCTCCCACTTCAACACACCACCTGTAAATAATACTGTACTATGCTGCTCCCACTTCAACACACCACCTGTAAATCATAGTGTACACATGTGTACAATGCTGCTCCCACTTCAACACACCATCTTCAACCACACAAGCATGACTGATTTAATAAACTTTATATCAGTTCAACAGATTCATCTCAAAGCTGTGACTAATAATCAAAGGTAGCATGTTATTAACCAGGGCCTGTACTCACATTGAGATAGCATGAGACTTAGCATCATCATATCTTAGAAGTCCTTCTAAAGTAGTAGGATTTAATAGGACTTTAGAAAGACTTCTAGGATATCATGATGATAAGTCTCATGCTATCTCAATGTGAATACAGGCCCTGGATTCTTTTTTAAAAAGGAAGAGTGCCTTTTCTTTACTTCTTTGTTGTACTTCAATCGTACGATGTAAAAGAGTAAGCAAGCAGCAGAGAAACCTGATTTGTCATTTCTTGATAATTATGTTTAGTGCATTATTATTTTCTTAAATATTTAAGCAATGATGAAGTGCAAGCCTGGTTGTTGATAGAAGCATTAACACATAACATCGACGTCCACATGCAAAAGAAACGTAGGTCGAAAGACGTCACTTCAATTGAGGAATGGAAAACTCAACATTTTGGTCATTTCATGTCATTTTTTTGTTAATGTAGCGTCACCACCGGTGTTTTATCTTTGAAAATGCTTGTTGTACAGCTCTGTTAGATGATGCAGCTTCTCTCAGTCAACTGGTAAGTTCAACACATCAAAGTTAACCAATTTTGACTTGCGTCTCTTATGCATGCGGACGGCGATATGTATTCTTGCGAGAGGAAAAAAGCCCCACAACACACACACACACACACTCTCTCTCTCTCTCTCTCTTACCTGCCACGGGCCCTTCCTGAAGCTCTATCTGCCAGTAAGTGATGGCTGAACTACTGGGGAACAGGGTCTTTGGTTTGTTGGGGTCCACTGGCCTCATCCGAAGGTGAACTGAAAAAACAACGAATTAAAGGCTGAATTTCTGACGTAAATACAAGATCTTCCTCTCTGGTTGTAGTTTTAAGTGTATCTTTACCATTACATATTATTGTTGTTTGTTTGTTTGCTTTTCAGCTTATTTATAAGTGTTCATTTGGATAATGAATTATTCATAGTGAATCAATGCCAATCAGATCATTGCCCAGAAGAAGATTCAATGCTGTTTTTCCATCTGTAAGTTTTAAATTGCTTGAAATTGTCATTTCTATTTCTTTCTTTTTGACCAAAAAAAATCTCTATCAGTAAGGCTTACACGTGAAGAGGGGAATCCTCTCCATGGTTGCTCTCAGGCAGCCATACTTTTTGTTCTTCTAATTATTATTTTTAAGGGCTCCCAAATGAGAAAAGGCCACACACAAAACCCAGTCCCTGAAATCAAGATAGAGCTAACTCCAAGCATCGTTTGTCAATCTCTTTTAACTTTTGCAGCATCTAGCTGACGCAAGATGTCACAGCAAGACAATTCTGTGTACTAACACAGAGCTTCAGATTGTTGGCGGGCCCGGGTCATTGACCCGCATTGATGGTGATTTGACCCCTCATTTTGTGCAGCCATGGGTCATCTGACCCATGAAGTCTGCAATAAATTTTAAGTATAATACTACAGTGACACATTACTGGCCCATTGTTTTGGAAACTGACCCATCATTTTCTGTAATCAGGGGCCATTTGACCCATTAAGTTTAAAAACAATCTGTAGCTCTGCTAACAACGCATTGCTCTTCAAGTCATCTACTAGCATGTGGAATAAATACGCAATATTCTGTGGTCTTTATTCAGCACCTATGCTTTCTCATTTTCTAAAACACAAGAAGTTTGTGGCTGAAATAAGTGAATTTGCTGAAAAGTAGGAACAAAAATGTTATTAAAATATTACTGACCGTCCTCTGTGAGTTCATCATCAAAGCGTCCTTCAGCCACCAGGTAGGCCTCCATCTCTTTGTGGTAGAAGCGGATAGGGTCTCCCACCTGAGCGAAAACAGAACACACAGAATATATAGATGGTATTCTGCATCTCTCTTTGTAGTGGAAATAGATATAGGACAGAAAATAGGTTCAGTCGAGTCTGGCATCTTTAACACAGCATAATCAATAGAAATTTACTTCAATACTATGATCTTTATCCTGTTCAACATTAGCTTCTTTATTTATTTTCTTGTGTCCACCCCCCCCCCCCCCCCCCACCTCCCTCCATCACTCTTCTTTTTCTCCCCATCTCTCTCTCTCTTGCAGTGCCATTCATTCATTCATTCATTCATTCATTCTCTTGAAGTGCATTGTGTGCAAAGTTCTGTCTCATTGCTTGTGTGTACATATCTGTGTTTATTGGTGTGCTGGAACTGTATGTATGCGCATGAAAATATGTGCTTGTTTATGAGTGTGTATGGACATGTTTAATATATGAGCGTTTGTCATGTATGCTTGTCTGTTTGGTCAGTATGAAATATTTAGAACTACAAGCTGCATCCCATTTTAGAGATAAATCCCTCTTTCAATCAAAAGAAATACATATAAACAACTCTTATTTTAAATTTATAAGATAGTTCTCTATCAATTGACATTAACTACTTTTTTTTAATAGGTATTTTATTGATGAAACAACCAAAAACTTTTGATAATCTTTTCCCGAAAGATAAACAGAATTTTTTTTTTTAATAGGTATTTTATTTATGAAACAACCAAAAACATTTGATAATCTTTTCCCGAAAGACAAACAGAACTTTATTTCAAAGATCATCCAATATCATACAGTATCTTTTACAGATCATACTATATTACTACTGAAAATCAAACAATTAAAAAGGAACAGTCCTTTAATAACTGTAAGCAGAAGAAAGGAAAGACAAGAAACAAGAGGAAAAGAGGATCTTTTTTCTCTTGTGCGTGAATGGAAAAGAACAAAAGCATCAATTCATTTTTGTCTGCAGCGGTTGTTCTTGTGATAGATAAATGAACCAAAGCGCTCACCTTGATTTTGTTCTCTTCATCGTCCGAAGGTTTGTACTTTCTGTACAGCGTGAAGCCAGACTGGCGCACTGAAAGGTTCAGCTCAAAGCTGGAACAGCAGAAAGTGACTACATCAGAATTGCCTGTGTCCACTGAACTTGAAGACATGATGCTTTCAATTGAATAGTTACGTGTCTTTAACTGCATGCAAAACACCCGTAAATAGCCATGCATGTTCGCAAACTGTTGCAAAAACTGCATGCAAAACACCCGTAAATAGCCATGCATGTTCGACACAAAACATACGGAAATAAGAACACATGCAATATACATAATGTTACACACTAGCAAATTAATTACAAACAATATATACACACAATCAATAGCCTCAATTATCTGAAACAGTAACGCAACTAGCACAAAGAAAGAAGGGGGAAAAAACCCAGAAGTATTTAACAAAAAAAACAAAAAAAAAGGTTCCGTAACTGAACTTTATAAATTGTTATTATTACGTTATTGTTATTTTATCAGTGTCATATAAAACCTTGTATTGGTTTTAAAGGACAATAAACTTTGATTCTGATTCTGAACATACACACTGTGAATACATATTAAAGTACAAATAACCGACCTTTAAATTTGCACAGACTGTTTCCGAGTGACACGCAAAAGATTTAAGATTACAATTGTAGCCCCGTTAACAACTTAGGCCATGTCAGGGCTGTCACCACATCAAAGACATGCAGAAACTGAATGTAGCATTAACCCTTTCAGCGCCAATATCACATTTATGCACCACAATGGTTTAACACATATGTCATTAAATGGCATCAAATCAGGGCCTGTTATCCGAAGATCCTATTTTCTTAATATTGTAAGGTAAGGACAGCATAATGTTGTAAACATCACAGAGGAATTCCCAATATTGCAAGTAAATTTTCTTCTCTACCTAGTTACGTTTAAAGGTATTTTTTGGCAAAAAAATGGCTGGCAGCGAAAAGGGTTAATTATGTGAAATGAACGAACTATATGTACTAAATTGCATAAAACAAACTGTACATGACTGACCTTTGACTGTAGACGGACTGGGCGGCCAAATGTTTCTGGCTGACGTGCAGGAACTGTCCTGGGGACTTGACGCTCTCCAACACGATCTGGTCATCCACTTGAACCTGGGCAACATAGGAAACATGGACAATGTAGAGAGGGGGGGGGGGGGAGGGGGGGTAGGACTGAAGGTGGAAGGGATGGAGAGAGGGAGAGAAAGTGAAACTTGTTTTCTTCCTGTTCCAGTCACAAGTTATATACTTGAAACTCACCTCCCCCCCCACCCCCCACCCCATCCCCACCTGGGGATACCCGGGGGTCTTTTGCACAAATAGTTCCCCCACCATCTGGAAGTTCTGCGCTTGTAACTTCCTCTAATCTGCCGCTCTCTTTGACTCTGCCTTTTCCCTTTGCTTACTGTCATCTACTATCTTTCTGCCTTACTGGTCCTTTCTTCTGCCTTTAAAAAAAAAAAAAACGCAAAGATTTTCACAAGCCGAAGGCGGAGATGCTGGGTCTAACTATTTCGTAGTTAGGTGCATAACAGCAGCATGACGCATCAATCAATCAATTTTTTTAATTTTTATATTGTCCATTTTACAGGAAATTCTTTTTGCAGCAATAAAGCAATCAACAAAATAACACAATAAAGACAGAGACATAGTATACAGAAAAGACAAAAAATGAAATATGCGACTATTTTAAACACTGTGCACACATACAATTCTTGGTCATCTGCGCTCATATGACAGGAAACTGAGCGATTGAAGAAGACGAAACTCACCACATCACCCTCCGCTTTGACTTTGTAGCGCGGCATGATCCTGAACTGTGCGTGTTTGGCGTTCTCTTCCATTAGCTCCACCTGAGATCAACAAACATCAAGTGATGCCAGTTTGCAAATCAAAAGATTCATAATAATAATAATAATAATATGATAATGCTTATATAGCGCATAATCTTGCTAAGCAACTCAATGCGCTTTCACTCACCATTCATACTATCAGCAAAACAAGATAAACATTATACAAACATTTCAAAACGACTAGCTCACGTATTATCACCATACTTCTCAAACTAAATTAATAACTAAAAGAATGAATAGCATTAATATCGAAAACACACCACATGTAAACTTAACACAACCCACTGTCCCCTGCCCCCCACTCCCTCCCCTCCCCACCCCCCCTTCTCCCTCCCACCCCTCCTCCCTCTTAGGCCTAGAGAATCACCAAGCGCAGAATCTAATTCAAGGGGATTATATTTGATTACAAAAGTATCATTAATTTATTTCAAAATCATTCAAATAAACTTGCATTATTGTAACAAACCCTAAAACATTCTTAAACATTGTCATCTACTTTTCAGACTTGTAACCAGAGGTCTCACTCTTTAAAAAAAGAGAAAAAAAAGAAGCCAAAATACCTGAAATTATGAAAAAAGAAACATGCCTGTGGGCCTAAATTTGAACGGTTTCTGGTATCCTTTGTTAATCTGTTTTTGTTACTGAAGCAGTCTCATGCAGATTCTAGGAATCAGAAGACTCTTACTACTTGCACAAGATAATTCCAATAAAATGTTCATGAGATCTTATAGTTCAACAAGTCTGTTAGCTCACAGAACAAGCAATTCAACAAGTCTGTTAGCTCACAGAACAAGCAATAGGTGTTCCTCTTCTTCTTCCTGGATTTGGTCAGGGCCAATGTATGGCGTTTGATGTCCAGAACTTTAAATCCTGCTAGGCAGGCGGCGTGTGCTCTCAGTTCTTTAATAAAGATGGATTAAAATCAGCTCTAAAACTTGTGTTAAAACTATGTACATTTCTTGATCCACAGGGGGGTGGCTCAGCAGAGAGAGGCCTGGTGGCTGGTGTGAATGCCACCAAGGCCTGCCCTGAACACATGCGGACAGCTGTTCTATAATCTGTTCCTCCCCCTTCAACCGTTCTACTTATAAATACAAACATTTTCCACATTGATTTTCATTTTCACAGTAAAACAAATCTGCTGCAGAACGGGAGCTCAATCACACTTTTACATTTATTTTGTTTGCTAAGGTGTAAAATGCACTGACCGCCATGTTGTTGGACTCGGTGCGCGACGTCTTGGTGGTGCTGACATGGACATATTTCTTTGTGAACAGGTGACGTAACTGAAGGAGAGAGAGAGATAAAACAACAGGCATTATTGTATCATACTTCTTTGTGAACAGGTGACGTAACTGAAGGATAGAGAGAGAGAAAACAACAGGCATTATTGTATCATACTTCTTTGTGAACAGGTGACGTAACTGAAGGATAGATAGAGGGAAAACAACAGGCATTATTGTATCATACTTCTTTGTGAACAGGTGACGTAACTGAAGGATAGAGAGAGAGAAAACAACAGGCATTATTGTATCATTGTCAGTGTTACGAGTTCTAACGTGTAAGGAAACATCCAACACACTGGAAGCAGCAGCAGCTTGCACATCAACACATATGCACACACACACACACACACACACACATACACACACACACACACACTCATCTAAGTACTGGTTCATCTTCATGAAAAAAGCCAATGTTCAAACACACAGTACACAAACATGCTTTTGCTTGTGTCAACATAATGTGGGCAAATTCGCATTGATTGATTGCATGAATTTTTCCCAAGGGTACCATTTCAAACACCATATTTAACAGACTACAAGGCGCACCTCCAAAATGTTTTACACAAAATTCAGATTTTGTTATAGTTTCTTACTATATTATCAGTCACATTATAAGGCGCAGGGGTGCTTGTGTGGAAAATAATGTATCGCCTTGATGAGTCCGTTCAATACGGTAATTCTACACACACCTTCAATGAGACAGTGCGATTTTTCTCACGCCAGATAAGACAGAGAATTCTCACACAATTACTCAGGTTCTCCAAGGGGATACTGAGATCAAGAATCTGTTCGCAATCTAGGTGTTACTTTGGACACGCTCGTGTGTTTTACACAAAATCCTCTCTATCATTCTTAGTTGGGCTTACTATATTATCAGTCAAAGAAAGAGAAGAGAGACAGTGAGTCCGTTTCAATACCATAATTCTACACACACCTCTCTCTCACTACGCCCAAGTAAGGGCTAAATCGCGTGATCTAAGCCCCTAGTGCATCGCGTGACTAAGCCCTGCCCTCTGGTGTGACAAATATGGCCATAGGTCGACCATTACACACAGTCACTCTAAACACATATAAAAACAGAGAGAAAAAGCGAAAAAGACAAACAAACCAAAAAACAGAGGAGGAAGGGAGAGGGAGACAAAACAAAAAGGAAGAGATGGACAACAAGAGAGATAGACAGAGAGCGAAAGAAACATGTCAAGAGAGAGAGCAAAAGAGATTGTATGAGGGAGAGGGAAAGGCGACAGACCTGCACTGTATGTCCGTACAACACTTTCTTGCCCTGGTTTCTCTTCTGTTCCAGGTCATTGTCCTCCTGCTCTGCATCCGCAGCAATCTGCAGGCAGGTAACAAAACAAAATAAACAATAACAGCAAACTGCTGCAAGAAGGCAGACTCCACTAAAAACTTCTTCTTCTGTGTTCCCAGGCCATAATAATAATAATAATAATAAACAGACACTTACATAGCGCTTTTTATCGAGCACAAAGCACTTTACAATCAGCATTGAAACACACACGCACAACAGACACACACGCACGTACGCACACGCACGCGAGTGAACGCGTTCTTGCACACAGACATACACACACAGACCTACACACATTTCATCAAACACACTGAAAACACATGCTCACTGAAACGCACGCACACTTACACAAACATACACTTGAACAAACATGCGCACATGCACACACATACACACTCAGACACACACAAACACTCACATACAAAAAAACACCACAAGGACCACAATGGATAAGTTGCGAATGTGTCCGGTTTTCAGCTTTTCACTGGTCTGCATACTGCCAACACATTCCGATTTCGGAGGAGCTCAAAGGAGAAAATTATTTGTATATGTGTGTGTTGGTGTATGTGTAGGTCACAGGTGTGTGTCTGAGAGTAAGAGAGAATATGAGGGAGAGATACATGATTATACATATATTATTGTTGTAATCTGATTTTTTTACCTTTTTTTTCTCTTATATTGGTTGTCCATCCATCCATGTACATGCTTTTGTTGCTATTGGATTGTGTCTTGTGCAAAACCAAAACGATTTCCTTTGTATTCCGATGCATTGGCTGATTAAAGAATCTTGAATCTTGAATGGGTCAATAAGTCAGATAGATAGTAGATGACAGAAAGCAAAGGGATAAGGCAGAGTCAAAGTGTGAGAGATTAGAGGAAGTTACAAGCACAGAATTTCCAGAATGTGGGGGAACTATTGCTGCAAGAGACCCCCCGGTAACCCCATGGGGTGAGACTCGTGGAAAGAGAGGGGTGGTCGAGCTCCCCATATGGAAGCACTAGGCATCCACCCACTGCCCCCGACTGGAAACAAAATGGGTAGATCTATGTGTACCTTTGTGTTTGGGGGGGGGGGGGGGGGGGGGTTGAAGGGCCATGTTAAAAAAAGGCAAGACGGTAGCAGGAGAAGATAATATATTCAGTCCACAAGTTTCTTGATCTCTGAATGAGATGGATTTTATTCGCTTTTAAAACAATCAACCAAGTTTGGGTTTGGCTCAGTCGTACTGATTGTGTAAGCTAAGACAGTCTATATTATTCTCCTGGTCTTTAGGCTGTCTGTATGTGTGTGCGTAAATCTGTGTGTGACAGTGTCCATCTGTGGCGATTTCTGTGCGCTAGTTTAACAGATAATTTGGCCTAAAATTGACATGTTTCTTCTGTTTTGTTCCTTGTCTATTGGCCACTGCAAAGAACACCTTCTGCAAGAGTGAATGCCCTCGGTGGGTGGGGGAAGATGGTTGAGTACTGACCAAACAAGGGAATAACTCTTGCCAATAACCCTATTTGAGGCCACTTAATGGCTGCCTTTTGCAAGAATGAATGCCCTTTTGGATACTGATCAACAAGGGCTTAACTCTTGCCATCAAGGGCGTTAATAACTCTACTTGCAGTGGCCAATAAAAATGCATCACTATTATACATGCAAAGAAGATACACTAGTTGTAATGTACGGGCAGTATTTTTACTGATGCAGCTATCTGCTCAAATTCTTTCTCTCTTTTTTTTGGTGTGTATGTTTTGACGATGATGATAACGACGTTGGTGATAACCAGTGATGATGACACAATGATGACAATGACAGCACTTGAGGAAAAGAAAAAGGATGGAGGTGACTATGATGACAATGAGGATGAAGTAGGTAATGCCAATTGCAACAAAATGTGATGGTAATACTGATAGTGGTGATGATGATGATGATGATGAGCATGATGATGATAATGATGATGATGATGATGATGATAAAGAGCAGGGTGGTCTTACCTTGGCTTGTGCTACTGAGTTTTTTAACCGCAGGTTGTCTGGGTCTTGGTCTGACTGGCCCTTCAGTTTGAAGTATTTCTTGTTCAGCTTATACCGGTTGGCAGCGCAAATTTGAAAAGCGATGACTGCAACACACACACACAAATACATGCAGAGTGACACACACACACACACACAGAGTCACACACACAGTCACACACACACACACACACACACACACACATGACATGTACTGATAAAACGAATGTTAAAACAGTTTCACTCAGCTAAAGCTTAGGCTCACCTCAGAGCTTTCGGGGTAAATGTACATGTACTGTTGTTATAAATAGTTAATCTCCTCAGGTTTAGTAATAATTGTGCTGGTGCTTGAAAAAACATCATTTCTGCATATTACAATTTTACATATTTGAGAATTTGCTGCCACAAGGCACAACTATGACTCATTATAAATATATGTATATACCCCGGTAATGGTATGCAAGAACAATCTGAAAACATGACTGTTGCTTTTAAGGGGCAAACACACTGCATACAAATCGATCCCAATGCGATCCGATTGTAACATTTGTGAGGCATGATTCTCATGAAATTCTACCGTCTAAATGAATCTGATGAAATCCAACTATTTATGTTCATTTGCAGTCCCCCATACACGAATCTGATGAGATATCTCTATTTTTGTATCAGAGTCAGACATTTGGTTTGATTCGTGTATTGGGATCTCCTTGAGGATAGTGAGCGAAAATAGTAGAATTATTTTTAGACGGAAATATTTCACGTGAATCATGTCACATCGTCACAATCGGATCGCATTGGGATTGAATCAAAGGCAGTGTGTCTGCCTCTTAACTCATTCAAGTCGTTCCTGCCATATATGTCCAGAAAATATAGCTGTCAATTTGATGCATTTGCTTCAAGGGAAGTAAATCTATGCGCACCATACCTTGGTCACTTCTAAACTTACTTCAATACCTTAGACCACAATTTTGCCTCTGACTTCGCTTTTGTAGTGATTTGTTGTGGGGAAACAATCAGTGTACAGTGTTTATATATAAAATTTAAAAAAGTCTGATCTACCACTTTCCTATGTCTAAACCTTAAGTAAAAACCCTTAATCTTCTTTCATTTCTCCTTTTGTTACTTTATGTATGTTTTGCATGGCTGGAGTGATTTGTGAGTTTTTTTAATAATTCAAAATCATTGCGATGCGAATGAGTTAACAGTGATAGAAAGTTTGTTATGCCTGCTAAACCATCTCTTTACCCACATGTGCATCAGCGGATGGCAGCATAAAAACTGACCAACCAGTTACCTGAGCTTAGGGAGCCAAAAGAAATCACTCCATTAAATTAGTTAACCCCCCCCCCCCCTCTCTCTGCTTATGGTAATGTATGTTCGTTTTCTTTGCTTTGCATGCCTTTCTTATTTATTGAATTCTTTGCTTTGATTTTCTTTTCCTTTTCCTTTCTTTCCCTAGAGGACTGGCTGAAAAAAATTATTTATACTTACTCTATTATCCTCAGAAAATAAAAGTTATTCATTCAATAAAAGCATTCAATAAAAGTTATTCATTCATTCATTCTCTCTTTATTCCAAAGTATGAAAAGCTCAGCAATCGATAGATGGCTTGGAAACAGTGATCAATAGCAGTTTACCGATAACAAAGATATTCTAAAAGGGTAAGATGGATTACTTAAAAGCTCGGCGAACCGGGCTGATAGAGTTATCGTTAGTGCGGACGTGTACACTATTCACAGTGGAGGCTATCCAAAACCTCGGACTGGAACTTGAACGGAGAATTCAACTGGCCTATCGATGTGTAAAATGCGTCACGTTTTAAAGGGACATAACCAGTGTTTCTGTCCTCACTACTCATATAGGGAAAAGAGACTGGCTGTTTATCTTCCCATGTACAGTCTTTGCTGATAATCAATCCAATAATCAATAACCAGGGAAGTAGTGTGATTTTCCAACACCCTGCATCTAATTCTAAACCCTAATGTGACTGAGCTTCTGAAGGGACTTTGCCTTATAAATATATTCACCAGCGTGAAAGGCTAAGAAGAAGAAAAAAAACATGCAGAAAACAAGACTGGGAAAAAAGCTTTGTTGACTAAGGTAACAAGCTCTCGGCAAATATGCCATATTTTTTGGACAAAAACTCAGATTTTGTTATTATATTTTATATTATATTATTTTCTTTATTATCAATCGTATTGTAAGGCGCAGGGGTCTTCTTCTTCTTCTTCTTCTTCTTTGATCGCTCAGACAAGTTTCCTGTCAATTATGAGTGGAGATGCGTCATGCTGCCGTTATGCGCCTAACTAAGACAAAGTTAGGCCCAGCAAGTCCGACTTCGGCTGGAGGAGGAAATCTTTTTGAAAGTGTTTCGTGAAAAAAAGGCAGGAGAATGGACCGGTAAGGCAGAAAGATAGTAGATGATAGTAAGAAAAGGGAAAAGGCAGAGTGAAAGAGAGTGACAGATTAAAAGAAGTTACAAGCACAGAACTTCCAGAAAATGGGGGAACTATTCATACAAAAGACCCCTCGGTATCCCCATGGGGGGGGCACAGGGGTCTCAATCTGGGGAGAGAAAACAAGTATTGCTGTACAGTCCCAAAAATATGGTATTTACTAAACCAAAAAGGAGTTTGTACATTCCAATTCTTCTTCTTCTTCTTCTTCTTCTTCTTCTTCGATCACTCAGACAGTTTCCTGTCAATAATGAGCCCAGATGCGTCATGGTGCCGTTATGCGCCTAACTAAGAAATAGTTAGGCCCAGCAAGGTCGACTTCGGCTGGAGGAAATCTGTTTGAAAGTGTTTCGTGAACAAAAGGCAGGAGAATGGACCGGTAGGGCAGAAAGATAGTAGATGACAGTAAGCAAAGAGAAAAGGCAGAGTCGAAGAGTGACAGATTAGAGGAAGTTACAAGTACATAACTTCCAGAAGGTGGGGGACTATTGAAACTAAAGACCCCCTCGGTATCCCCACGGGGAGGAGGGGGGGGGGGTGCAGGGGTCTCAATCTGGGGAGAAAAAAAAGGTATTGCTGTAAGTCCCAAAAATAAGGTATTTACTAAAACAAAAAGGAGTTTGTAAATTCCAATGTCAAAAACACTATAAAGCATTGCCCATAGATCTGTGAGTGGCATTTAACTGGGCACCACAATCTGACAATGCAAGCACAATCATGGCGTTAGTCGCCACAGATTTGGCATCATTCATATCATATCGACTTGTGTTACAACATCACTTAACAACGTACAGGGAAATACTGTGAAAGAGCTTTTTGTTTGATCAATATGTTGGCAAGTGACTGAAAACAGTGAAGGAGTGGCTACCATGAATAATGGATCATGTATAGTTTAGACTAAGCAAGTATGTACTGTATTTATTAGGTACTTTATAGTCACAGAGGCGTCTCTGTGAAATTCGGGTGGCTCCCACCTGGAGAGCGTGTCGCAGCCAGAGGCGCGCCACCCAATTTTTTATATAATTTTTTTTGCATGCGAGTTTTGTGTGACTGATGAGGAAGGAAGGGGGGGTACATTTTGACTAAATGACAACTTTTTGATGCCACTGGGTTTAAAATGTGCTAAGTACATGGGCACACGGAACCTCGGTTTATCGTCTCATCCGAAAGACTCCACATTTAGATCGTAAAGGCTTATGTAAATTGAGAGGAAAAATCCCCTGTACCCAGGTTCGAACTCGGGTTTACTTGATCCGAGGCGAACGCGATACCTCTGTGCCACTCTACACCTATGACTTGAAAATTATAAAGAGATATATGGTGTTTAAGTGTGTGAGTGTGTGTGTGTGATTCCGATTCTGATGACTAGGAAGTCGAAAGGGCCACTTTTGTGGCAATTACCGGTAATCGACGAAAAAACTTGGAGAGAGCACTTAAAAAATAAATTCATAAATACAAATACTACAGTGGAACCTCCCTTAGAAGATCTTCAAAAATCATCCAAAATGAGGTCTTATAAGGGAGTGGTCTTATGAGGGAGGTAATTTTAATACTTAGAAAGAAGGGCAATGTCTCAGAGAAGTAGGTCTTATGTGGGAGGGAGTCTTATAATGGAAGGTCTTATAAGGGAGGTTCCACTGTATAGATAACCTGGCTTGCCAGTGCACGTTCTGTGTGTGTGTGTGTGTGTGTGTGTGTGTGTGTGTGTGTGTGTGTGTGTGTGTGTGTGTGTGTGTGTGTGTGTGTGTGTGTGTGTGTGTGTGTGTGTGTGTGTGTGTGTGTGTGTGTGTGTGTGTGTGTGTGTGTGTGTGTGTTCAAATTCTGACTTTTTCAGTAACATTGCGAGGTAACCAAAGTTACCACGTAAAAGTTGCGAGGTAGGTAAGCTCAAGTGCTGTTCTAGTGCAAGCGCACTAAAAGAGCACTTGCGCTCCAAGTGTCAAGTGTACTATCCGGGACAGAAAATATTGTCGGAATTATTGACGGAAAAATTCAATCTTCAAATCCCCTATAGAGACAGCAATTTTTCCGTAAAATGCAATAAAATGCGTTTTTCTACCTCGCAATGTTGGGTAAACAAGAATGTGTGTGTGTGTGCGTGCGCGTGTGTGTGGTGTGGGGTGTGTGTGTGTGTGTGTGTGTGTGTGTGTGTGTGTGTGTAGGTGTGTGTGTGTGTGTGTGTGTGTGTGTGTGTGTGTGTGTGTGTGTGTGTGTGTGTGTGTGTGTGTGTGTGTGTGTGTGTGTGTGTGTGTGTGTGTGTGTGTGTGTGTGTGTGTGTGTGTGTGTGTGTGTGCATGTGCATGTGTGTGTGTGTGTGTGTGTGTGTGTGTGTGTGTGTGTGTGTGTATGTGTGTGTGTGACTGAGAGGGAGAAAATAAAGAAGAGAGGCAGTGCACAGACCTCCCATTATAAGACTCACTCCCACATAAGACCTATTTCTCTGAGACATTGCCCTTCTTTGAAAGTATTAAAATTACCTCCCTTATAAGACCACTCCCTTATAAAACCTCATTTTGGATGATTTTTGAAGGTCTTATAAGGGAGGTTCCACTGTAATATGTACTGCTCCAGAAGGCAGAAGGCTAAAAACTTAGTGGAGGGGACCAAAGCAAAGACACTGAAAAGAAAAGACTAACATCCGGTCTCTTTTCCCTATAATGAGTAGTGAGGACAGAAACACTGGTTATGTCCCTTAAAAACAGTACACATTTACACGTCGATAGGCCAGTTGAATTCTCCGTTCAAATTCCAGTCTGAGTTTTTAGATAGCCTCCACTGTGTGTGCTGTACTGTTCCCACTAACGATAACTCTATCAGCCCGGTTCGCCGTAACTCTTAAGTAGTCCATCTTACCCTTTTAGAATCTTTGACCAAAGCAAAGGAGTACAAACAACCAGGCATGGTAGTTTGGTACTGAAGGGGAAAGCCTTTTTCTCTGAAAATATTATGGGGGCTCATAAGATGTCTCTTGGTGTGGTCAAGGGGTAAAAAAGCCCTTCATAGTGATCAGGGTGCAATTTTTCTTGAAGATAAATTATACATAAACCTGTTAAAAAAGCATCTCCTCAGGCTTAAAACCCCCTCGGACATTTGCTTTTCTTCATTCACTTTTCTCTTCATTCAGAGAATTCTCTGAAGATTACTATGCCTGACAACACAAAGGAAAACTCAGCATAATTTAAAAAATACTTTTTTTTATAATAGTGTAATAGCAACAACTAGGGCTCCCAAACGTCCCGCAAAACAAGGGGTCCCAGGGACGCCTTCACTTACAGGATAGAGGGTGCTAGAGGCAGGATAGAGGGTCCCAGTGGCATTGCGAATGCTAAAAAGAATTTTTCTACAGCATCCGTGGGACCCCCGTGCACATTCTTTCAGAGGGTCCTTGAGAATTTTAGTGCTTCATAGACCCCCAAATGGGGGTCCCTGGGAGCCCTGACAAGAATATTTCTTAGTTAGTCACAGATAAGGTGCTTACAGCTAATAAAACTAAAAGATGCAAATAAATAGAGGGAAACAGGCAAAAAAACTGATTGCCACATTTGATTTGTAACGGTAGGTGAATTATAGCGGAGTGAAGATGACGAAAAACCTTTTAAATAACAAAACAATGGGTCTACACATATGATAAATATTCTTCACAATTTGCAATCAGAGACACTGTTTTGACATTTGATTGGACCTTCTGTGCTTAAAATCCAGAGAAATGACGCCTCTGTGATGTATGCCAGTCATTCATTTTTGGTGCTTGCCATTCAGTAATTTTTTTTCTATTTTGGAAATAGATCAGGTACTGTCAGCAGATAAGGTGCAGGGGTCAAACTTAAACTTAACTCTCTCAAGCCTTCAGACGCCAAATGTGGCCAATTTTTTTTTTAACCACTGGCACCTGTATGCGCCGATTGCGACCGCTGAACGCCAGGTCTAGTACATTCACTTTCACTTTCTCCCTACCCACAATGCAATATACTAAGTTAGTTCTTCCTGTACCTGAGACTCGCTGGTCTGTTTTTGGTTTTTACAGCAAGGGAAATCACCCACTAGTCTTTTTGAACGGATTTTTCAAAGTTTCGCCAAATTGTGGGGGTTTTCACGTGACGCGGGCAGTAATGACCCGGTAGGATGTTTTGAGTGCCATTACGGATTTGTTTTTCTAATTCATGGTTTGTTGTGTGACATTGTGTTAGCTTTCGAATGAAAATATCATCATTGCTATTCAATTATCATTATGCATCTTTCAGAAATAAAATGTGAGTTAGACTTCTGGGTGATTTGTTTAATGAAAAGATTTGGTGTGACGTTCGGAGTTACTCCTCTTCACTCGGTAGCTAGGATCGATTCTCGGTTCGAATGGTCAGTCATCATAGGGCTAAAGTGCAGCTAAAATTTAAAAAAGCGTATAATACAATAATAGGCCGAAAATGATGGTAACTTCAGAGCTTCAGATTGTCAGCAGGCCTGGGTCATTGACCCACTGTGATGATGATTTGACCCATCATTTTATGCAGCCAGGGGTCATATGACGCATAAAGTCTGCAATGAAATTTAAGTTTAACCCTTTCAATGCTAGCCATTCCTCAGCCAAAATTTACCATTAAACTTACCCGGGTAGAGAAAATATTTTGTCTGCAATATTGGGGATTCCTCTGTGACGTGCATAAAATAGCGCCTATCCCTACCTCCCAAAATGAAGAACATAAGGTCACTGGATACCAGATCCTCATTGGATGCCTTTCAGTGACATGGATGATAAATCATTGTGGTGCCAAGAGGCGACAGTGGCGATGAAAGGATTAATACTAAAGAGACATTACCGGCCTATTACATTGGAAATTGATCCATCATTTTCTGCAATCAGGGGTCATATGACTGTCCCATGAAGTTGAAAAACAATATGAAGCTCTGTAACTTGTACTAGAACTTGTACTCACTGTGTTGGTCTGCCACGGGAGGTCTGTCCCTGTCATGGTTATAACCCACCGCCACTTCATTGTGATAGTTACTGAAAGAGAACAAAGCAATAACCGTGTTAGTTTTTTTTAGTTTTTTAAAAGTCATATTGGGTCAGCTCTTGCATAATAAATGAAACTGAGAGAGAGAGAGAGAGAGAGAGAGAGAGAGAGAGAGAGAGAGAGAGAGAGAGAGAGAGAGAGAGAGAGAGAGAGAGAGAGACCAGAGTAGAGAGAGGGACACAGACAGACACTGAGACAGTGAGAGACAGAGACAAAGAGAGATAGATGGGACAGAAGGAAGAGAGAGAGAGAGAGAGAGAGAGAGAGAGAGAGAGAGAGAGAGAGAGAGAGAGAGAGAGAGAGAGAGAGAGAGAGAGAGAGAGAGAGAGAGAGAGAGAGAGAGAGAGAGAGAGAGAGACCAGAGAGAGAGACACAGACAGATACTGAGACAGTGAGAGACAGACGTCACAGAAACAAAGAGAGATAGATGGGAGAGAAGGAAGAGAGAAGAGAGAGAGAGAGACTGAGAGAGACCAACATTTCAGAGAGACAAAAGAGAGACAGAGAGGGACAGAGAGAGAGAGACACACAGACGGACACTGAGACAGTGAGAGACAGAGACAAAGACTTTGAAAGAGAGACAGATGGGAGAGAAGGAAGAGGTGGAAGAAAAGGGGATTGCTTGATATTATGTTTTTATGTTTATGACCCCAGCATACCTGCTCTTTAAACTTGATAACAGTACAATGGCTGCATAAAATCATTATTTTCGTTGGGACCCCCTGTCGTTGGGACCCCATGTTATTGTGCCCCCATGTCATTGGGACCCCATGACCTTGGCTTATGTCTCCAAACATTGTGACCCTGTGTGTTGACATTATCACCTTTTGTTGTGATCCCAACCCTAACCCTTTCCCTAAAAGTCTCCTCAACCGATCCTGCATGCTCTTGTGACTGTTTGTTGTGACCCTAACCCTAACCTGTACCTTTTACCCTAATAACCCTAACCCCTCACCCTATCCTACGACAGTACGAGCGCACGACACAGGGTCAGAATGACATGGGGTCAAAACAACACAGTGTCACAACATGGGGTCACAACAACACAGTGTCACAATAACATGACATAATTATAGATCTCGTCTACACTAGAAAGTAGAAGAAGAAAGAATTCTGTCCAAACACAAATTATCCATGCGGTACTGTACCAATATAAAATCAAAATGCCAATGATTCAATGCCACAGTCTAATAATAGTAATATTACTTTTTTTTCCAGGCAGTAAGGAGCTTACCGGTCTCCGACAAGAATGTGTGAAACTGAAAGTGAAAGCAAAGCAAATGAGCAGACGATCAGGACAATGGCTTAGTTTATTTTTACACAGTGGCTAGACAGTCATTCTTGCAACACCCAGACCATAATTATTCAGATTCAGGGGTCTTTTTACCCAAAAAAACCTCTGTTGGTACCCAAAAAAACAAGGAAACTTGAGAAAACCAATATAATCAGGACATTTTTATGTTGTCTGTCTTTTCTTGCTCCCATCTTACTATCCCTAACCCTATCCCTAACCCTATCCCTAACTTTCTGAGTTTTATGCGACTCTCGTTTTTTGGGGTACCAACAGAGGTTTTTTGGGTACCAATCGGGGTTTTTTCAATTTTTGAGTACCAACAGAGGTTTTTTGGGTAAAAAGACCCCCCAAAACGGGGTTTTGGGTGTTTCGACGGACTGCTGATTCAGGGATAGTAACTCTTCCTAGACCTAGTCGAATTTTTCGTCAACAAAAATGCATTTTCTTATTTTGTATTTTACGCATCCTGGTAAGGAATAGGGTTAGGAATATTACTAAGTTTTTTTCCAAAGGTGCCAGAATGGTCACCATGACCATACTCACTGACCGTGGGCCCTGAAGAGAAGAAGAAGTTGCGCACAATTTATGAGTCTCGTGCTCGAGCTTCGTATCCGTAGCCTGGAGAATATGAGATACGGGCCCGTACCCCCAGCTTCTGCCTTATTTTTTAAAAGTTACTAATATTAGTAGTACTAGTAGTAGTAATACTTAGCTAGGCCTACAAGTACAACTACAACTTGAACTAATGAACAAAACCACAATAACAAACAATCAAAAGATAGGGCACATCAAGAGGCCGCGAGGCCTGGCTGCCCTCAAGATCTGACCTGACCTTGTACAAGATTCAGAAAGTCAAACAGTTCTTTTTAATTTTAGTTCAACGCAAACGAATACCTTCTTTAGAGTTTGAATTCAATGGCATTTGTGTTGCTTTATCAGCAAAGCATAGGCCTATGTGACACAATCTGAACACCAAAACCAAAAGTAAACACCTGTAGAAAGTTGACAGTGAACTTCGCGGGGTTTCAAGAGTGCATACAATCAGCATCTTTTTACCGGATCTTGCTGGAACCTTCACCCACCCACCCCTCTCCCCAGCTCCAGGTCAGGGCCGGAACCGGGGGGAGGGGGTACCTGGGTTCCGTACCCCCCCCCCCCTCCTCCCATCACAAGGGCGGGGGGGGGGGGGGGGGGGGGGGGGAGAGAAAGAGAAAATAAGAAAGACAGAGATTTGATTTGATTGATTTACTTTAAAGTCTAGTGTTCACAACAATGGTGATATTAGACTCTCTTTTTTAAAGAATAAGAAAACAAAAGCACAACAAAAAAACACAACAAAAACAACAGCAACAAGACAGAGAGTCATACTTACTGTTTTGTAATTCTAAGGTACACAGGCCTACAACCAACAAACAACTATACGGCAAGTGTGTAGTGACGTTATTTTTTCACAAGAGACCAAACAAAACTACTGGATATTTCGGCGAATGCGCCTTTATCAACATAGACAAACAAGAAAACAGCAAACGGCAAATATAGCAAAAGGAGCAAAAAGCTGGCAACAAAAGGAGCAAACAAATACCAACAAGTTCAAAATCAAAAAAACAATACTTCCCCTCTACAGTCCAATGCGTAAAATCTAAGGTACAATTTAAAGGGAGTTTGGGCACTTTATTGGGTTAAAAATGCTTCAGCTTCAGGGGGCATTGCAACACCCACCCACCCTGACCCCCACCAGGGGCGTTAGCCCTAGAGCCCACCAAAGGGTAACATATCAACTCACCCCACCCTTGTTTGTAACCCCTTCCCGCCCCCTCTAATGTTATCCAGGTCCAGCCCTGCTCCTCTAAACAAAAAGAGTACAATATGCAATTTTGTGTGTACAACTCCTTGGAAAATCAACTCTGGTCGCCTGGAGCTTGGATGTCTTGGTGACAGATGGTGTCATCCGCAAACAGGCGTACTGTTTTACAGGAAGTATACCGTTGTTATCACATACCAATATTCCAACACACCCATTGGTACCACATACCATTAGACCCACATAGGGCCTACCGCTATTATTGCGGCCACAAAATGTAGGATTAAAGGAAGTGGAAACAAAGGTATGAGATATCAATGGTGTGTGGTAGCTATGGCATTCCTCCCTTCAAATGTATATCAGAATTGTGGGAATTAAGCAGTATGTGGGATTAGTGGTACCATGCATTGAAAATACACTTTGTGAGACCACTGGTATGTGGATCTATTTGTTTGTGGTACGATCGAGTGGTATGTGGGACCAATGACTGAAAAGCTAACCTGGCACATCTTATTATATTCCCACATACTTATGTTCCCACATACATTTACTCCTAGACTACAAGCACACATAACCATCAAACCCACCGTATGTGGGACAAAAGCTAAGCATTCTCATTGGTTCCTGAACACAAACAGCAAGCCATATATGTACCTCTTCTGAAAGCATTGCATCTAAACACCAAAATTAATGGTATGGAACGGTATTCTGCCAAATGGTGCTGGGTTGTGCCAAATAATACCATACAGTGCCAGTTGGAACCGAATGGTAGCCTACTGAATGGTGCTGAACTGTACCATATCATATCAGACGGTAACAACTGGTATCGAATAGCACTGAATTACGGGTTCTGTGGCTGGGAATGTGATAGTCGACAGAGTCTGAGTGGCGGAGACTTTTATTATTAATCGTATTTCTTTTTTCCTCCTCATTGTAAATAATGTAAACCTATTTTGTTCTCTATAATATCTATTACGATCTGTGTTTCTATCTGTTCGTATACATAATCAGTGTTTATAGGCCCTATACAATGCTTTGCTTATTTTATTTTATTTTTCTTGTGTGTACGTGTAGGCATTACCCATTGTTTGTAGTGTTTAGCTCTGAGCTCCCTGCAAAGGCAGTAGAGCGCTTTATAAATGTCCAGAATTATTTTTATTATTAATTGTAGGCCTACTGGGTAGTGCTGAATTGTACCAACTAATACCAAACAGTGCTGAATTGTAAGCTTGTACCAAATACTACCCGAATGATGCCCCAATACTGGTCATACTATGCCCCGGGACACATCCCCACTAATAGTGGTCATAGCTGTATAACTGTACTCAGGGTACACACACACTAATACTGGTCATACCCAATGCCCAGGGTACATCCCCACTAATAGCGGTCATAGTTACCTACACAACTGTGCTCAGGCCACATCCTCACCAGTACTGGTCATACTGTGCCCAAGGTACATCCCCACTAATATCGGTCATAGTTACCTACATAACTGTGCTCAGGCCACATTCTCACCAGTACTGGTCATACAATGCCCAGGGTACTTCCCCACTAATAGTGGTCATAGTTACATAACTGTGCTCAGGCCACACCCCTACCAGTACTGGTCATACTGTGCCCAGGGTACATCCCCACTAATAGTGGTCATAGACTCATACAATGCCCAGGGTACTTCCCCACTAATAGTTGTCATAGTTACATAACTGTGCTCATGCCACATCCCCACCATTACCAATACTTGTCATACTGTGTCCAGGGTACA
>CM065681.1:82771287-82773787 GCA_017654935.2 Phymorhynchus buccinoides
GTGTGTGTGTGTGTGTGTGTGTGTGTGTGTGTGTGTGTGTGTGTGTGTGTGTGTGTGTGTGTGTTTCCTCCTCCTGGCTTTCTCTCCCTCTCCACACCCACCCCTCTCTCTCCCTCCCTACCCCCTTCTCTCTCTTCTGTTTGGTTCTTTGTTGTTGTTTTTTCTTTCATTATACTGATCATAATGTTTTCTGTTTTCTGTTCCTGTTAAGTTTTCATAGATTTTTGATTGATGTGTATTTTTTATGAGGGCAGGATGAAAAAAAGCTGTCAGCTTATTCTTTAACCCTAAATAAAAATGATTTTGACTTGACTTGACTTGACTTGACTCGTCCAGTTCACGGTAGGCCTACAGTAAATAAAAGATCGGGAATGAATAAAATGAAGTAAAGAGAGATTTGGAGCAAAGTATTGTCCAGTGCCCCTCAGAGAGAGAGAGAGAGAGAGAGAGAGAGAGAGAGAGAGAGAGAGAGAGAGAGAGAGAGAGAGAGAGAGAGAGAGAGAGAGAGAGAGAGAGAGAGAGAGAGAGAGAGAGAGAGAGTTGAATTGAATTGGATGAATTTTATTTATAGCGCGTAATAGAATAAGCAAATGGTACATGCTTTTTTTTTTTTACATCCAGCCCTCTTAAAGGGGCATCCTGACGGATGAGAGTTTGCAAGAAACACGTCGATGTCAGCAGAAAGACAGTCCAAAATGGCTTCTTTCTCCGGCATCTCCGCCAAGGAGGAATCGCCGTTTCGACGGTTTGATGTATAGGAAACCAGAGCAAAGTGAGTGTTGTGATCCTTGAAAAGGCTGTCTTTCTGGTGATCTCGACGTGTTTCTTGCAAAAAATCATCCGTCAGGGTCCACCTTTAAACCAAAGTCTTGTTATGTGTCGAATCAATCTAAAACGAACAAACTACTGAACAATCGAGGAATTATTATTATTATTATTAACATTATTATTAACATTTATATAACGCCTTATCAAATGAATACTCTAGTCGTTTACAATTTTTTTTTAAAGAAAAAAAAAAAATTAATTTAAAAGAAGGAACAAAATAATTGGTTTGGGATGGGGTGGGGGTGGGGGTGAGCATACTTCAATTAAAAAAAAAAGGTGGACAAAACTAGAGAAGACGATGGGCAATGGGAAAGATTGCTGTAATGAAAAAATGCTAGTGCTTGAGAATTTCCTTCCATAATCTGCAGCTAGGCCTAACATTTTTGATAGTTATGCGGAAAACTCCACTGGTGTTATCTTTGTCAGTGTTGATACCATATAGGGCCTATTGCGTGAGTTGTACTAGGGCCTACTATGATCGAAATTTCTCAATCAATATAAATATTACACTGTCAATGCGTTAAACAAATTTCAGGGAGTGGCAATTTTCATAGGCACTACCCTTTTTAAATCGAAAACTGACGAACCGGCCACTGCGGCCACCACTATCCACCCACTAAAACAAACCACCACCACCACCACCACCACCAAGTGTATCGCCGAGCGGCAGATAAGTTCCCGAGCGGCTGAACTAGGGCACATAACAGCAACATAACGCATCTGCGCTCCAATGACAAGAAACTGAGCAATTGCAAAAAAGCTTAATCAATAATAAATGTCTCAAAAATGTGTGGTTGTAAATGACCTGTAATGGATGGTCCCATCGGCAGACTGTAACCATTGTGATATTGACCTTGACCTTTATTGTACTAAATATTCCGAATTACCATAAGCCAATATATCTGCATACCAAATTTGGACATTGTAAGTCCAACGATGTGAAAGATATGGCGACAAGAAAAAACAATGTTTTCAAGGTCAAATTTCAAGGTCAAGGCCAGCGTGGCTATTATTTTTGTATGGGACCTTTTGTATACCTTGATGCACCACCACAGTACATTTGCGATTCCAAGAAACAGTTCTTGAGATACAGCCTTGGGGTTCGACCCCGTGATTCGCACGCACGAGAGCACAGACAAATTCGTGATTATGCTGTAATGTTATAGCCCTTTCATCAGAAAACATTGTGAAAACTAGAGCGTTAAGATGCTAAATCATCAACCGCGCGGCAGCGTTATTTGGCTCCAGTGACCTTGACCTTTGACCCATAACCTTCATTATCGAACTTGGCCTAGATCTTCCTACTACCTACCCGCATGCAAAATTTGAGCACCCTAAGTTCAAACGCTAGAGAGGATACATACAAACATACAAACACCACCTCAGACACGAGTGAAAACATTACCAATCCGCTCTCTACGATCACGGTTGGTAAAAACCGAATTGAAATACGTGCAAAAGTTCGCGAAATATTAGCGATTAAATGTTTTGGGTTTGAACTCGTTAATCTTCATGATCTTGACTTTAAAATAAAACTAAACAGTCAGTCGATAGATAATATCCTCTGAAACTTGTACATTGAAGGTGATTTAAATAGACTGAATGGTTTTCAAGAAAACGCGGGGACGGACGCACGGACGCACGCACGGACGGACGGACGGACAGATGAAAC
>CM065681.1:82786287-82788787 GCA_017654935.2 Phymorhynchus buccinoides
TCGGGGTCGGGGTCGGGGTCGGGGTCGGGGTCGGGGTCGTCCAACTCCCCGCATGGAGGCACGAGGCATCCACCCACCGCCCCGTGGGCTTAATTAATGAATCAAGATCAACTATTAATTCCCCACCAATGACTCACCTCGTCTGAGAAGAGTACATAAAACCCAGCCTTTCTTCGGAATAAAGACAGACGATGTCCCCGATGCTCAGAGTATCATCCATGATGGAACCGATCTACAAACACCTCTCTTCTCTCTTTCCTGGCTCCTTTCCTCCTCCTTCTTCTTTCCCCCCCTCTCAATCTTGAGATGGTGTCAGAGCAACATTCTGGAATTAATAATTCCCCATGGCTGGAACTTGGTAGGTGCTGTAGGTACCAGAAACACTCCTGAATTTCTGAAACTAATTCCTTCCAGTAAAAGAAAGAAAGAAAACCCACGAAGAAATAATAATGATCACGGCAAGTGCCTGCTTAACTACATGGCTGCAATCCTTTGCCTAACCTGTTTTGGAAACGAAACAGGGTCGAGATCACACACACACACACAAAACTGTAACAATTTAATTAAAGTGATTTAGTAGGCACGATCGAACTTTAACAAAAGATCGAATTGTTGTGAAGACTTTTTTTTTTAGTCACAAAATGGCCATGGAAGGTTGTTGAGTTCCTACTACCTAATAACAAGTCTTAACAGAGTCATGACAGTTTTAGTGACACTTTTTTGTGAGTGTGGTTACTACTGTAGGTTCTAGCTACTACTATTCGAGTCAAGTGCTTCTTTCTTTCTTTCTTTCTTTTCTTTCTTCTTTCTCTGTTGGTTCGTTCTTTTCTATACAGACCCACCACTACTAGCACACACCCGATCAGCAAAGCTTCGATCTTTCTTCTTTTTTGTGTGCGCGGCACGAACCAAGCTTAGGCTAATTGAACGGTTGGGTAGTACTAGCTAGTAACGGTTGGGACCGGGTAGCGGTGGGTGGGGGGGGTGGAGAGAGAGAGAGAGAAAGAGAGAGAGGTGGCCGGGTGGGGGAAGTGGGAAAGGGGTGGTGGTGGTGGTGGTTTGTACAAGTAGACTCACCGGTATATACCGCACAGTAGGGTGAACCGGCTTTTTTTAAAAACCTAATTCATATGAGCATAATGGATCAACTATGGACACTCTCTTCTGTGTCTGTCTCTCTTTCTCTGTCTGTCTGTCTGCCTGTCTCTCTCTCTCCAGGGTTGGGTGGAAAAGAAAGCATGTAACTTGCTTATCTCATGTTCCCTGGTTAAATGAAATTTCGTTTTCGTTTTCGTTTTCTCTCTCTCTCTCTCTCTCTCTCTCTCTCTCTCTCTCTCTCTCTCTCTCTCTCTCTCTCTCTCTCTCTCTCTCTCTCTCTCTCTCTCTCTCTCTCTCTCTCTCTCTCTCTCTCTCTCTACCCTCAATAAAAAAATTCGAGTTCGAGAGTTCGAGTTCGAGTTATCTCCCTCTCTCTCTCTCTGTTTCTCTGTCTGTCTGTCTGTCTGTCTGTCTGTCTGTCTCTCTCTCTCTCTCTCTCTCTCTCTCTCTCTCTCTCTCTCTCTCTCTCTCTCTCTCTCTCTCTCTCTCTCTCTCTCTGTCTCTGTGGCAGAGCAGAGGGCATGTAGTTTCCTTTTGTATGTATGTATGTATGTATGTATGTATGTATGTATGTATGTATGCATGCATGCATGCATGTATGTATGTATGTATGTATGTATGTATGTATGTATGCATGTATGTATGTATGTATGTATGTATGCATGTATGCATGCATGTATGTATGTATGTATGTATGTATGTATGTATGTATGTATGTATGTATGTATGTATGTATGTATGCATGTATGTATGTATGTATGTATGTATGTATGTATGTATGTATGCATGTATGTATGCATGTATGCATGTATGTGTTTGCCTGTCTGTTTGTCACGGTGTGTGTGTGTGTGTGTGTGTGTGTGTGTGTGTGTGTGTGTGTGTGTGTGTGTGTGTGTTTTATTGTTTTAGTTGGTATATTCTAGTCACAGAGACTTATCTCTGTTAAATTCGGGCTGCTCTCCCCCGGAGAGCGCGTCGCCGCAAATGCAGCACCTACCCAGCGCCTGTGTCTGTCTAGTCTGTCTGTGACTGTCTCTCACGATGTGCGCGTGCGCGCGCACGTGTGTATTGCTCATTTTGAGGCATGCGTCTCACCCCTTCCTGGGAGTTAAGTTGGTTGCCAATGACGCGACAAAAGAAAGGGCTAGGCTGGGTCCCACTGCTGTAATCCTAAACAGCGACAACGGACCGAATCGGACCAGAAACGGACCGAATCGGACCAGAAACGGACCGAATCGGACCAGAAACGGACCGAATCGGAACAGAAACGGACCGAATCGGACCAGAAACGGACCGAATCGGACCAGAAACGTACGGAAACGGACCGAATCGGACCAGAAACGGACGGAAACGGTGGTTACGCTAGGACTACTTCCGGCTAGGACTACTTATCTCATAGAGG
>CM065681.1:82793787-82816287 GCA_017654935.2 Phymorhynchus buccinoides
ATAGTAAATATAACTAGTAGTAGGATTTTTATCAGATTTATTTAGGCAGTAGAATTTCACGTGAATCATGCCTCACATTTTAGGTTAAGGTTAGGTGCATTAATATAGTCACAGAGGCGTCTTTGTGAAATTCGGGTTGCTCCCACCTGGAGAGCGCGTCGCAGCCAGAGGCGCGCCACCCAATTTTTTTTTTTTTGCATGCGAGTTTTGTGTAACTGATGAGGAAGGAAGGGAGGGGGGTAAATTTTGATCAAATGATAACTTTTTCGTTGCCACTGGGTTTAACGTGTGCTAAGTGCATGAGCAACACGGGACCTCGGGTTTATCGTCTCATCCGAAAGACTCCACGTTCAGACCGCAAGGCCTAGTGCAAAGTGAGAGGAAAAATCCCCTGTACCCAGGTTCGAACTCGGGTTTACTTGACACGAAGCGAACGCGCTACCACTGTGCCACTCTACACATAATGTAAAACTCGGATCGTAGTTAATCGAATTGTACGCAGCGTGGCTAAGCCTTTAGTGTGCTGATTATTCTCCGAACAATTGACAGAGCCGTGTGTCCTGAAGAACATGATATTTGGTGCACGTAATTACTTTGATACCAAAACCTACCATTTTTGTGTTTCCATTGTCCTCTCTGCCTTCTGAAAGGTGGACCCTGACGGATGGGTTTTTAGCAAGAAAAACGTCGAGATGACAAGGGCCTGTATTCACGTTGAGATAGCATGAGCTTAGCATGATGCTAACTTAGAAGCTCTTCCAAAAGTCCTATTAAATCCTACAGGACATTGGAAGAGCTTCTAAGTTAGCATCATGCTCAGTCTCATGCTATCTCAACGTGAATACAGGCCCAGAAAGACAGCATTTTCAAGGATCGGGACACTAACTTTGCTCTGGTTTCATAGAAACCAAACCGACAAAACGGCTATTCCTCCTTGGCGGAGATGCCGGAGAGACAAGCCATTTTGGATGGGGTGGGTGGAGGCCACTCATTGTGGTTGAAGCTTTTTCTTCTTTGTCGTGCAGTAACGAAAAGTAGAGGTTATATTTCCTTTGTTGTGAGCGACACTCCTTTTGGTAAACTGTATAAAATTTAAAATTAAAAAAGATAAAAAGGTTTGTATTGTGGAAATTTCATGCAAACGGTTTGGTCTAAACTCAGGCGGCCATTAGAAAAGAGAATGCACATACCATTGAAATAATATGACTTCCAGCACCTCCGCCAAGGAGGAATCGCCGATTTGACAGTTTGAACTCTAGGAAACTAGAGCAAAGTGAGTGTTGCGATCTCTGTAAAGGGTGTTGTTCTGGTGACCTCGACGTGTTTCTTACAAAAACTCATCCGTCAGGGTGCCCCTTTAACTCGCACATAGCGCTGCCGGTGTTACCTACTCTTCTGGAAAAGCAAGCGCCAACATGAAAAGGGAGCTCCTCACCCCCTTTTCTGAGAAAGCCACCAACAAGCCGATTCTCCCTGAACAACAAACTACAAGAAATTCAGTTGATCAAAGATCAACAGTAGGCGAAACAGTGTTGACATGTAGAAGAGTCGTTTGTTTGGCTTAGCACAATACTGTTAGATGAATTAATATGAAGTAGAACACTAAGGTTATATAAAAGCAATGTTCTGTTTTGGAGTTATGCATGAAATGTAAGAATGTGGCTGCCCATGTATTTGTGTCTAATTTATACTTTTTTAAAAAGTCTTGTTGATACTTTTGCATTGAACAAGCCCATACATAAAGATATTATGCTTATTTGAAGGTGAGAGACTTTGTGTTGTTGGCATGTTTCAAGGGGGAGCATCCATTTTAGCGACAGCAAGGCACTTTGGAGTGACCAAGCAGACTGTCCGGCTGTGGCATTGTTGATACGTGATAACAAGAACGACCTCTGACCTTCAACACAGTGGGTGCTCGAGTGACGACTCCTCAACAGGATCGGTTTATTACTGTAATACACCTGCTGAACCGCTTCCAGCCCAGCACAGTCATTACTTACACTATTGCTGGACTCGGGAGAATTAGGTCTAAAAAGTTGTTGCATTTGAAATGCCGAATTGATGAAACTTTTCTGTATCTAATGTATGAATTTGTGAACTTCAGAAACAAGTTAACGTTATAAAATATTCTGTGTTACTTTATAAAAAAACACAAAGAAACAACTTTTTAGTCCGACAGAGTTGTGTGGAGTGGGAAGTTTGGCTTGTGCGGCTGTTATCTTTTTCTATATTATTTGATTTATTTGTCCTGCACAGCTCACCATCTGATGGTGATCGTTGGTTTATAGGATTTATTTCTTAAATATATATATATATATAGACCAAAAGGATTTATTTCTTAAATATATATATATATATATATAGACCAAAAGTCTATTTTTAGTCATGAACAGAACTTTGTCAATGATGACGCATGCATGAAGTGACGTACAAATGTGTGAATGAATGACGTATGCACAGTTCAGTTACGTACATGGCTTTACGCAAAATACTTTATGAATGAAACATTGTAAGAATACCGTCTCCCTCTCCCTCCCCCCCCCCCCCCCCCACCCCCCCCCCCCCCCCCTCTCTCTCTCTCTCTCTCTCTCTCTCTGTCTCTCTCTCTCTCTCTCTCACTCTCTCTCTCTCTCAATCATTTTTATACACTCGAAAAAGGTTTTATACTGCAAGATGCGTGTGTGTGTGTGTGTGTGTGTGTGTGTGTGTGTGTGTGTGTGTGTGTGTGTGTGTGTGTGTGTGTGTGTGTGTGTGTGTGTGTGTGTGTGTGTGTGTGTGTGTGTGTGTGTGTGTGTGTGTGTGTGTGTTTGTGTATGTGTGTGTGTGTGCCTGTGTGTGATAAAAGAAGCGTAAGCAAAGCAATGGTCATTCATAACTTTACGTCAGTGTTGTTGCTATGTAGGGTCATCATTGTACGTCATTATTTTGTTTGTTTACGTGTGACTCTCTTTACCAGTGTGTGTCATTCCTGAAGAAGAGAGGACACCCTCTGGAAAGCTTGAATTAAAATTGGAACGACCACAGATTTGTTGTAGTTTTCTTTATTTTTGTTATATATATATATATATATATATATATATATATATATATATATATATATAAGTATATAAATATATATATATATATATATAGATATTTATATACTTATATATATATAAGTGTGTGTGTGTGCGAGAATCAGAAAGACAAAGAGAGAGAGAGAGAGAGAGAGAGAGAGAGAGAGAGAGAGAGAGAGAGAGAGAGTCTGAATGATTGTAGAAAAGAATTACATACTGTCAACTTTCAGACATACACTGTGTAACACTCAAACAGTATCAGTAATTAATATTTTATATAAAAGTCTAATTGACAAGAAAGAAAGAATAAAAAGTGAATGAAAAGTTGTGTTTTACGTCCTCTCGACCCGGGTAGGCACATATGGGACGTAAAGAATAAAAAGTGAATTTCAAAGTGTAATACATAACAGGAATGTTTAAAGAAATCAAGGCTTATAATATATTTTCTAACAGGAAAAGCAGTTGACACAGTTATGACATTCACAAGATCCTAGAAAATGGAGAACTAAAGAAGCAAACTGAAGTAAGTAACATTGTTGTTTATTATAAAATGGAAAAATTGTAAAATAAACTAGAATGGTTACACATGTTTAAAGTTTATTAATTATGAGGAACATTGTAAAGCAGTGCACCATTATACTAGAAATGTGTATCAAGATCATAACACTCTTTAGGGAAAGAAACACGGCATCCTTCAATGCAAAGGTTTGGTATGAAAAAGAAATTAAGTGAATTTGCAACACAGTGCTCCAGTATAGTTAATGTTATAACATTCTTTACTGAAAACAACAACAGAGGTTTAGCATGAAAAAACAAACACTGGTTGAGACTGCATAAATGTTGAAACAAAATTAAAAAGGACACTGCATGCATAGTTTGGTTTTTAATAAAATAGATGAGTACATATAAGATGGCTACATAAGATGTTTATATAAAAAGAAAAAACACATCAATGGACAAATGCAACAAAAGATAATACATACAGACTTAAACAGTACATGTACATTATAAAGATATTACTATTATTGAAGCAAAAAGTATGGATAGCATTATGATTGCATGCACCTAACCTATTCTTTTTTTTAACAGGAATTGAATATATTATCGTTTGCGAACACTCCCACATGCATTTGAACATACTGCAAAAAAAACATGTCAATAGACAAAATGAAACTCTAGAATAACTCTATGACGGATATTTCCGTGACAGGGCAGTTTATAGGTTACTGGAAGTTGACGGAAATATTTGTGATGGGGCAGTGAAGAGGCTAATAACTAATCACACATTCATAACTTAAAAGATTAAAAGAAGTCATGTGTTAATAATTTTGTGTTCACTAACAAGCAATAGGACTTGTATAAAACCAGTAACAGCAGAAGAGTAAAACACCATGTAGTTTTTTGGTAAAATATGAACATGTCTTTTTAAAAGTTACGTAAATATGAGCATGTAAAAAAAGATGTAAGGGTTATTGATCTATAAACCTCACATAATGACAAAGCAACAAAAATTAACCTTTACTTTAAATATGAAAGTAGTAATACATTTACAAATAACAACAACAAAAAACAATACAAGAGACACTGTTAGGAATAACAAAATGGAGTTATGAACAGTATCATAGATCTCATAGAAATAGTCAGTCTGTCACGAAGTTATGTAAAATATGAACATATTAAAAAAGAAGTTCATTAATGTACACAAACATCCATATAGTAACAATTACAACAACAAAAAGTTATGCATACACACTTGAATGCTTTCAGGTTAGGTTAACTTTAAAAGCGCTCATTTTGTTATTATTACAAACACCAATTTCGACTTGTGTCTTATTTGCATACAGATGTTAATTTGTAGTAAAACTTTGTTCAGACTGTTTGAAAAGATTATTTATGTTTAGTTTTGTTTTGTTAAATACAGCTGAGAACAGAAAGAGTAAGAAAGTGATTTTAGATAATGTTATTAGTCCAACGAGTCTAATAATGAAAGAACGTAAATTGTTATTAGTTCAATGAGTCTAGTGTGTTAAAGAAATAGAAGAAAGTTAACAGTGTTATTATTTCTTTTTCTGTGTTTTCAGGCCACATGGCTATAATGGGTAAAGTACATGTATGTGTGTCTGGTGTTCAGTACTCACTGGTCTAACACAATCTGATTTCGAAAGAGGTCAATGTAGACAAAAATATTTGCAATTTGTTTTTTAAAAGGCAGGAGAATGAGCCAACGAGTCAGAAAAATAGTAGATGATAAAAAAGAAAAAGAAAAGGCAGAGTCAAAGAGAAAGTAAAATCCTATGTAATTATTTCTTTAAAACAAACTGTTTAATGAATTCAGAATGCTAAGTATTATATAAAAAAGAAAGTTTAGTTTCTAATATCAGAAGAATGCAAATAGCAAAATGAACAGCCCTGCTTCACACTATTTTTCTCATAAATGAATACCGTCTGTGAAATGAAATCCCTTTGACATAATGACAACTGTCCGTCTGTTTTGAGGCCCTGTAAAGTTTTTTCCCGCCAAAAGGGCGAGGGGTAAAAATGTTATGTGTGCAGTCCTTTTATTATTTTTGTTGTTGTCATTATTATGATGAATGCAGTTTTTAATTATCTTTTTTGACAATGCATTTTGCAAAAGTTTAGTAATGCACTTCTGTGATTTTGCTAAAGTTTAACAATAGTGGTTACAAATGCCAAAATGACGATGAGGCCCTGTCAAGGGTTTTCTCATCATACAAATTACGCCTTGTCAACGCAGTTTTCTTACCATAGAAGAAGCAGAGTTCTGTTTCTGTCTAATGAAAGAAAGAAAAAGAAGCTGAGAGAGAGAGACAGGTGGAGACATTGTTGAGAGAGAGAGAGAGAGAGAGAGAGAGAGAGAGAGAGAGAGAGAGAGAGAGAGAGAGAGAGAGACAGACAGAGCAGGGAGAGAGACGGGAAGTGACAGGGAGAAAGACAGAGGTTAAAATTCCTAGCTCGCTATGCTATAAGACTGACTATTTGCGGCATTTTGCGACATTGAGCATGAACGACAAATTTCACTTTTTCTAGGGTTAGGGTTAGGGTTAGGTAAATGGTTCAAGTAACGAAAAAGTGAAATTTGTGGTTGTCGCAAATAGTCACTCTCATAGTAGCGAGCTAGGAATTTTAACGAGCTAGGAATGTTAACCCTACAGGCCTAGTATGTCGAAACAAAATTGGAAGCCATGTAAGGCAGAGAAAAAGAAACAGACAATCAGAGAGAGAGAGAGAGAGAGAGAGAGAGAGAGAGAGAGAGAGAGAGAGAGAGAGAGAGAGAGAGGGAGAGAGAGAGAGAGAGAGAATAATGAGGTTTAGCAGACGACACCAACTCCAGTGGAGAAAGTGTGGTCATAGCCAGTGTATATAGACTCTGCAAGCGGTAGAGCAGACTCAGCTGGCCCCTAGATACACAGGCTCTGCTAAGCAGCACGCACACACTAGGCCCTACTAGCCTAGCCTAGTTAAGAGAGAGAGAGAGAGAGAGAGAGAGAGAGAGAGAGAGAGAGAGAGAGAGAGAGAGAGAGAGAGAGAGAGATCAGACAGACAATCAGACAGACAGAGACAGACAGAGACAGAGCAGGGAGAGAGGCAGGAAAAGACAGGGCGAAAGACAGAGACAAAAAGAAATAGTATGTGGACACAAAATTGGAAGCCGTGCAAGGCAGAGAAAAAGAAACAGAGAGAGAGAGAGAGAGAGAGAGAGAGAGAGAGAGAGAGAGAGAGAGAGAGAGAGAGAGAGAGAGAGAGAGAGAGAGAGACGCAGTCACAGCCTAACTCTGTAGGCTAACATGTTCTGGTCACCAGTCTGTTAGGCTGATGCATATTCATGAAGTTCTCAATGATCCACATTACATGTAGAGTCGCACGCTCAATTAAAAGGGGCAGACAACTTCCATGACAAAGGGAAGACAACTCTGATGCGCCCAGCAGGTCACGTGCTCATCCATGGACCATGGAACTGGGCCCAAATCACATGACCTTCACAGGCAAAAGTCACGTGATACCCTGCCCGACACTAAAGAGGAGGCGGTCTCTTGACTGCCTCAATAATAAAATCATATAATAAAAAGTTAAGTGTCCGTGTGTGTGAGTGTCTGCCTGTCTGTCTGTCTGTCTGTCTGAAACACAAAACGGGCCTTATAACTCCGCCGTTTTTTGACCGAATCGCTTCAAATTTGCTGTGAGCCCTAACGGGGCGATGGCAACGGCAACTGAGGCGGCTGTGTCATTTGCGCGGTTTGGCAAATGCGCGAAACGCGTATCCGCCGGACTCTCGACGCCCGTATCTCCGGCATTTCTTCACATTTGGCAGGTAGATGACCTGGGATGGTGACTATCGGTGTGCCAAACCAGACGCGAATCGGTTCAGAAACGAGCGCGCTATATGCCGCTTCACCTTTTCACGAATAACTCTGCTGTTTCTTAACCGAATCGCTTCAAATTTGCTGTCAGGCTTGCTATGGCCCGGGTAAAGCCTGGCAGCAAATGTGAAGAGAATCGGGAGAGAACGTCACTCTCAGACCAGCGCCAACAGGAAACGGGGCCTTATAACTCTGCCGTTTCTTAACTGAATCGCTTCAAATTTGCTGTACTCAGCGTTACCAGTACTTGGCATTACCGTTACTAGGCGTTACCGTTACTAGGGAGAGCGCATCACTCTCAGAGCAGCGCCAACGGAAAACGGGGCCTTATAACTCCGCCTTTTCTTCACCGAATCGCTTCAAATTTGCTGTACTCAGTAAGGTGCGGGGGGTAGTAGAACGGGATGAGTGAAGAAGATGGAAGGAGGGAGAGAGACAAAAGTAATAATAATATTTCGCGGACCCGGCGAAACCAGTACTCAGCATTACCAGTACGTGGCATTACCAGTACGGTGCATTGCCAGTACTAGGCATTGCGCTAGTAATAATAATAAAATAAAGAAACGCTTTGCCGCATAACCCAGAAGGAAGGAGCGGTGGCGCGGTGGTCAAGTGGGTCCAAGCCTCGCGGTAGCCTTTGCTGAGAAGAAAAAATAGAAAGAGGGACTCTCTCTCTCTCTCTCTCTCTCTATCTTTCGTTCGTGTTCGCGTTCGTTTTCTCTCTCTCTCTCTCTCTCTCTCTCTCTCTCTCTCTCTCTCTCTCTTTGCGTTCGTTTTCGTTTCGTTTTCTCTTTTCTCTCTCTCTCTCTCTCTCTCTTCTCTCTCTCTCTCTCTCTCTCTCTCTCTCTCTCTCTCTCTCTCTCTCTCTCTCTCTTCTCTCTCTCTCTCTCTCTCTCTGTGAAATTATGTGCGTCTCCCTGTGCAAGTTTTGTAGAGTAACCGTATAATGTTTTGTATTTATATTTATGCATGTGCATGCGTCGAGAAATCCATAATAATGATCCTTGTATTTTGTAACCACCCCAATGACATGGGCCTACGGCCTATTCATTAAAAACGTTCAGTGTTCAGTGTTTTTCTCTCTCTCTCCTCTCTCTCTCTCTCTCTCTCTCTCTCTCTCTCTCTCTCTCTCTCTCTCTCTCTCTCTCTCTCTCTCTCTCTCTCTCTCTCTTCAGGCTTGATTTCGTTATGAGCAGTATTTACTTTTTAATATGTGTATTCGCTTGCAAATAATATGACTAGGTTTGCTTTTGTTATGAGTGTGTGTCTACTTTTTAATATGTTCATGCTAAAAATGAATAATGGAATGTAGGAATAGGTTTCATGTTGCCATGAGCACATGTATTTACATTTTAAATTGCGCATGCTAAGATGAGTAGGTAAAGTAATACTATGTTTGACTTATTATATGCATAGGTTTCTTCAAATAAGTACATTTTAATGATGAAGTATGATTGAGGTGTTTTTTTATCTTTATGTTTGTGCACTTCTCTATTTTGAATGTTTAAAGATGAGTGTGAAAAGTAGGATTGGGTTTTATTTTCCCGTGCGTATGCGCTTACTTCACATATTTTGAATGTTAATAATTAGTATAGTTAATAATAATAGATTTGATTTTGTTATTGATGTGTTACAATGTAGGGATGTTTTTTGCATGCTTTATATTACTTTGTATGTGTTTATTTTCGTTTTTCATTTTCTACTTTTATATATGTATTTTGTCCAGAGGGCTGGATGTAAAAAGCATGTTATTGCTTACTCTATTACCCTCTATAAATAAAATTCAATCAATCAATCAATCTAAAACAAAGGCTATCACTAGGTTTGAACCCACTTGACCGCCACGCCACCCCGCGGTTAAACGAGCGAGCTAAGTCGACCACTGCTCAGCGGAGGACAGTGCTCCAGCAAAAGCTAACCCCCTGTTTGCACACAGTCGTTTAAAGCGCTGATCATCGTTAGAGAGAGAGAGAGAGAGAGAGAGAGAGAGAGAGAGAGAGAGAGAGAGAGAGAGAGAGAGAGAGAGAGAGAGAGAGAGAGAGAGAGAGAGAGAGAGAGAGAGAGAGAGCATAGACAGAGACTGAGAGAGAGAGAGAGAGAGAGAGAGAGAGAGAGAGAGAGAGAGAGAGAGAGAGAGAGAGAGAGAGAGAGAGAGAGAGAGAGAGAGAGAGAATTCAAACTCAAAAATATTTTAATGTCAGACCTCCGGCCTATAACATTGAGGGTGCGCATATACACACATATTACTGAGAGAGAGAGAGAGAGAGAGAGAGAGAGAGAGAGAGAGAGAGAGAGAGAGAGAGAGAGAGAGAGAGAGAGAGAGAGAGAGAGAGAGAGAGAGAGAGAGAGAGAGAGAGAGAGAGAGATAACACACTGAACACTGAAATGTTTTAATGTACATTGGCCATGGGCCACAATACATCACGAGGAAGGGGAAAAATCAATACTATCAAACATAAGAGTTAAAGCTAATCGAAAAATCCAAATCTCATTCACACTTCATTCGCATCAACATTATCAGTTTAAATATTAAATAACTTGTGCTAACAAACATAATCAAAACTAGCCTAAGGATCCAAATCTCATTCCTACATCGCTCACATCGACATTAATAGCTTAAAGATTAAGAAATAACCTGTACTAACAAGCATCAGCAAAGCGAACCAAAAGATTCAAATCCCATTCACACACAATTCACATAATTTTTTTTCAGTTAAAATATCGATTGTCCTGTGTTTACTAACTTATCAAAACCAACAGAAGGATCCAAATCTCATCCATGAAATTTTTGTTGAGGCGGGGGGGGGGCGGGGGGGCGAAGGCGAATTGCCAACCGACAAAAAAATCTTTCACCAGAATTTTTCACTACCATCAGAACTTTTGTTGAACGGAGTGGGGAGGGGGGGCGTCTCTTCACCACGACTGAAACCATTTCAGCATTTCGCGGCCTACCTTGCACTCAAACACACCTGTCGCCAGCCGCTGTACCTTCTTTAAGGTACATCCTAGGTTGGGGGGGGGGGGGGGGGGGGGGGTAGTGGGGTGGGTGGGGGGGGGGGGGGGGGGGGGGGGGGGGGGTCCGGAAACTCCTTGCACGCCTGCCTACCTTGCCTTCTAACACTCAAACACACTATTTGGCATTTTATTGATTATTAAGCCAATCGAGTCATTTTCGTACTTTTCACCCTTCTATAAGGTACATTTTGGGCTACAGGGGGGGTTCCTCTTCTTTTTTTTGGCCGGGGGGAGGGGGGGGTAGGGGGTCCGGAAACCCTGTAACACCCACCCCCGCTGATCCGCCTCTGCACACACACAAACATGCACCCTGCCCGCACTCTCGCTCGTAACGAACGCTCTGCTATGGCAATCCGACTAAAGTTAACTATCCCAAGTGGACTGTTTGCCATTCTTCTATGATATAATAGCAAGGGCCACTACTGGTTTCACTGGAGCTGCTATAAAGCAGGGTCTCTAATAATCGGTAGGTTATTGGTAGATTCTGTCACATATGTCCTTGATATGAGTGTCAGTGTGCGCGCGCACAGACTCACAAGCACGCGTTCGAGCATACACACCCATACACGCTAGCTTGAATAACAGACAAGCATAGAAACACAAAAGTACAAAAGCATGCGCATAAATTGACAAGAACACGTTCAAAAACCCTTCCAGGATAATAAATAACGTATACATACATATAAGTGTATGCTTATTAGCATAATTATTATGCTTGGACACACCTTATGGTCACTCTTAGTACTACTAACACAGAACAGATATAGACCTAATATGCACGCAATCCATAAAACCAGAGAGAGAGAGAGAGAGAGAGAGAGAGAGAGAGAGAGAGATTCTGTTTCCGTGGATTAGTCGAAAGGGCCACTTTTGTGGCAGTTTATCGACGCAGACTTGGAGAGCACTTAAAAATAAATAAATAAATAAAAATAACACGAATGACCTGGCCAGCCAGTGCCCGTTCAGCAGGTCACCGGCATGATGCTAAGTACAGCAGTACCTTTTTTTCAGGCCTATGCTCTGATCTGATTATCTTTTTAGTCCCCGAGCCGAAGGTTCGGGGAGCTATTGTTTTTGTCTGGTCCGTCCGTCCGTCCGGTGTCCGTCCGTCCGGCCGGCTATTCGTCCGTTTTTTTCAATAACTATTCAGGCTATCATCATCACATTTGGTATACTAGTTGGCCAAGATGCAAGCTATCCACTGATGTATTTAGTTTTACATTAAGGTCAAGGTCGCGCCAGTTACGGGGTTCAAACCCCGAAACACATAATCGCTAATATCTCGCGAAGTTTTGCATGTATTTTAATGCAGTTTTTTTCACAACATTTCTTGATGAATGGTCTATAACACAGCAATGTCATAGTAGCAAAAGCAAAAATCGAACAGCACACAGTCAACTAGCAAACAAATAAATGCATACATACATGCATACATACATACATACATACATACATACATACATACATATATACATACATACATATATACATACATACATACATACATACATACATACATACATACATACGTACATACATATATACATATATACATGTATGAGAGAGAGAGAGAGAGAGAGAGAGAGAGAGAGAGAGAGAGAGAGAGAGAGAGAGAGAGAGAGAGAGAGAGAGAGAGAGAGAGAGAGAGAGAGAGAGAGAGAGAGAGAGAGAGAGAGAGAGAGAGAGAGAGAGAGAGAGCGTCACTCTAGCACAGCGCCACCCTTGTTTTCATGCTTTGTGAGTTCGTGTCATGAATCCATCCCACCGGCAACACAGTCATGGCCTTCTCCTACTAAATATCGGAATGGGCTTTATTAACGTGTGTGCGATCTCTTATGCATGTGTTCGCACGCGGGACCTTGGTTTTAAGTCTCATCCGAAGGTAGGAAATAGGAGTAAAGTGTCTTTCCCAAGAACACAACACCGTGGACGGAGCTGGGTTCGAACCACTGCACTCGCAGACCCGTTGGATTACGAGCCGGCTGGATGGATGGAAATCTGTCTAATGTCCTCCGGTCTTGAACAGACACATACGAGACACTAGTAGATATAAAGATGGTGGGAACGATCCTGGAGGCAATGCCCGGAGGCAGTGCAACACCAGGAAAGTCCCGAGTTTTTAAAATCAATATAGATATATGATAGTATGTGGAAGTTCAGTTTAACGTCGCGTATCGGCTTTCGCCATGTACGACGGGCTGAACAAACCAACCAGGGTATAAACAAAAATTTATATTCCTGAATCACTGTCTTAGCCAAAAGGCAGAGAAGCGATCAGAATATTGATAATAGTATGTTGCGACTTACCAATTAACTGAGCCTCTGGCCCCATAGGCAACACAGTGGTGTGCCACTTTAGATCACTTGCATAATATTGTGTTGCCATGGGGAAATAGTGAAAAATGTGCTCTTGCAACAGAGGTCTTAAACCTGCAAGCAACGAAACGTGTGTCTTGGCCACTACGCACAAGTAGACTGGAAAACGTGGGGGGGGGGGGGGGGGGGGGGGGGGGGGGGGGAGGTCTATGTTAGTGATTTGAGGTGTAAAGATTCCCTTTCTACGCATCCGACAAGAGCCTGACCGTAGCCCCGGTCTCAGGCAGCCCGGCACGAGGGCTGTAATTACGGGCGGGGATGCAGTAATTACAAACTCCAGGGATGCACCGGATCGTAAGATTCGCATTGTTTCGCATAGCTGCTCAAAGAAAAGGCCAGGTATTGGTAGATACGGACTAATCCGAAGACGGCACTCTCTTTCTTCATGTTCAAAATCTTTTCAACTTAAAAAAATGTTGAAAAGTGAAACAAATTTTCTGTTAAAGGGATACAACTCCTCAGCGCGCAAAGCTAACTAGGATAACCCCGCAACCCGAAAAAATAGTCTGGAAGTAAAAACCATGAAGGAGTGTGCAGATACACGCGGAAACCCATCTGCATATCCCATCCGCTTCTTCTTCTTCTACGATCGCTCAGACAGTTTCCTGTCAATTATGAGCGCAGATACGTCATGCTGCCGTTATGCGCCTAACTAAGAAATAGTTAGGCCCAGCAAGTCCGACTTCGGCTGGAGGAAATCTTCTTAAAAGCGTTTCTTGAAAAAAGGCAGGCGAATGGACCGGTAAGGCAGAAAGATAGTAGATGACAGTAAGCAAAGGGAAAAGGCAGAGTCTAACAGATTGACAGATTAGATGAAGTTACAAGCACAGAACTTCCATTTTTTTAAATTAAGGCTTTACGCCCTCTTCGGCCTTTCGGCCATGTGGGGCCACAGAACTTCCAGAAGGTGGAGGAACTATTTATACAAAAGACCCCCCGGTATTCCCACGGGGGGATCCCATCCGCTGATTTCCAACTTTCTTTCTTGATTGCGGATGGATTTCCGGACGGAATTTGCGCATAAATGTGCATACAGCTTAAAACGCATAGTGGAGAAAACCCAATAACTCCCAATGATAGTCTTCTCTCTTGGCCTCACAATTTCAGTCTTTCAAATGTTGTTTTTGTTTTTGCGCTGCTTTTGTGAATAGGCCTACATACTGAAAAGAAGTACTCACTTTCTGTGTTTTCAATGCAAACTCCTAGCAATGTTTTAGAGATTGTGTCCTTTCTTTTCTGTTTATTTTTGTTTGTGGCTCAAGCCACAAACCTATAACTCACTTTGTCGGTCTGTCGGTCGGTCGGTCTGTCGTTCCAAAATTGTCGCACATTTTGACAAAATGTCGCACTTCAAATCGAGGCTACACAGTTATCTGGAATTTTACGTCCTCTCGACCTGGGAAGGCACATATGGGACATAATCGAGGCTACACTTCAAAATTAATTGAGGCCGCTCTTTAAAATGATGTATTTGAAAAGCGTACAAAATAATAAACATACGTAATACAGACACTACAACAGACACGACGAGTATGCGGTGCTTCTTTTGATGAGTATAAGTAGGATACATAGTTTTAAATGTTTTCCAAAAGATATAAAAAGTTACGAAATGGTGCAGAGATAACATTCTGGTTTACAGATTAAAATTATCGAAAAGCTAGGGGAGGTAACTCATGATTGGAGTGGTAAACTAGACCGCGTGCCACAAACTATTGCGATTTTCGCGCTTGTTTTAGGTTAATCTTAGTTCAAATACACATTCATTTCAAAGTGCACAATAAAGCAGCAACAAACACATTGATACAATGGCTTGGAGTCAACACGGACTATCTTTAGATAGTCCATTGACATGTTATTGAACTTATTACGAAAACTAATAACTTGTATAAAAAAGACTGAAATGTAAAAAGCAAAAACCCCTTTTTGTCCGTCACCATAGGTGATAGGACTTTGCGATGGGCTGGTTTGTTGTCCGTCACCATAGGTGATCGGACTTTGTGATGGGCTGGTTTGTATTTTAGTTTTTTTGTTGTATGTTTGTTTTTGGGTTTTTTCGTGTGTTTTTTCTGTCTCTCCCAAGGATATCTTCCGAACGGGTTGGCAGAAACGCTTCAACTTTTGTGTGGAGGTGTGCCAACTTAATATCAAGGTCCAGGTCATGACCTTGGCGTACGATCTTGAAAACCGAAAATCTTTAAGGGGCCATAACTTCCACACCGTTGGTCTTAGAGTCTTCAAATTTGGCATGGAGGTACTTTGGCTTATGCCCTTTTTGATGATGGCATACAGATCAAGGTCAAGGTCACGGTCCGGGAGATCTGTAGGCCTTGAAAGTGGTAGGGGTCTACAAACTGGGTTTTAAGCTTTATTTTCCACATTTGTACTTGACAGAAGCGCTTCAGATTGTGTGTGGTACTGTATACCCTAGAGTAGAAAACATCCGAGCATAAATTATTGCCATGCTGACCTTGACCTTGAAGTTTGACCTTGAAAACCGAAATTTCCTTCTTTGCGCTATATATTTCTTCTTCAAGCTGTATCTCGTGAACTAGAAGACAATTTTGTGTCAGGATGTGACACTAAGAGTATAACACAGTCGTACATAAATTATCCCTCGGAAATAGAATGTCGCCGAGCGGCAGACATGTTAAATGCCACTGTCTCAGTATTAAGGATGTGCACCCCACCAATTAAGGGTGTGCATCCTGGAAAACGATTTGCACCAGTCAAGGGTGTGCAGGTGCATCACCCTACACTTGGCCTACACAAAAACAATTATTCTACGGGGTGTCGCAAGTGCGTGGTATTGCTGGTGACGGACATGTCTGCCACTCGGCAACGCCAGGGTGTGTAGGTGCATCACCATACACTTGGCCTACACAACAAAATTATTCTACGGGGTGTCGCAAGTGCGTGGTATTGCTGGTGACGGACATGTCTGCCGCTCGACGACGCCCTTGTTTATATTTCTGCAGTCATTGCTTGATACAAGTTTTTAGTTTTTGTAATAAATCCAATAATACGTCAATGGACTATTTAAGGATAGTCCGTTTTGACACCAAGCCTATAGGAGCAGCCTACAACAAGCAAAATACTTATACAAAGTACTCTCTCAATATTGTAAGTTACACAGAATTTGCTGAAATGGGATGTCGTTAGCCTATTGCTCTTATTTGTTTTCCCTTTTTGGGGACATTAGCAAATACAAAGATGGTGAGAACGATCCTGGAGGCAATTCCCGGAGGCAGTGCAACACCAGGAAAGTCCCGAATTTTTAACAACACAGATGTGTATTAATAAAAAAAATAAGGCAACATTTTTTTTCTTCTTTGTTTTCTTGGGTTTTTTTGGTTTAAAAAAAAAAATTCTATATTTGGTTTTACTTGATGTTGTTACTGTTTCATTGTTTTCTTTTCTTTTATTCTTTGCTTTTTTCCTTTCAGTCCGTGTTTTGCCCTTTCTTGCTTTTGTTTTGTTTCCATTTTGTTATATTTTCACCTTTTCCCTTTCTTCTCTAATCCTTTTCTTTCCTTCCATCCTTCTTTTCTGATTTTTCCAGGGTTACTCCCTCACGCCCGCGCGACCACCTCGTGACCCAGCCAAGATGGAGGGCGTGACGTCACGCCTGAAGTGCTGAGGTGTGCCGAGAAGCGGTGTAACTCAATTGCGCCTATTTTTAATTACCCCTATGCTCAATTGCGCCCGTTGAAGTCGTCTGTTGAAATGAGAACATTCTCACAGGTTCGTGAGAAAATTAGACATAATGGAAGGTTTGCATGAAATGAGAGTTTTGTTTCCGACGGCAGATATAACATTTCATAACATTTCTTATAAAGATGCATAAAACATGATTTGAAAAGCGTTTCTAGTTTTGATTTGACAGTCATCTGAAGTTTAACTTCTAATATACATCAATTGCGGAAACCAGGCGCAATAGACGATTTTCGAAAAAACCCACCTAGGGGAGAGCACTTCGTGAAAATTAGAGTTGATTTACCTCGACTTACTCGGCCCAAACCATAGCAACCATGGCGGCATGGCGTCGAAGCTTGTGAAACAGCAGGATGCCAGTCAGCGACTTGCAAACATTTTTTTTATACAAAAATAAGGGGTGGCCAGTGGCTACAACCTAATAGAACTTGCAAACTGTGACGTAAATATATAAATGACATCCATTTTTAGAATGACGCACTGCGTTCTACATGTTTGTGTGTCTCCTCAAACACACGATGCGAGGGCTGGGGATCTACCTGATGGTGGAGTAACTTTCCCCTACCTGACCGATTGAATTAGGCAAGATCACTCACACACACACACACCATGAAATTACTCCCCTTAATAAATTATTTCCGAACAATTCCTAATGGAGAGGCGCAATTGAGTAATTTTCGAATAGGCGCAACCGAGTGGTAACCCAGAGAAGGGAAAAGGGTTCCCCTGAAGCTGAAAATTGATAATGAGGGGGGGTGCCATGTTTGGTGGCGCTGGACCCGTGGCAATGTGATGATTGTTGTTTGCTGTAGCAGGGGCCGTTTCCCAAGGGCTAACGTTACGTTGCGCTCGCTCAAATCGGCAAAAAGAGACGGTCTAAGAAACACCCTTTGTTTGCCGATAGTTCGCGTGACGTTTTGTTCTTGCCAAACACCGATCAAGCAGCGAACTATTCAAGATTCAAGATTCTTTAATCAGCCAATGCATCGTAATACAAAGGAAATCGATTTGGTTTTGCACAAGACACAATCCAACAACAACGAAAGCATGCACATCGAATGGACAACCAATATAAGAGTTGTTGATTGGTCCATTAAAGTTTGGTTAAAATAATACTTTTTTTTACCAATCAGACAAGAGCTTGTAATATTCTTCGGCAAATGTTTTTTTAAGTGTTTCTTAGACCCCTTTTGGCGTAACAGTTACGCGCACGGCGACCGTCGTCTAGAGAAACTCCACCCAGTACTAGAGTGAGCCACGTCAGTGAATTCTTCACAAATCACGTGCTAGTTAGTCGTGAGTGTCTTGAGAGAGTTCTTCTTCTCGCTGGGTTTGAGGTCCCTGGGATCGGTGAAGCAAGAGGTGAGTGAATCCGTGATCGTCTGAGCCCGGTTCTCCGTGTGTGTGTGTATGAAAGTATGTATATTTTCTTTCTTTCTCTTCTCTTGTTTTGAAAGGTTATGGTTTAGCTGATATCTGAAGCCACGTTACGGTCATGAGTTTACCATAGCTGTTTTGTTGACGGAACTAGAGACAATTTAAAGAATAAAAATTATTCGGGTCAAAACAATCTGAACGGAGGGTTAAAAAATAATCTGCAAAAAGCAGTATACGTTGTGCCCAGAACATCAGAAGACTTAACAAAATTATCAAAACAACAACAATAACAACGTCCATTTTCTATTCTGGTTTTTTTGGTAATGTCATGGTTTAGCTTTAAACTTGAAGCATGGTTGTTTAAGGTAAAAAAAACAACAACAACCCAACACCGTGCAAAAGGTTAAAGAATAATCAGCAAAACTTTTGTTTTGTATTAACATGTTATTGATTTGTCCCTTTAAATATACACACACAAAGAAAACAGATGAATCAGAGACAAAACAAACCCCTAAACGGCCGAACAATCTGCAAAACTTAGTTTACAGTGTGCTCAAGACACCAGCCCTTAATTTGATGAAGTTCTACTAAAGCTTAAGTGGGAAACTAAACGTTGTTACTTTCTAAATTAAGTACAGTAAAACCTCTATTATAAGATTTCGAAAAAATCAGGAAAAGTCAGTCTTAGATCGGAGGGGTTTTATAATGGAGGTCAGTTTTATACATAAATTATAGTAACATACCTTACATCCGTGCCAAAGAAATCAGTCTTAAATGAGAGGAGGTGTTTTAGCGGAGGGTCTTATTATAGAGGTTTGACTGTATTTAGAAAGTAACAACGTTTAGTTTTCCACTTAAGCTTTAGTAGAACTTCCTAAAATTAAGCACAGAACACTTGTATGAAAAAACAAACAAACCCAACAACTAAAAAAGTGAAGAAGTGTGTTTTTATTTTTTATTTTTTACAGACGTTGGCTTTTATTATAACATCGACTTTTTCTTTCCCCGAGTGAAACCATCTCGCTCAATGGGATGACAGCTTTTTGTGTGGGGATGCTGAGTTGTTTGTTAGCTGACATAACTATTATAATTGTGACATGTAAAAATGTTGAAATGCCGGAGAATGACACTTAAGCCGTTGAAATAACAGAATATTGAAATTCACAAAGAATTCAATGTCTGTTGTTGTGATAATTATGTTAAGTGTTCGGGTGTGAAAATTATCATGTTTGAAATCTAAATTTGTACAGGATTACTTTTTTTTTACAAGACGAAAACACTATCCATTTTTTCGGCTACTATAATTCGCTATCATAATATCTCTATTGTTAAAAATTCGGGACTTTTCTGGTGTTGCACTGCCTTCGGGCATTGCCTCCAGGATCATTCCCACCATCATTATATCTACTAATGTCCCATATGTGTCTGTTTCAGACCGGAGGACGTTAAACAGATTTTTCTTCCATAATTCGTTATCAAGACAGTGTAAAACGTGTACTGTATGGTATTTTATGACCGTGTAGGCCATTATTACCACACCATCGTCACATATACTTGCTTTTATTTACTGTTATTATTTGAGGGCAAGTGTGGCGGGGGAGGGGGGGGTAGGGGGTACACCTAAAGGAGGCTTATTAATTGAAGAAGGTTTGCAATAATCATTGAACCTTGGCAAAAACCCTTAGCAACAAAACTACAGGGATATATTTACTAATCACAGATATACAATACATTTGAACAGTCTTGTTTCAGAATTTCTCACCACAACTCTAAGACAAACAAGGAAGGAGAGAGAGAAAGAGAGGGGAAGGAAGGAGAGGGGCTCGCTAGTGGTCCAGTGTCCTCACCATGGATGACATTCTCAGCGTGGGAGATGTCGTCTGCCTCTACTCGGAGGAGAAGCTCGGCTTCATCCACTCCTTCCAGTCCAGGTAGGTGGCATTCATTTCTTTCACCGCCTTGGCATAAGGCTGCGTCAGACCAATTGACATAAGCTAGAACACCAAGGCTACAAAAAAAAATGTTGTTATGTTCTGGATAGTTATGCGGGGATTGTCTTTAACCATGGCAAAGCTCCTAGCTTAACATCATCAGTCCAAAATCCTCCGAAGTCGGAGTTTGGCTGCCCACATGGCGGGGTAATCAAAAACTGTAATGTTCTCATCCCTAGCTGGTGCATGTGTACCATAGTGTTCAAGTGCTTCGGCTGTTGGGATGATCCCTGGAGTCTTTAAGTCAGGGTACGACGACAACAACAACAACAACAACAACAACAACAACAACAGTTCTTTATTTTCATGATACCAGTGGGCCTATGATAGCATCACGCTGTATTATCATTGCCTATCTCAGAACGAGACTTAGGCAATTTTTCAACGACAGCTTATCCGCAAAGGAGCTTCAGAATATCACCCCGTACTGGGGAAAATAATATTTCAGTACAAATAGTTCCTCCACCTTCTGGATTATTGTCTTGACCATCCATCGTTGAGAGAATTTCTGAGTCGCAAACATTACAATTCTTTATACTATGCACACGAATGCACATAGACACACATACATGCATGGCTACAAACAGAACGTACACATCATCATCCTTTCCTCCTCCTCCTCCTCCTCTTTCCCTCCTCCTCCTCCTTCCCTCCTCCTCCTACTTTCCTCCTCCCCTCCTCCTCCTCCTCCTTCCTATATCCTCCTTCCCTCCTCCTCCTTCTTCCCTCCTCCTCCTTCTTCCCTCCTCCTCCTTTCCTCCTTGATCACTCAAATGTCCTTCTTATACCTACTAACACATTCGTGGTAGAAACGGCGGTCGTAGTTTCTACTAGCAGAAACTACGATTGTAGTTTGTGCTAGCCGATTCTACCAGATACACACAGTCACACAGAGCAGATTTCTTCTTCTTCTTCTTCTTCTTCTTCTTCTTCTTCTTCTTCTTCTTCTTCTTCTTCTTCTTCTTCTTCTTCTTCTTCTTCGATCACTCAGACAGTTTTCTGTCAATAATGAGCGCAGATGCGTCATGGTGCCGTTATGCACCTAACTAAGAAATAGTTAGGCCCAGCAAGTCTGACTTCGGCTGGAGGAAATCTGTTTGAAAGTGTGTCGTGAACAAAAGGCAGGAGAATGGACCAGTAAGGCAGAAAGATAGTAGATGACAGCAAGCAAAGAGAAAAGGCAGAGTCGAAGAGAGTGACAGATTAGAGGAAGTTACAAGCACATAACTTCCAGAAGGTGGGGGACTATTGAAACTAAAGACCCCCTCGGTATCCCACCTGGTGTGGGAGCAGATTCCAGATGTGGCATTATAAAAGTAGAGTATAGGCCATGACCTGAAGTGGGATTTCGGTAGGCCATTACTCTGGGCCTGTGGTCATGGGTACGGCTAAGACAACCAGGCCTAATCCGGTGTGGCAATTTCAAAATGGATTTGTTCTCAACTTGTCTGCGCATGTGCGAAATCGATCATGACGTACCATCAATTTTTATATTTTGTGTATTCGACACTAAATTGACCGTAAACCTGGCCCCAACCATATCCCTAACCATATTATTCCTAACTCTAAACCCTAAACCTATCCCTAAACTTATACAAAAAAGAATAATGAATAATGCTTACATAGCTCATAATCTTGCAAAGCAACTCAATGCGCTTTTCACTCACCATTCGTACAAACTTATCCCTAACTCTTCGCACATGCGCAGACAAGTTGAGAACAAATACATTTTGAGACTGCCACACCGGGATGGAAATTGCAAATTTATCTAAACTGCCAATCATAATATTGGTAGCTTAGACTAATAAGGCCGGGTTCACATTAGACGCGTAAGTTCCGTACGGAAACCCCTAAATAAGTGGAAGAAAGAAGGATAGGGGAAGACGGGGTAAAAAGCGCATGGGCGGGTAAGAAGCCCACCCCAATTATCTCATGAAATGAAGCAAATTTCAGTCTCATTTTGCCCATGAGACGAGCGTTAATGTCTAGCATTCGTCTCATGGGCAAATTTGACTGAAATTTTCAATTTCATGAGATAATTGGGGTGGGCTTCTTACCCGCCCATGCGCTTTTTACCCCGTCTTCCCCTACAAGTTTACGCATATAGGGGAAATTCGGACACGTGCGCAAATCTGTTCCCTTCTTTGTTTTACTTAAATGTCTTGCGCACGGATTTCCGCATGGAATATCCGCTTATGTGTCACGGCCTAATTTGCATTTTCCATCCCGGATTAGTTGTCTTAGCCGCATTCACGACTACAGGCCCTCATGAACTCACCCTCAACTTGGATCCGTTCATGTGGACATTGGCTACTCCGTCCAGGGAACTGTCGGGTAGGCCGATAGTCACCCTGTTATTAGACCCATTTCTTGGGTACCCGACTCGTAATGCAGTCGACTTGGAAGAGGAAAGAAACACACAAGCCAATGCGTGCGCATGCACACACACACCCATAGACACACACACACACACACGCACACACGCACACACACACACACACACACACACACACACACACGCACACACACACTTTTAAGTGAAAAGACGTTAAATTAAAGAACAAGAACAACACACACATGCATACACAGACACAG
>CM065681.1:82821287-82836287 GCA_017654935.2 Phymorhynchus buccinoides
GAAGAAGAATATGCTTTTGTCGTTCCAGATGGCAGCAGACGTGGAGCAGGAGGACAATGACCTGGAACAGAAGAGAAACCAGGGCAAGAAAGTGTTGTACGGACATATAGTGCAGGTCTGTGTTGTCGTCATTCGCCAAGTCTTCAAAAGATCCAAACCAATCATATTAGCCTTCATTTATCGTAACCCAGCCGAACATGATGAATGGATTGACAATTTTATTCTCTTAATGGAAGACGTTTCTATGTTAACTGATGAAATAATACTCCTAGGTGACTTCAATCTCGATCTTCTAAAGTGTCCAAAGACTTGGATCCGTTCATATGAATCGTTTAATTTTGACCAATTAATTGACCTACCCACAAGAGTAACCCCTACAAGCAAAACCCTTTTAGACCACATTTATACAACATCTAAAAATAATATAGTTGAAGTGTGCTCACCAGTATATGGTTGCAGTGATCACTATCCAGTATGTTTTACTTGGAATAAAAAAGGAATAAAAAATCCCTAAAAGCAGTCATAAATACATTCGATATAGACATTTCTCTCACTTTAAAGAAGAAACGTTTTTGCACGATTGATCAAATTCCTGTATTTCTTGGGTTTATCAATTTACAAATCCTGATGAAGCATTCGAAGTGTGGTACCATAGTTTCTTAACAATATATGACAAACATGCACCTTTCAAAACAAAACGCGTGCGCGACAATCCCAAATTACCATGGCTTTCTAAAGATGTCGAGGAAGCAATGAAATTACGTGATTCTTGTGTAGCAACAGGTAATAAAGAAGAAACTGCTAAACAAAAAAAATAAAGTTACCTATCTTAAACGTGCATCGAAAAAAGAGTATTTTCAAAATCTTGTTTCTGAGAATACCAATACCAAATCTATTTGGAATTGTATTAACCAACTAAGTAACAAACATGTCAACAATATATCAACTGTCAGTAAAGAGCTATCTCCAGAAGAACTCAATGTACATTTCAGTGAAGTTGCCCAGTCAACAGTACCCAATGATAAATCTCATTTAAACGATTTACACCCCCTTAAACAATTCTGTGACTCAAAAAATCATAACTTCCGAACTTAATATCCCATTAATGTCAGTTTATGAAGTTTACACCGCTCTTTCCAACTTAAAGCAAACATGCTCCCGTGGTCTGGATGAAATTGATGGGAAAATTCTTAAAATTGCTGCCCCTATCATTTCCGAAACCCTCACTTATGTCTATAATCTTTGCTTAAGTAAGAATCAGATTCCCAAAGCTTTCAAAGTAGCCAAAGTAATACCAATTTATAAATCAGGTGACCCAGACAATCCTTCAAACTACCGACCTATTTCTCTTCTATCTACCCTCTCAAAACCATTAGAAGACCACTTTAGAAAACACATCCTTGCTCATTTTGAGCGATTCAATTTGCTCCATCCTAATCAATCCGGTTTTAGGAAACACCATTCCTGCCATTCTGCACTTACAAATTTAATCGATAAATGGCTATCCAATATAAACAATAACTTAATTACTGGTGTCCTTTTCATAGACTTTGCTAAAGCTTTTGACGTGATTGATCATGTGTTGCTCTTAAAAAAGCTAACATTATACGGCCTCTCTAGTAATACCAGAGAATTAATGTCGTCATTCTTAGATGAAAGATACCAACTTGTTTTCACTAATGGTAAAAAATCCTCTCTCCTCCCTTTAAAATATGGAATTCCTCAAGGGTCAATCCTTGGCCCAATCCTCTTTTCAATTTATATTAATGATTTGCCTCTCAATTTTCAAGCTCTCTGTGACATGTTCGCGGATGATACTACTCTCCATACAAGCAACTCCAAGGTAGAAAACATAGTTCATGCATTGCAAGAAAGTATCAATCAATTAACAGAATGGTCTGAACTAAACCACATGAGTCTAAATCCTAACAAAACTAAATTCATGCTTGTCACCACTAGGCAAAAACGACAACTTTTTTCCTGTTCTCTCCCCTTGCACATAAATGGTAAAAGATATTGAAGAAGTTAACTCACATAAAGTACTAGGGGTCTTAATTGATAATACTTTATCTTGGTCTAACCATGTACAAACTCTTTGTAAAACAATTTCCAAGAAAATGTATCTTCTATGCAAAATAAAACACTTTCTAAACACAGATTCACGCAAAATTTTCTTCCATGCATACATTGATTCTCACATAAACTATTCGTCTACACTCTGGGATTCAGCAAGTGAGCAAACCCTAAAGCCACTGCATAGTCTCTATAGACGAGCACTGAAATTAGTCTTACTAAAATCATCGAGTCTTACTCAATCCGATTATGTATCATTAGACATTCTCCCTCTTCATTTTAAATTAAGATATAATAAGGCAATATTTATGTTCAAAATTATGTCAGGCTATGCTCCTCCTTCTTTACAAGAAAAATTTCAATTCAACATGAAACATCTTCCTCATAGACTGATGTTACCTCTTCCCAAATTAGATTTATTCAAATCTAGCTTACAATATGCAGGAGGTCTCCTTTGGAACGGCATTTCTTCCCAATTTAACGTTCATGTTTGTTTAAACACATTCAAAAAAAGATATCATCAAATACTCATGAAGGAATACTCTAGCTCATAATATCCAAGAATGTCTACTTAATATCCTTTTTTAAATATCTCATTTGTTATAATACATGCTTATGTGTTAAGTCTTCTTTTATGTACATTGTATTTACTATGCATTATTTTTCCTGCATATATTGCTTCATTTCTTCCATTTTATTCTGTTCTTTTATTTTGACCTCCCTCTCTCTGTATCTGTCTGTCTGTCTGTCTGTCCTTGTCTCAGTCTCGTTAATTGATGTAATTTATTTTATTTATATGCCTTGCACGGTGCGTCCGTTTGCGACCTTGATTGAAGGTTGAGTTTTTTTTTCTTGTATTTTGCGATGTCTTTTTTGTCTATTTGTATTTTTTAAATTTATTTTCTTTTGGTTCTGAGGGCCGGATGAAAAAAAGCCGGTTATTGTGCTTATTCCGCTTTTCCTCAATAAAAAACATTCGTTCGTTCGTTCGTTCGTTCGTTCTCTCTCTCTCTCACTCTCTCTCTCTCTCTCTCTCTCTCTCTCTCTCTCTCTCTCTCTCTCTCTCTCTCTCTCTCTCTCTCTCTCTCTCTCTCTCTCTCTCTCTCTCTCTCTCTCTCTCTCTCTCTCTCTCCCTCTCTCGCTCTCTCTCCCTCTCTCTCTCTCTCTCTCTCTCTCTCTCTCTCTCTCTCTCTCCCTCCCTCTCTCTCTCTCTCTCCCTCTCTCTCTCTTTCCTCTCTCTCTCTCCCCCCCCCTCTCTCTCTCTCTCTCTCTCTCTTTTCTCTCTCTCTCTCTTCTCTCTCTCTCTCTCCTCTCTCTCTCTCTCTTTCTCTCTCTCTCTCTCTCTCTCTCTCTCTCTCTTTTCTCTCTCTCTCTCTCTCTCTCTCTCTTTCTCTCTCTCTCCTCTCTCTCTCTCTCTCTCTCTCTCTCTCTTTCCTCTCTCTCTCTCCCCCCCCCTCTCTCTCTCTCTCTCTCTCTCTCTCTCTCTCTCTCTCTCTCTCTCTCTCTCTCTCTCTCTCTCTCTCTCTCTCTCTCTCTCTCTCTCTCTCTCTCCCTCTCTCACACGCACACAGAAAAGAAACCAAAAAGCGTCGTAGGAGGATGTACAGTGCAGGCTCGATGCTCTTTTGATCGTGATCGAGTCTGTTCGCCGATTTGTATGTAGGTCGTTAAACAACCTAACCAAAGACAATGAAAGGGGAATTTTTTTCAATGTCTTTGACCTAACCCAAACAACTAAGAGCAGGTTTTAAAAATATAATTTTAGGCCAACAAAATAATGTAAAAAACAGTTCTTATTTTAAGTTTACATTTTCGTCGCGCGCAGTGCGCGCACGTACACACACATGCGCACGCATGCACGCACGCACGCAAACACACGCACGCGCGCGTGCGACATATCCAAGTAATCAAGTCAAGACTATTACTTTGATCATATTTACTATGATCATTTTTATCACAAAATAAACAATCTAAAGTAGCTAGGTACAAGGGGAGCAATTTGATCAAATAAGCGTGTACAGAAGTTCATGGTCATTCCCCTTGTCTGTACTCTTTCGTTGTCTTTCTCTGTTTCGCTCTTCTTTTCTCTGTTGTTTCTCTTTTGTGTGTGTTGTTGGTCTGTCTTCTGTATGTTTCTCCTCTTTCTCTGTCTATCCTTCTGTCTCTCTTTCTCTTTTTCGGGATGCGTCTTAGACTAGGCTGTAAAGAGGGGGGTGGGGTGGGGTGGGGTGGAGGGGGTCGACTCTTGAAACGAACCCTGTACTTTGCTTGCCCATCTGAAAAAAGAAGAAAACAAGTGCAAAACAACAACATTAACAACAGCCAAAAACAATGATTAGGCATCAATTAAAACAAATTCCATTGTAATCATTCTGTATCTTAACATTCACTGAACCGTCGTCTTTATTTTTGTTATTATTAACTAAGATATATACGAATGGTGGCTGATACTGTTTTCTCCTGTTTTTTAGTTACGTCACCTGTTCACGGGGAAGTATGTCCACGTCAGCACCACCAAGACGTCACGCACCGAGTCCAACAACATGGCGGTGAGTAGGATTCAAACCGGAAACGAAACGAAACGAAACGTTGTAAACGACATTTAAATAACACCACAAAAATGTATGTAGCTTAGCTCTCTTTTCCTTTTCGCTTGCTTTTACTTTTGTTAAGGACAGGTGGTGTTTTTTTGGTGGTTTTTTTTTTTTTTTGGGGGGGGCATTTTTGTTACGAACCGAGTCCAACAACATGGCGGCGAGTAGGATTCAAACCGGAAACGAAACGAAACTAAACGCTGTAAATGACATTTAAATAACACCACAAACATGTATGTAAACGTATCACTCTTTTCCTTTTTGTTTGCTTTTACTTTTGTTAGGGACAGTGGGGTTGTTGTTGGGTGGGGTGTTTTTTTTTGGGGGCGTTTTTGTTACGAACCGAGTCCAACAACATGGCGGTGAGTAGGATTCAAACCGGAAACGAAACGAAACGAAACTGAACACTGTACACGACATTTAAATAACACCACAAAATGTATGTAGCTTAGCACTCTTTTCCTTTTCGCTTGCTTTTACTTTTGTTAGGGACAGGTGTGTTTTTTGGGATCCGTTTTGAGAGAACGGGTTTACACTGCAAATGAAAAAAAGGGTTCTTCTTCTTCCAGGCGATAGAGAGGGAGACAGTCATTGGACGTCAGACGCCCGAAGAGGGGTTGAGGAGCGTCTCATGCTCTTCGGGCGTCTGATGTCAAGTGACTGTCTCCCTCTCTATCAGTTTCTCTCTCTGTCTCTTTCTGTCTGCCTTTATCTTTCTCTATTATCTTGCTCTCTGTCCATACCTGTCTGTCTGTGTGCCTGTTTCTCTACCCCCCCCCCCCCCTCCCCCCGTAGGGGCCTAATTGTGAGAACATCCCCCCCCCTAAGGATTGTTAACTTGTTTTTGTTGTTGCTTTTGTGATTTGCAGTATTTGATTAATAGGCCTATGCGATGCGATGCCGACACACAAAGTTACCTCATCCATATACACCCTGATATGATGCACACGCTGCCTTATTCTATTTACAATTATTGCTAATATACCGTGCTAATATAAACCACAGTCATTTAATCAGTTATCATTCAGGAAGAAAGGTGGCGGAGTGGTTAAGACGTTCGCCTGCCAATTTCAATGCGTGAGTGACCAAGGGTTCGAATCCCGGCCTCGCACTTTCTTTCTAGTTCGACGGGAAAATAGAACGGCAGTTAAAAAGTTGATAAGAGCAGGGAAAAATCCCGCTGCCTGGTGTATCAACTTTATAGCAAGGTCTCCCAAGTCCACACTCCTCCTCAACCCCTCACCCCGCCCCCCAAAAAATGTGGCGCTGCGCTTGCGGCCACGCGCTCACCAAGTGGGAGCAGCCCGAAAATTTTTACATAGATAGGCCCGAGTGTAATGTGACTAGAATATACCAAAATACCTAATAATTTCTTCTATCAAAAGCCATACTGCCTTTCAGTTTTGTTACTGGAAATCTGCAGGCAACTCAAAAAACAATGCAAGTTATTCTTTTTCAACGCATGCTGATGAAATACAAAATCTAATGTTACAGACGTCGCAATATCCATTTTACAATAACTTTAGTTAATTGTCATGAAGGCTATATATATATATTATTGCTGATTTTACGCATAATTTTGCGCCTTTCTTTCTCTCTTTCAGGTGGAACTGATGAAAGAGAACGCCAAACACGCCCAGTTCAGGATCATGCCCCGCTACAAAGTGAAATCAGAAGGCGATATAGTAAGTGGGATTTTTTTGTTGCGGAATTTCAGTTGTGCACTTTACAAACCCACCAAGTCACGTGTCAATCACGGGTTTCACGTGTTTCCCTCTGTTTTGACCAGGTTTGACTCCCATATAAATGTCCCCAAATTGAAAACGAAACATCGTTTTTTAAAGAGCAGCTTCAGTTTGAAGTTGGGGGCATTTGTATGTGGGTTACAGCTACCTGAAAACAGCAACCAAGGGACTTAATCGTGGCGCGCAGAGGGTTGTAAAACACGTAAATGCTTATACGTAATAGATACAGGCGTTTAGACACACGTATGTGGATGTGTGTGCGCGGACACGCTCTCTCTGTGTCTCTCTCTGTCTGTCTCTGTCTGTCTGTCTGTCTGTCTGTCTCTCTCTCTCTCTCTCTCTCTCTCTCTCTCTCTCTCTCTCTCTCTCTCTCTTCTCCCTCCCAACACACACCCACCCACACACACGCACGCACGCACGCACGCACGCACGCACGCACGCACGCACACGCACACACACACACACACACACACACACACACATATATATACATACACACAAGCACTCATGTAGACGCAAATGCAGTCACACATGCTCAACATACACACACGCGCTCACGCACGCACACGCACCTACATGCACACACGCGCTCGCACAAGCATATATGCAACGCACGCATGCGTACACATGACATGACACGTGCTCACATGTATTTTTTGGTATGTTGTGATGAGAGTTGCGCTCTGACCTAAATTTTCCTGTGCCCAGGTTCAAATGGATGATCAGATTCCTCCCTGACACAATAACACACGCACATAATCATTTTTTTGTAACAGTTACATGTAACGAGTTTACCTGCACTGCAGCTTCACTTTGTTTCCCGTGTCCAGATTCTAGTGGATGATGTGATCCCCCCCCCCCTCCTCTCCATTATTCTCTTTAAAGACCCACAAGGTCACGCGTCAGAATCACGGGTTTCACGTGTTTTCCCTCTTATAGCTGATAAGAAATTTTGTTTGGACCAGGTTTGACTCCCATACAAATGTCCCCAAATTGAACACGAAACAATTTTAAAGAGCAGCCTCAATTTGAAGCTGGGGACATTTGTATGTGGGTCACAGCTACCCGGAAAAACCCCAAGGGACTTAATCGTGGTGCGTCAGTGTGTCTTTAAATAAATACCCTAACACTTTCTTCACACTTTAACGTTTTGATCAAATTTATTACCTTGCTTCGTTTTCTGTTTATCCCGTGTCCATGTTCCTGTGGGTGATCAGACCCCACCCCTTTTTCTTTTCTAAATACAGTGGTACTTCCCATATTACGACCTTGAAAATCAACCCAAGAAAAAAGAGAGTTCATAATATTGAGGGGTCTTAATAGGGAGATGGACACTCAGTAGTCCGGACAAGAAGGCAACAAATCGGTGAAATTGTTTTGGGGGTCACAGTTTAGAGGGAGTCTAATAGGGTAGGTCTTAACAAAGAGGCTCCACTGTACACACACCAACTAGCACAGGTACTCTTCTGTACTCTCAACACTTTAACCATTTCACCGCCAATGTCACATTTTTGTACCACAATCATTTAACACCCATGTCATTAAAACTCTTCAAATCAGGGTCTATTATTCAATTATAGTGTGTTCCTAAATTTGGGTAGTAAGGATTGACCCTATTCTAAATGTGTCACAGAGAAATCCTACAATATTGCAGACGAAATCTTTTCTGTAGCCAAGTAAGTTTAATGGAAATGTTTGGCTCAAAGATGGCTGGCGGTGAAAGGGTTAATGTACATATAATATGATTTATGTGTGTCATCTCTCCATTTTTGCCGTGTTTCCCGTGCCCAGGTTCAAGTGGATGACCAGATCGTGTTGGAGAGCGTCAAGTCCCCAGGACAGTTCCTGCACGTCAGCCAGAAACAGCTGGCTTCCCATTCTGTGTACAGCAAGAAGTAAGTCCACCATTAAGAGACGATAGAAGACAGTTTACGACACTTGTCAGTCAGCCACGAATAGTTGGTCCGTTCGGGGGTTTGTCAAAAGGTCAATTCACATTAATTCCCCCCGAAGACGGAGTGTGGCTGCCCACGTGGCAGAGTAATAAAAAAACGGTCACACACGTAATGTTCTCATCCCTAGCTGGTGTACCATAGTGTTCAGAGTGCTTCGGCTGTTGAGATGATCCCTGAAGTCTGTTAGCCAGTGTAGGCCTACGTCAACAACAAGAATAATACAAACAACAACATTAGATTTTTGCTTTGATGAAATCGCTGATTGCCATTTTTCTTCCAATTTATTTGGAAATCTCTGGTGGTTACGTAGTCTTATATTTATACAAAATTGCAAGACTTCTACATGTTGCTAAGCTGTTGAGTTCTTAACCCTTTCACCGCCAGCCATTTTTCAACCAAAACTTGCCATTAAACTTAACTGGGTAGAGAAGAAAAATTATATGCAATATTGGGAGTTCATCTGTGACATGTGTAACATTAGGCCTATCCTTACCTCCCAAAAATAAGAAAATAGGGTCTTTGGATTACAGTCCCTGATTCGATGCCTTTTAGTGACATGGGTGTTAAATCACTGTGGTGCATACATGCGACATTGGCGGTGAAAGGGTTAATCTGACTGCAACCTATGGATGACGTTTGGAAAGGGCGTAGGGCCGATAAGTGACAGTGGGTGAGTGTGCACATGGTACGTGTGATTGTATTGGTGGGTGAGTGTGTGCACATGGTACGTGTCATTCTATTGGTTGGTGAGTGTGCGCACATGGTACGTGTGATTTTATTGGTGGGTGAGTGTGTGCACATGGTACGTGTGATTCTATTGGTGTGGTGACGTGTGATTCTATTGGTGGGTGAGTGCACATGGTACGTGTGATTCTATTGGTGGGTGAGTGTGTGCACATGGTACGTGTGATTCTATTGGTGGGTGAGTGTGTGCACATGGTACGTGTGATTTTATTGGTGGGTGAGTGTGTGCACATGGTACGTGTGATTCTATTGGTGGGTGAGTGTGTGCACATGGTATGTGTGATTCTATTGGTGGGTGAGTGTGTGCACATGGTATGTGTGATTCTATTGGTGGGTGAGTGTGTGCACATGGTACATGTGATTTTATTGGTGGGTGAGTGTGTGCACATGGTACGTGTGATTTTATTGGTGGGTGAGTGTGTGCACATGGTATGTGTGATTCTATTGGTGGGTGAGTGTGTGCACATGGTACGTGTGATTTTATTGGTGGGTGAGTGTGTGCACATGGTACATGTGATTTTATTGGTGGGTGAGTGTGTGCACATGGTATGTGTGATTCTATTGGTGGGTGAGTGTGTGCACATGGTACGTGTGATTTTATTGGTGGGTGAGTGTGTGCACATGGTACGTGTGATTTTATTGGTGGGTGAGTGTGTGCACATGGTATGTGTGATTCTATTGGTGGGTGAGTGTGTGCACATGGTACGTGTGATTTTATTGGTGGGTGAGTGTGTGCACATGGTACGTGTGATTCTATTGGTGGGGGAGTGTGTGCACATGGTACGTGTGATTTTATTGGTGGGTGAGTGTGTGCACATGGTACGTGTGATTCTATTGGTGGGTGAGTGTGTGCACATGGTATGTGGAATGTTATTGGTGGGTGAGTGTGTGCACATGGTACGTGTGATTCTATTGGTGGGGGAGTGTGTGCACATGGTATGTGGGATGTTATTGGTGGGTGAGTGTGTGCACATGGTATGTGGGATTTTATTGGTGGGTGAGTGTAGGCACATGGCGTGTGTGATTATATTGGTATGTGCATGCCTGGGTTGCACTGACTCCTCAGTCTAAAGCCTTAGTGATTATCTGGCTCTTAGGGACTTTCCCAACGCCAACTGTTCGAAGTTAATCAGGTCCCAGAGTGTGGCTGGGTGCCAAGACAAGGCTTATCAAGCCCAGCTTTTCAGAATAGAAGTTGTCTTCTATGCTATCGACACTGTAGCAGCGATAGTTGGTAATGACTGACTAGCGTGTGCGTGCACGTACACACAACCGGACTCTCTCACACACACACACATAGACACACAGTCACACACACACACACACAGACACACACACACATATATATATATATACACACGCGCGCGCACGTACACACACACAGACACACACACAGAGACACACACACACACACACACACACACACACACACACACACACACACACACACACACACACACACACACACACACACACACACACACACATGTATACGGTATTTATGCACGTATCCATGTATGCACAACTCTGTGTGTGTGTGTGTGTGTGTGTGTGTGTGTGTGTGTGTGTGTGTGTGTGTGTGTGTGTGTGTGTGTGTGTATTTGCATTTGACATGAACATTTTTGTTTATTACAGATGTGTGGATAATTGTTTTTTTGTTGTTTCAGCTTTGAGCTGAACAATTCAGTTCACCAGTCTGGCTTCACGCTGTACAGAAAATACCAACCTTCTGACGATGATGAACATAAAGTTAAGGTGAGTCCACCAGAAAAGCAAACTACAGGGTCACCTGAATCGCACTGCTAATAAGACGTAAAAAAGGGAGTATGGTTTGTGTTCTTGTGTGTAAGAGTAAGCCCCTAGTTTGATAAAGATAATTTTGATGAAAATTTAATTGGTGTGAAAAAAAGGGAATACAGTAATGGTTTCTTGTTCTTGTGGGCAAGAGTAGGCCCCTAGTTTGATACAGATAATTATGAAGAAAATTTATTTTTGACTCCCATACAAATGCCCCCAAATTGAAAACGAAGCACCATGTTAAAGAGCAGCCTCAATTTGAAGTTGAGGGCATTTGTATGTGGGTCACAGCTACCCGGAAAAACCCCACCAAGGGACTTGATCGTGGCGAAATAGGATTTTACGCCCTCTGCGGTCTTTCGACCATGTGGGGTTATTTTTAAATACAAAGATGGTGGGAACAATACTGGAGGCAATGCCCGGAGGCAGTGCAACACCAGTAAAGTCCCGATTTTCCCCCGACTTAATCGTGGTGGGTCAGTGTGTCCTTAAGAGATGAAGGGTGCAGTCAATGCATTTGTTGACCGTTTCAGCAAAGATGATAAATTCTTCAACTGCATTGTATTCGCTCAGGTGGGAGACCCTATCCGTTTCTACCACAAAGAGATGGAGGCCTACCTGGTGGCTGAAGGACGCTTTGATGATGAACTCACAGAGGACGGTCAGTAATGGAACCCGTGTCCATAGCATAGTAGTATATCTTTACATATTGTTGTTGTTGCCTGTCTGTCGTTTCCGACAATGACTGCCAGATAGCAGAGAGGGCAGATACTGTTCTGGCCGGGGCTGGGCAAGAATTAGTTGGGTTTTTTTTATAGTGGAGATGCCTTGCCCAGGGTACATTCCCACTCTCTCGGCCAAAAGGACTTGAGAACGAGAGTTGGCGTTGGGGAAGGTCCCCAAAGGCCAACCAATCCCATTGGCTGCAGCACCAAAACGCGGAAAGTACAAGAACAATTAAGGAGCATGTGGGTAAGATATATATGGAAGCACGGGCTGATCTGTGGGGGGTTTCAGGAGTGGGGGGGTTCCTGAAACCCCCCTCTGCCCCAAGCTGTACCTTATACAAAGGTGAAAAGTAAGAAAATGGCTCGATTTTTGCCATAATAATAAGTAAATTGCAAATATTTCCGGAGCCTTTGCCCCCTGCCCCCCCAAAAAAAAAGAAGAAAAAAAAAGAAGGGAAGACATTGCCCCTTAACCCGGAACCTAATGCAGCTCCCTGGACCGTGACCCCCCCCCCCCCCCCCACCCCTCCGCCCACCACCTTACGAATCATTTGGTCCGCCCCTGCGGAAGGTTGCCTGCCTAAGCTAAAGTGCTTTCTTTTTTTCTTTATTCCCTTTGAGATAGACAATGCTGACATCTTTAATTTAACTCATTCAAGTCGTTCCAGCCATATATGTGCGGAATTAATAGATAGCTGTCAATTTGATGCATTTGCTTCAAGGGAAGTAAATCTGTGTGCACACCATACTTTGGTCACTTATAAATTCGCTTCGCTCCCTTAGACCACACTTTTGCCTCTTACTATGTGTTTGTAGTGGTTTGAAGTGGGGAAACTAATTGCTGTAGAGTTTTTTTCTATTTAAAGTCTCTCTCTCTCTCTCTCTCTCTCTCTCTCTCTCTCTCTCTCTCTCTCTCTCTCTCTCTCTCTCTCTCTCTCTCTCTCTCTCTCTCTCTCTCTCTCTCTCTCTATATATATATATATATATATATATATATATATATATATATATATATTGACAAAAAAGCCCTATGTCTAAACCTCAAGTAAAAACCTGTAATCTTCTTTCATTTCTCCGTTTGTTTATGTATGTTTTGTTTGTTTGTATGGCTGGAGTGATTTGTGAGTTTTTAAAAAAATAATTCAAAATCGTTGCGATGCGAATGAGTTAAAGCAAATAGTTGCATTGTATATGGACTAATGTCGGTTGTGTTTTCAGTTCACCTTCGGATGAGGCAAGTGGACCCCAACAATCCAAAGACATCGCTCCCCAGCAGTTCAGCCATCACGTATTGGCAGATCGAGCTTCAGGAAGGGCCCGTGGCAGGTAATGGATATGTCAAAGTCAAAGTCAAATATTTAATTTTCAGATGGTACATTGAATAAGCAATAATGTTTGCTTTTTTACATCAGGCCATCTATAACAAAAAGAAACAAATAAATGAGGAGAAATGAGCATGCAATAAAAACAACACAACAACAAAGCGTAAACAAACTATATGCTTGCAAATATGCCCGCACTCACACAATAATTTTTTAAATTATGTACCCCCACCCCTCTCTCTCTCTCTCTCTCCCTCTCAAGCACACATGCACATATGCATCCTAATTCATATACATCCTAATAGCATAAACGATATAACAGGGCAATGTTTATGAAACATTAAACAAATAAAACAATTCAGTAGAAGACATGAAATTCCACTTTTGGTCTCTTTCAAGCATTATGAAGGAAATATAAGCAGGCAACAGATTAACAAAGTGGATGGCTGCAACGACTTACATTATTTTCATTTAAAAAATCATTGGTAGAGAAAAACCATCATAAAACATATATGGAATCGATAAAATATACAGTAAACTTTAGTAATTGGATTCTTTTTACAAAACGTTACTATCCATGAGGTGAGTTTTGAGTTTTTTCTTAAACTGATTCTTGTTTTTTTTAATACATTTTAAATATTTTGGTAATTGATTCCATAAGTTTCCACCCTAGTAAAGAACACTAGATTTGTATTTGTGTGTGTGTGTGTGTGTGTGTGTGTGTGTGTGTGTGTGTGTGTGTGTGTGTGTGTGTGTGTGTGTGTGTGTGTGTGCATGCGCGTGCGCACATGAGCGTGTATGTATATGTTGTTGTGTGTTGTTGTTGTTGTGTGTCGTACCCTGGCTAAAAAAGACTCTATGGATCATCCCAACAGCCGAAGCATTTGAACGCTATGGTACAATAATTGCACCAGCTAGGGATGAGAACATCACGCGCATGACTGATTTTGATTCCCCCGCCATATTGGCAGCCACACTCCGACTTCGGAGGAAGCGTGTGTATAATATAATACAAATACTTCGTCCACCGTTGTTTAGCAATCACTTCAGCCTTTACTTTGCGGTAGATAGAGTCACAGGAAGAGCATTTTGACAGGTACGTGTTTGTCAGTATGTGCGTTAGTGTGTATCTTGGGGGGGCACTTTCCCCTGCTCTCTGTCGACAGCATTTTATAAAATGTGACCCAGCACCGCGAAAGGGACATTAAGTCGCTGGGCTAGTTTCTCACAACAGGCTTGCAAAGTCAAACATATCATTTTTTGTGAGTTTTGAGTTATGGGTATTTTCTTGCTCTCTAACATCCCATCTTTCATATTTATAAAGGATAATCTTTGTTATGGTCTCTAAATACTAAAACAAAAAAGTGCTTGGAAATTAGAGGGTCAATGCATATTCTTCAGCTAGGCTAAACTTCAGACTGTGATTTATAAAAATGGCTGACAGGCACTCTACCAACTTCAAATGCTCATAACTCTAAAACGGAAAAAAGTTATTATAAGAATGGTTCTTATGCCATTTGAAAGAGACTTGTCGGAAGTTTCTAACCGTACCATTTTCTCAGAATGGTCATTTTGACTCTTAATGTCCCTTTCGTGGTGCTAGGTCACAAAGGACAATCATGTGATTAAATGTACAGGTGGTGTGTTGAAGTGGGAGCAGCAGTGTCGCATCGTACACATGTGTACACGACGCTATCTAGCAGTCAGCACCCAGGGGGAAGTGACCCTGAAGGCAGACAACAACGACCCCTCTACTGTTTTCCGTCTGCATGCTGTGATTAAGGCAAGTCGTTTTTTTAAAAATTATCTTCAACAAATCATTAATATATTATGTTGATCTAAAAAACAACAATTACCACTGTCCTTGTGAGAGTGCCGATTCTTTTCTTCTTCTTCTTTTTTTTCATCATCTTTATTTCTTCTTTTTTCCCCCCTCTCTGTCTCACTCTCACACTCTCAATTCGTTGTTGTTGCTCTTGTCCTCCGATTTCGTTGCCATTGCCGCTCTGGAACTTTGATTCTTTGGTCTATTGTTTTCCCCT
>CM065681.1:82841287-82851287 GCA_017654935.2 Phymorhynchus buccinoides
GATTGACATACATCTGGGTTGTTGGGTTTTTTCCAGACGAATATGAGAAGAAACAGGACACCACCCATGACACGGACGATCTCTCCATGGGTGGTTTGAAATACACCACGGCCACTCTGAGGAAGGTGAGGCAAGGCAGGGGCTCCCAACCGTCCTCCAAGATAAGGGGTCGTAAGGACCTTTTTCACTTACGGTATAGAGAGGGTCCTAGAGGAGGGATAGAGGGTCCCCTTTTTTACTTTGTTGCAAAATATTGAAAATTGCACGACACATCAGGCGCATGTGATGAGTTGCTTGACAGGAAGGTGAGGCAAGGCGGGGCTCCCAACCGTCCTCCAAGATAAGGAGTCTTAAGGACCCTTTTACGTATGGTATTGGCCACTGCAACGACCACCGTTTGCAAGAGTGAATGCCTTTGGTGAGTGGGGGCAGATGGTTGAGTATTGACCAAACAAGGGCGTAACTCTCGCCAATAACCCTATTTGAGGACCACTGAATGGCTGCCTTTTGCAAGAGTGAATGCCCTTTTGGATACTGACCAACGAGGGCTTAACTCTTGCCGTCAAGGGCGTTAATAGCCCTAGTTGCAGTGGCCAATAGAGAGGGTCCTAGAGGAGGAATAGAGGGTCCCCGTTTTGTTGCAAAATATTGAAAATACATGACATTTCAGGCGCATGTGATGAGTTGCTTGACAGAAGGTTTCAGAATGTCTGCGTGCGTACACAGAGGGTAGGCAAAGTAGTGGCCAATGACATTCCGCATGGGTGCAGCCTTTCTTGGTGTTCAAGGGTTTCCTGTTTTTGAATTTTACCAGAAAAGGAAGTTCCTTTTTTACAAATCTGTCAAACAAGATCTTTGTGTGTCTACTGTATTTTTTCAAACACTTTAAAATAAGCATTTGTATAAATCGTTGAAAAAGCAAACTAAAATACCTTCATAAATCATTTCTTTCTTCAGCTGCAGGGGGACATTACCCCTGGACCCCAGCCTTTCAGTTGTTTTCATTTTGTGTAGTTGCACCCATGCATTCTGGGAGAGAGAATTAATGATGAAAAATGTGAGAGAATCCGTTCAGCGAATTAGGCAGAACAGCAGTGAAAACAATGGACTGAGGAAGGTCTTCTTTGATTGGAGGTCATAACTGAAGTTGGAATGCTAAGACCATGGTTTATTTTCCCCCATTTTTCTAGTGCATCCCTGGGACCCCCTACACATTCTCATAGAGGGTCATTGTTGCTTGTAGTACTTCATAGACCCCCCCCCCCCTCATATGAAGGTCCCTGGGAGCCCTGCAAGGCACCCCAAAAGACATTTTATTGATGAAGCTAGATAAACTGCAGTCTTTACTGCTGCAAGTCGTCCAGGACAAACAGTAGAACACTAGGTTTGCCATAACAGGGGTCATACAACCATAGTGTATACAAAGATTGATTTGTTCCTATCTCAACAACACAAGGCTATCAAGGAGATAGCGGTATGCTGACGTCTTCACCCTTCAGTGTTTTGAACTAGAACTGGTACAGATCTTTCACTACATGAAACACTACAAGATATATAATAAATCTATAATTATATATGGCTCCCAGCTTGGCACACATCAAGCAGGAGCTCAACAACCTCTCATTCCAAACCTATCACTCCCTCCCCAGCAAAAAACACACAGGTTGGGGCTGCGCCAGTCGGGGTTTGTCCCCGGGGGCCGCTACGGTAGCCGGATTGGCTTGACTGGAGCCATGAAACGCTGGGGAGATGTCTATATTTTTAGTTCATTTCTTTTCTGTTGCTTCTTTCATCTTTCATTTTGTTTTATTTTTCATTTTGTTTTATTTTTGTTTTGTTTTATTTTTCTTCTGCTGCGCCACAACCACTCTGTATCCAGTTGGATAGCTCAGCGTTACGAGTCAGATTCAGATTCAGAAATCTATACATAATAATGATATGACTTATTATGCCGGAGGCTATACAGGAGTAGCAGTATGGTGCCTTCACTTTACAATGTGTTGAAACTGGATCTTCCACTGCATGGAATAATATATCACCATATGCATCATTCATTCTATGTACAGCTGGAGGCTATGCAGGAGAAGCAGTACGATGACGCCTTCACTCTGCAGTATGTGGAACCAGAACTGGTGTATATCTTCCATGACATGGAATGCTATACTACATTACAACATGCATGATATCATTCATTATGTCTACAGCTGGAGGCTATCCAGGAGAAGCAGTACGATGACGCCTTCACTCTGCAATACGTGGAACCAGATCTGGTGGAGATTTTCCATGATATGGACCACATTACATGGAATTCGATATGGATTTGGCCTACTATGCTACATTACAACATACATGATATAATTCATCATACTTACAGCTGGAGGCTATCCAAGAGAAGCACTACGATGACGCCTTCACTCTGCAGTACGTGGAACCAGATCTGGTGGAGATCTTCCACTACATGGCTGGAATGGCGCCCTTCATTCAGAAACTCGTCATCAACGTGAGTCAATTTTTTTTAGCCCAATAGACCTACTGCGTAAATCAAATCAGACAAATCAGGCAGAGTGATCTTCCTTGGACTTGTTAACACTAAATATGGCGGGAGAATGGAGACGGCTGGTGATAAACGTGTGAAAAGTAGCGATTTGCAAGTCTCTCTCTCTCTCTCTCTCTCTCTCTCTCTCTCTCTCTCTCTCTCTCTCTCTCTCTCTCTCTCTCTCTCTCTCTCTCTCTCTCTCTCTCTCTCTCTCTCTCTCTCTCTCTCTCTCTCTCTCTCTCTCTCTCTCTCTCTCTCTCTCTCTCTCTCTCTCTCTCTCTCTCTCTCTCTCTCTCTCTCTCAATCCTGAATCACTTGAATAAGAGGAAGAATGAATAAGAGGTTTGTGCTGTGTGTTTTGTGTGTGTGTGTGTGTGTGTGTGTGTGTGTGTGTGTGTGTGTGTGTGTGTGTGTGTGTCTCTCTCTCTCTCTCTCTCTCTCTCTCTCTCTCTCTCTCTCTCTCTCTCTCTCTCTCTCTCCTCTCTACTCTCTCTCTCTCAATCTGTGTGTGTGAATGTGTGTGTGTGTGTGTATTGTGTGTGTGTGTATGAGCATGCATGTGTGCATACATGTGTGTGTGTGTGTGTGCGTGTGCGTGCGTGTGTGCGTTGTCTCTCTCTCTCTCTCTCTCTCTCTCTCTCTCTCTCTCTCTCTCTCTCTCTCTCTCTCTCTCTCTCTCTCTCTCTCTCTCTCTCTCTCAATCTTGAATAACTTGAATAAGAGGAAGATTGAATAAGAAGTTTGTGCTGTGTTTTGTGGTGTGTGTGTTCGTTCTTTAGTTTAACGTCTGTTCACCCGCAAGTGATATTAGACAAAAACAATAAATTAAAAATAAAAAATAAATTAAAAAAAAAAAGTATTGAAGTGAGAGTGTGTGAGTGCGTGGATGGTAGTATTATTTATGTGTTTTCCCTACACATCTATTCATACAAATCTAACTGATAAGAAATTTTCTATATAGTTATACATATTACCTGTAACATTGTGATTTTGAAGTTTTTGTAATAGTCGATAGTGCCATACTTGGTCGTAAGCTTTTTTCACATCAAAGAAGGTTGCAAGAATATTTTTTCGCCTTGCAAACTGTTGCTTGATTTGTGTCGTGAGTTTTACTAGGTGTTCTGTAGTAGACCGGCCTTTTCGGAAACCTGCTTGATTATTAGGTATAATGCTTTGTTTTTCACAGACATGAATTAATATATTTAATACGATTTTTTCCATAAGTTTGCATACATGAGACGTCAACGAGATGGGTCTGTAGCTGCTTTTATCAGACCTAGGCTTGCCTTGCTTATGTATAGGAATAACAATTGAATGTTTCCATATAAGGGGCATTTCTCCATCAGCCCAACATTTCTGAAAAATTACATGTAAAATCCTGATGACATTATGTGGTAAATGCCTTAACATTTCATGCGATATTCCATCTAATCCAACAGATGTTTTCTTTGTACTAAGATGTAGAATACATTCTTTAACTTCATCTAGAGTAATGTCGGCATAGACAATATAGAGACAATATAGAGAAATCGACAATATAGAGACAATGAAGAGAAAAATAAGACCACAACAGATGAAGATAATAACAAGCCCACAATAAAAGTATTGAAGTGTGTGTGTGTGTGTGTGTGTGGTGGATGTGTGTGTGTGTGTGGTGTGTGTGTGTGTGTGTGAGTGTGTAGAGTGTGTGTGTGTTGTGTGTGTGTGAGATGCATGTGTCATATATGTGTGCTTGTGTGGTGTGTACATATTGTGTGTGTAACATTGTGTGAGTTTTTAATATGTGTGTGTGTGTTATAGTTGTGTGTGCTTTCTCTCTCTCTCTCGTCTCTCTCTCTTCTCCTCTCTCTCTCTCTCTCTTCGAATCTTTCTATCTATCTCTCTCTCTTTCTCTCTCTCTCTCTCTCTCTCTCTCTTCTCTCTCTCTCTCTCCTCTTGCAAATCTCTCTGTCTCTTTCTGTGTCTCTGTCTCAATCTCTCTCTCTTCTCTCAGCAGGTGTCTATCTTTTTCTGTCGCTCTTTCTTTCTTTCGGCCTCTTCTCTTTCTCTCTCTCTCTCTCTCTCTCTCTCTCTCTCTCTCTCTTCTCTCTCAGACTCTCTCTCTCTCTTCTCTCTTTAATCTCTCTCTCTCTCTCTCTCTAATATGTTACAAAGGCAAAAAAGAGAAGAGCTGACGAAATGAAACTCTGAAGGCTTTAAAGAATCAATAAACGATCCAAAGCTTTTTTGGTCAACAGTAAGCTCAGTGAATAGAAAAACAACTATCTATAATGACATCAGTCAGCAACAATGGTTCGTTTCTTTTACTGTCTTTAATGATTTTGATGGCACTTTCATCACGAAGAAAATGAAGCCCAAGATATTGATGAAAATGATCAGCCTTTATTTAATGATCCGATAACTAGACAGGAAGTGATAAATGGCATTAACATCTGAAAAATAATAAAAGCGCTGGTCCTGACAAACTTGTGAGTGAAATGTTTAAACACTCGAACACGACAATAGTTGATTTTCTAGTTGACCTATTTAATACATTCTTTAACAGTGGAACCTTTCCCCAGGAATGGTGTAAGTCGATAATGTCCACTACATAAAAAGGGAGACACCAATCAGCCCGATAATTATAGGGGAATTTCTCTAACAAATATTATTAGTAAAATGTATACTTACATTTTGAATAAAGACTAACCAAATGGACAGAAAAGGAAGAACAAATAATAGAAGAGCAAGCAGGCTTCAGGAAAGGCTATAGCACGATCGATCACATCTTCACATTATATGCATTAGTTCAAAAGTACTTACTCCAAAACAAAAAATTATATATCGCTTTCGTGGATTTCCGTAAAGCTTTTGATTCAGTGAATAGGAACATACTTTGGGATACTCTTAGAAAAACTGGCCTAAATGGGAAAATGTACAATGCCCTTAAAGGAGTCTACACTTCAGTTATAGCTTGTGTTCGTGAAAAAGGTGAATACTCAGATTATTTCAATTGTCCTCGAGGAGTCAAACAGGGATGTCTGTTGAGTCCACAACTTTTCTCATTCTTTATTAACGAATTAGCGATAGAAATTAACAAAAAAGGGCGTCACGGCATTCAAATGATACAAGATGCAATAGAAATTTTCTTAATGTTATTTGCAGACGATATTATTTTGCTCTCAGATACAATAGTTGGTTTGCAAAATCAGTTAAATTCCCTTAAGGCAGAGGCAGACCGACTTCATTTAACTGTTAACCTGGACAAGACAAATATTATGCTTTTTTTAGGAACGGGGGCTATCTCTCTTTGAAAAATGGTGGTATGGTAATATGGAAGTGAAGGTCACAAATAGTTATAAATATTTAGGCCTGGTATTCACAACCAAGCTAAGCCTTACTGCAGGATGGACAGAAATGTGCAGAAAAGGAAAGAAAGGGGTAACAAATATACTTAAAACTTTAAGGAAATTAAACTCGAACGATCCATCTATTTTCTGGAAAACTTTTTGACACACAGATCACACCTATATTAACATACGCAGCAGAAGTATGGGGAACTCTCAATAATAATCAATTAGAAAATGTCCATACTCTTGCAATAAAACGTTCTCTTAGTGTGCCGCTACATTCTTCTAACAGCATGGTGTATGCGGAGATGGGCAGGTATCCTTTGTTTGTTCATACTAATGTTAAATGTATCAGATATTGGTTAAGGCTTTTGAAGTTACCTTCGTCAAGACTGTGTAAGCAAGCGTATCTAATGTTATTACAGCAACATGAAAATGGGAAATTTAATTGGGTTTCAAGAGTCAAGAAATTACTAATAGAAAATGGGTTTGGGATAGTCTGGCTGAACCAAGAAGTAGGTCACGATAAAGCTTTTATCTCTGAATTTAAAGATCGAATGACGTGTATATCTAAACAAAATTTGCACTCCCACATGGAAGAAAGTCCTAAATATGAATGGTTTCTCTCGTTCAAAAGCAACATTGAAGTTGAAAAAAAATATATAACAGCTGTTACAGATAGATGGCAACGAAGTGCACTTGCAAGATTTCGAACCAGAACATTAGGCCTAAATGGTAACAAAAAATGGTTTTTGCATAATACAAATGTAGAAAATCTTTGTCCTGTTTGTAAATCCAATCTTAAGGAAGATGAGTATCACTTTTTATTTCAATGTGAAGGCTATAAACACATTCGTGATAAATGTATTATTTTTAGTGACCCTGTAGCACAAAGGCGTAGCTTAGTGAGTGTTTTAACGCTAGAAAACGGGCTATTAATTAATTCGCTAGCAAAATATGTTGCTGAATCATATAAACTCAGATCACATTCACTCTCAGTTTGATTCCCTATTACAAATTGGCTTATTTAGTGCCCGCTGGTCATTATGTATAGGACGATAATGACTTTGGTTTGATGAAAATATGCGCGCTGAGTATATATTTTGTCTAGTATTTTATCTTTTCATACTCACATTGAGATTGTGTGAGAATTAATGTGATTATTTGTACTTATATCTTTCGTTTGCATTTTCCTTTATTTCATTACACACCTCATGTCATGATGGCTCTGTAGCTATTGACATTAAATCATCAATTTGTCAATTCTGTCATTTTGTCTTTCTCTCTCTCTCTCTCTCTCTCTCTCTCTCTCTCTCTCTCTCTCTCTCTCTCTCTCTCTCTAACTCATACTGACATTGCTCTCCATTTCAGAAAAAGAACGGCGCAGTTCTTAACGCCAAGATGGCCCATGACATTATTTCTGTAAGTAACCATGGATATGCCGATCAATGTCAAATCAATTCACCCGTCCCTTCCTTCATTTTGTCCTTCATGTATTAATCCATTATTTATCCCTTTACTTACTAAATTGTCAATGAGTCGAAAGCATGGCTGAATTTGTGACGAATGGATAATTGATGGTTGGATTAATGAATCGATTGATTCGAGTGACACCAGATAAGCTTATTGATATACGGATGCTATGTTATGAGTGTTCGTGAGTGTCTATAGTGTGTATGTGAAGAAGAGGGAAGGTGGGTGGGGGGTTGAAAGACCGGCTGGATTATTTTGATTTCTACTTTAAATTATGTTCAATAATTATTTTTATGCTTCTTTTTAAAATGTTTTTTGAAATAGTGTCTATAATGTGTATGTGAAAAGGGTGGTGGGTGGGGATGAACGGCGTGAGCATTTTTTGCTTTATTGTTTTTAAATTATTTTATTTTATATACTTCTTCATTTTGTTTTGTAATAATGTTTTTCTTTTTGATTTTTCTCTCGTAATATTTGTAAAGCGCTCTGAGGATGATTGTTTTGTCATCGAAGAGCGCTATAGAAGCTTTATTTATTATAATCATTATTATTATTATTATTATTATATTATTATTATTATTATCATCATCATCATCATATTATTATAATTATATCATTATTGATTGATTCATGGAGTGAACGGAGTTGGCTAGACAAAGGGGTCAGTGTATAAACGGGTTAACAGTATTGCTGTGTTGATTGCTTGATGGAATGGGTGTTCAACGAGTCATTGATTGATGGATGGATGGATGGATTGATTGATATATTGATTGATGGATGGATTGATTGATTGATTAACTGATTGATTGATTGGTGTTTTCAGTCGCTGAAGGAGATGCAAACTTTCATGGTGGACAACAGCGTCCCCTGCAAGAACAGACAGAAACTGATGAGAAACCTGAGGGTGAGGAAAATAGAAATGACTGTCATTAGACGACAATGGTGATTATGACGATTATGACAATGATGGCGAGGATAGTAACAACCATGCCCCTCCCCTCACCCACCTTCCTCGTGGGAGTATCGGAAGGGGGGTGGGGTCTATCGCACATAATAGTCCCCCCTTCTTGAAGTTCTGTGCTTTTGTAACTTCCTCTAATCTGTCACTCTCTTGGACTCTGTCTTTTCCCTTTGCTTATTGCCATCTACTATGTTTCTGCCTTACTGGTCCATTCGCTTATTTCATTTCTTAGGCGCATAACGGCAGCACGACGCATTTGCACTCATATCACAGGGAACTGTCTGAGTGATCAACCAATACAAATGCTAGCGATAAATTAATACAATGGAAAATAGTATCCAATGCTATGATCATAACGGGTACGTTTAGATGGTCATTGAAATGACGATCATGGTGGCCGTTTCGATGATTATGATGATAATACTAAACGAGAATGAAAACCGACAGGAGTTAACGAAACACTGTCTGCTAATGAAAAAATATTATTTTACATGGTTTGTTTCCACAACCATGACCACGAACACCATCACGATGAAGACGATTTCTTTGTTCTGTTCAGGTGGTGGAATTGCTGGTCAGTCTGTTGAAAGTGCGCTACATGGGATCTTCAGACCAAGTGTGAGTACTAGCTCTCTCAGAGTGTATGTTCCAACTGATATACCGACCAGGCTACATTGTTAACTGTATTTTATACATGGACAAGACATCATTATATTCATATCTGCTTACTGAATGGTCGGTCTTTTAATTGAATGGTTAACTTTATTGTTTGGCTGGGAACCCATTGTGACCATTTTTTCTTTTCTCATACAATCACATAAGATGGGTTGTTTTTTGTATGTTCGATGCATTACGTATTTAGTCCTTTGTATTGGTTGTAATTTTATATAGTCTATGTATTATGTAGTTAATCCTTTGCGTTGATTGTTATTTTTATGTTCTATGCTTTATGCATTTAGTCCTCTGTTATCTTGTATGTTGGATGTATTATGTATTATAGTCCTTTGTATTGATTGTTATCTTGTGTGTTCTATGTATTATGTATTATAGTCCTTTGTATTGATTGTTATCTTGTGTGTTCTGTGTATTATGTATTATAGTTCTTTGTATTGATTGTTATCTTGTGTGTTATATGTATTATGTATTATAGTCCTCTGTATTGATTATTATCTTGTGTGTTATATGTATTATGTATTATAGTCCTCTGTATTGATTGTTATCTTGTGTGTTCTGTGTATTATGTATTCAGTCCTCTGTATTGATTGTTATCTTGTGTGTTCTATGTATTATGTCAGTCCTTTGTATTGATTGTTATCTTGTGTGTTCTATGTATTATGTATTCAGTCCTTTGTATTGATTGTTATCTTGTGTGTTCTGTGTATTATGTATTCAGTCCTCTGTATTGATTGTTATCTTGTGTGTTCTATGTATTATGTATTATAGTCCTTTGTATTGATTGTTATCTTGTGTGTTCTGTGTATTATGTATTCAATCATTTGTATTGATTGTTATCTTGTGTGTTCTATGTATTATGTATTATAGTCCTTTGTATTGATTGTTATCTTGTGTGTTCTATGTATTATGTATTATAGTCCTTTGTATTGATTGTTATCTTGTGTGTTCTATGTATTATGTATTATAGTCCTTTGTATTGATTGTTATCTTGTGTGTTCTGTGTATTATGTATTATAGTCCTTTGTA
>CM065681.1:82853787-82876812 GCA_017654935.2 Phymorhynchus buccinoides
GCGTGTGCGCGTGCGTGTGCGTGTGCGTGCGTGCATGTGCGTGTGTGCGTGCGTGTGCGCGTAGGTGTGTGTGTGTGCGTGCGTGTGTGTGTGTGTGTGTGTTGATGCGTGTTCGCGTTAGATCGAAGACGTTATCGCAGCTGGAAGACGTCATGGAAGCAGCAGAGGTGGGCCTAATGTATGTAGGGGCCTCCCAGTCACGCGTGTCCTACGTCAGCCATCAGAAGTGGAGATGCCATACCCATCAAAATGCCCATTCGCTCAGCCTCGAGTGTGGTGAAAATCCGGTTAACGTCCTCCGACCCGGAACAGAGACAATCATGTGGGACATTAATAACTATAAAGATAGTGGACAGATCCCGGAGGTAGGCCTACTGCAATACCAGGAAAGTCCCAACCTTTTTTTTTTGAATAATCAAGATCGAACCACGCGGAAACGTGCTAAGCTACATAAACCTCGAGTATTTGAAGACAGTTGACGCAGGGAGTGGTCGCCCCAAAGGTCACTCCCCCCCCCCCCCAACCCCACAAGCTGCAGCGCCAAGACTCAGCGCAATGCCGCCTACTTCGAGAGTCATTGTCACGTACAAAAGACAAAGCTGTAACCCGAGTTTCATTAGCTGCACAAAAATCAAAACACAGTGGAACTTCCATATGAGACCATTGAAATACTCTCCAGAAGTAGGAGTGTGGCTGCCCACGTGGCGGGGTAATCACAAACGGTCACACACGTAATGTTCTCATTCCTAGCTGGTGCATTTGTGCCATAGTGTTCAAGTGCTTCGGCTGTTGGGATGATCCCTGGAGTCTTTAAGCCAGGGTAAGACAACAACAACAACAACAACAACAACAAAGCATTGACAAATCAACCCAACAGTTGTTAGCAGGGAGGTGGACACTCAGTGGTCCGGATATGAAGGGGGGAAAATGGGTGGACATTTGTTTGGTCACAGATCTTAGAGGGAGACTTAATAGGGAAGGTCTTAATAGGGAGGTTCCACTGTATCGTACAGATTTGACTCACAAGCATTTTTAGGTTAATGTCAACCAGTAATGAAAGCAAAGGGTCAAAATAGTAACACAAATGGATTGTCGTTGGTAGTATGCTTTGGCTATTATACCGTCTAGTTGTTCGTTTCTGTTCAGGGCAAGATAGGACTGAACGCGGCTCACATGGTGATGGAACTCATCAGAGACAACAGGAAAATTGTGGATCGCATCACAGAAGCCCACATCGACAAGTTCGTGGATTTGCTGAGGAGAGAAAAGGTTTGCGGCACTATCTTTGTTGTTGCCAAAGTCTTTAGAAGCGTGTTGATTATTTCTGTGAATTATTGGTTTTCGCTGATGCTGAAGCTAAATACAATTTGGGATGAACTAGTTTATTGGGAGACTAGTGAACTTGTCGTTTTACCCGTTTTTAATTTGCATTAAAATATATTTTGGTTTAGGAAATATGATTTGCGAGAACAACACGGCACATACAACTAACAAAGGGATACAAATAATGTCAAGGACACATCACAGAGTTTAGACTACCATACAAACACAATATATATATTTTGTTTTATATCTTGAGAGTAAAACAACTCACGTAAAATAACCAGAGATATACTTGTGCATAACAGGAAAACAAGCAGGCCTGACTTGACATGATTTAGGCCTAATTACTGAGCAATCGTGATTTAGAGCTACTTTCATATCTTCCATTTACTATTTTTACCCAATTACAAAACTTTGTTATTTGATGTGGATATTGTTACCCTCCATGTGATAGTCTAAGTGTACTACTAATTTTTGGAACTGCTTTTGAATTGCTTTTAGACTTGTGACGAAAAGATCATGATTCAGAGCTTGTGCATATCACCAGCATCCAATTACAATGTAATCGTTATATTGTTCTGTGTTGTTTGTTGTTGATGTGTAAGAAATTCAGGATTTACAGCCTATGGCATTCTTGAAATAGTGCGTATTGGAATAATTATATTCTTCAGTATTTAGAAGGCTGTGTTCTGTGTTTGATACGGGTACAATCAACAAATCTGGGCCTTGGTTTTTAGGGACAGTTTCTGACTTTGTTCCTCTGCGCCTTTTAGTAAACAGTTTTACTTGCTGAGGGTGGAATGAATTTGCATTTCCCCCGTAGGGATACAGGGGGGTCTTTTGTATAAATAGTTCCCCCACCTTCTGGAAGTTCTGTGCCTGTAACTTCCTCTAATCTGTCACTCTCTTTGACTCTGCCTTTTCCCTTTGCTTACTGTCATCTACTATCTTTCTGCCTTACCCGGTTCATTCTCCTTCCTTTTTTCACGAAACACTTTCAAAAAGATTCCCTCCGGTCGAAGTCGGACTTGCTGGGCCTAACTATTTCTTAGGCGCATAACGGCAGCATGACGCATCTGCGCTCATAATTGACAGGAAACTGTCTGAGCGATCGAAGAAGAAGAATTTGCGTCACATTCGAGCCGGACAGAAGTTATGACATTGTACCTTTTGAATGGAGTTTTTTTTTAGCTCTGTTCTATTAATGGTACCTGTCCATGGCCTGGTATATTTTCAGAACTACCGTTACCTGGAGCTGCTGAACGTGCTGTGTGTGTGTGACGGCGTGTCCATCCCCGACAACCAGGTCCTCATCACGCAGAAATGGCTGGGCGACAAGGACAAAAAGGTGGGCCAGGGGTTCTGCACCTGGCATTGGACAGGGGACAAGCATTTAAGGAAGCTTTTGTGTCTGAAAAAACAACAACCGAGAGGACGTAAAGCCAAATATTCATTGCGAAAAAACTATAACCTTTCAACACAGGCGTCCAAGTATTTTCTTAAAATTAATTTCCAATTCTGAACAAAAATAACCGAGAGGGCGTAAAGCCAAATATTCACTCTGAAAAAATATAACCTTTCAACACAGGCGTCCAAGTATTTTCTTAAATTAATTTCCAATTCCAGTTGATTACTAAGATTGTTGACCAAAAAAAGACAAATAAAAAATGAAATCAGCAGAAGAATAAAAGCTTGTCGGCAAGAATTTTTGAGTTTTTGAAAATATAGTTTCAAGGCCTTAAAAATATATAGTTAAAGATTTTGGGGTGACATGCTTTTACGCTAACAAAACCAAAGCTACTTCAGTTCTATCATGGGTGAGGACTTCGGAGTGATAATTTTATTTTTTTTTAAACCTGGGGGCACAAGAAAATATATATAAATGCCATTCACATTTGCGGCATCAAACATTACAAATATTAGCTCAAAAGAATTCTTAATAGTACACGATTTCTTGTTCGTAATCAATTGCTCCTTGGATGTATTAAATCGGAATCCTGTACGAATGTTCACAATTTCAGGCATTCAAGAGGCAACTCCCCAGTGACTTAGAGCATGGTAGTCGTCGCTATTGTTTAATTAAGACACCGCTCTTTTTATCGTATGGTTGTGTTGTTGCTGTTGTTTCATTGCTTGTGACGGACGCCAGCAATGGCGGGAATAGTCATGTTGTTGTGGTGGAAAAACAGAGTGAGGGATTGTGATGATGGTGGTATTGATAGTGGTGGTATGGTGTTGTTGATGTTGATGATGATGATGATGTCTACGTCGATAACTTTCTTGCGTTGATAACTTTGATGATATGGTGGTAATGGTGGTGGAGGTGATGGAGGTGGTGGTGAGCATAATGTTGTTGTTGATGATGATGATGATGATGATGATGATGATGGTGATTATGATGATGGTGATGATGATGATGTCTACGTCGATAACTTTCTTGCGTTGATAACTTTGATGATATGGTGGTAATGGTGGTGGGGGTGGGGGTGAGCATGATGTTGTTGTTGATGATGATGATGATGATGATGATAATGATGATGATGTCTACGTCGATAACTTTCTTGTGTTGTTAACTTTGATGATATGGTGGTGAAGGTGATGGAGGTGGTGGTGAGCATAATGTTGTTGTTGATGATGATGATGATGATGATGATGATGATGGTGGTGGTGATTATGATGGTGATTATGATGATGGTGATGATGATGATGTCTATGTCGATAACTTTCTTGCGTTGATAACTTTGATGATATGGTGGTAATGGTGGTGGAGGTGGTGGTGAGCATGATGTTGTTGTTGATGATGATGATGATGATGGTGATGATGATGATGTCTACGTCGATACCTTTCTTGTGTTGATAACTTTGATGATATGGTGGTAATGGTGGTGGAGGTGGTGGTGAGCATGATGTTGTTGTTGTTGATGATGATGATGATGATGACGACGATGATATAATCTACAGAGCTGTGTCTACCTAACTGACCTCGGAGACAAGATTGGCAAAACGCCGGGCGTGGTTTATGTGTCCACTACCAGCGGCAGAACCTGGAAAGAACTCAAAGACTTTTCTCCACAGGTGAGGTTTTATTGTGCATCCCCTTTTGTTTGTCTGTCTGATGGTCATCATCTTTATTGCATACATTAGCAGCAAACAATTCTTGAATAATAAACTGACACGAATCCTGTGGAGAGCACATCTGTCTCTTCTTCTTTCGTCTTCTCTTTTTGGGGCCCACGATCATTTGAGGGCGAACGAGTAAAAATAATTATGCCTATATACTGCTGTTGGTTTGGAAACGACATCGCAATCCCACGTAGAAACGAAAAACACTTTGATCAACTTTTGTGCAGGAACAGTCTGGTTACATGTTGTAAATAACATGCTCCTACATTTAAGTAAAAAAAAATAAAAAAAAATAAAGCACAAAGCAAAATATGCTACGAAAACTCCTACATAATATTTTTTTAAAAGTTCTAGCATTCTGACATTGTGTTCTTTTTGTTGGATGTTCCAGAACATGGAACCAGGTGATGAGTCTTACCTCTTCCTGGATAGGCAGCTGGAGCTCTTTGGAACGCTTTGCCGTGTGAGTTTGCCCGTATTGTATGAACAAGTATCACTCTTGTGACCTTTTCTTCACAATGCTTTGCAATGTAAGGTGTCCTACATGTAAAGATAGTGGACACTTACTTTTGAATGCCTTTGCCTTGTAATATAATGCATGAATTAGGAATCAAATCTTCTGTATGAATTTATATTGATACAAATGGTGTTTTTATCCATGTTTCGTTATTTCTGTTTGCGCTTCCCCTCCCCTTTACCCAGACAACTGGATTGATGTTTTTTTCTTTTAGGCCGGGTTCACATTAGACGCGTAAGTTCCGTACGGAAAACCCTAAATAAGTGGAAGAAAGAAGGATAACAGTTTATGCATATAGGGGAAATTCAGACATGTGCGCAACTCTTTTCCCTTCTTTGTTTTACTTATTTATGGATTGCGCACGGGTTTCAGCATAGAATATCCGCCTATGTGTGTACACGGCCTTAGGCATGTTCATAAGCGCACAGACCGAGGTTTCGTTTCCACTTTGTCACGTCTTCTCCTCATCTTAAGTTTTAAGCATATTAATCTAGACTGCCTGCCTTCGCAGAGGTTCGAAGGCTTCGGTGCTTTCTAGTTCACTTTCTTTTAAGAAAGGAAGGAAGGTGGGTGGCAGAGCGGTTAAAACGTTCGCCTGCCAATTTCAATGCGTGAGTGAACCGGGTTCGAATCCCGGCCTCGCCCTTTCTTTCTAGTTCGTCAGGAAAATCGAACTGAACGACGAGTCCTTCGGACGGGGACTTAAAGCTAGTCTGACATGTGGGCTTTACGCACGTAAAAATCCCATGTCAGTTAAAACTCGATAAGAACTGGGGAAAATCCAGCTGCCTGGTATGACCAAATTGATAGCCAGGTTTCCCCTTCCCCCTCCTCACTTTGTCCCCCCCCCCCCCAAACTGTTTTTATAAAAATGGGTATGCGCAGTGCTTGCAGCGACGCTCTCTCGGGTGAGAGCAGCCCAATTTAATTTCACAGAGATAAGTCTGTGACTAGATGATAAGCCTACCAAATACCAATACCAAATTTCCTTCTGTGTTAGGGCCAAAACGAGTACGCCATTAATCAGATCACCGAGGAACTGGACTACCTGAGCTGGAACGAAGCCTTCACTTGTCTGAGCGACAGGACCCTGCCTGACGAGTTGAGAGCTAAATACTGCGAGTTGATCATCAGTAGGTGTTGTGTTGTGTGTTCTACAGTAGTAGTAGTAGTAGTAGTAGTAGTAGTAGTAGTAGTAGTAGTAGTAGTAGTAGTAGTAGTAGTTAGGGCTAGAAGTGGGCCTCGCAGCCCTTTTACGCCCTTTCTCGTTTGTGACTTTGATTTGTTTCAGGGTGGCTTGCTTTCTACAGCTTAACTATAAAATGTAACAAAAATATGGAATGGACTTTTTCTTCTTCTTTTTTTATTCATCGAAAGTAGTACAAAAATTTGTCATCATTGTGTCTTTGTCCAGAAGATTTTTGAATATATTTATGTTAGGTGCAGCCTTAATGTTAGTTGACAATTTTTTCCAGTATTGAACAACTCGGTTAGAAAAGTAAAACTTGCGAAAGTTAGTAACTGATCGTCTTAAAAAATAACTTCTCTGTACTATTCCGTGTCATGTTTGTGATATTTTTAACAAAAAGATTGTTAAAGTCTATGTCATCAATATTATTTATTATTTTATATACTTGTATAAGGTCTCCCCTGACTCTTCTTCCATTCCAGGAATGCTAACAATCAAATAGGGTAGCCCATATAAAAATGTACCCGTTGTTTCTTTGGCCATAGCCTAAGCAAAAATCCATATTTTGTCATCATCTTAAACTTCCATCCTGTGATTCTGAACTAGACATACACTTTTTTGTTTTTGTTTTTTACTCCAAGGCACTCTTTATTCAGTAATGCTTAACCACACATTTTTTAAAATTGATATGATGAATGGGTCTCTGTGTGTCCGTGTGTGTGTGTGTGTGTGTGTGTGTGTGTGTGTGTGTGTGTGTGTGTGTGTGTGTGTGTGTGTGTGTGTGTGTGTGTGTGTGTGTGTGTGTGTGTGTGTGTGTGTGTGTGTGTGTGTGTGTGTGTGTGTGTGTGTGTGTGTGTGTGTGTGTGTGTGTGTGTGCGTGTGCGTGTGCGTGTGCGTGTGCGTGTGCGTGCGTTTTGTAAGAATAATCCAATGACTAATGTTTACTGTATATTTGATCGATTCTATATTATGTTTTATGCTATTGTATATATGTATATGTATTAGAATGTGTGTATGTGTGTGTGTGTGTGTGTGCGCGCGTGTGCGTGTGTGCGTGTGCGTGCGCGTGTGTATGAGAGAGAGAGAGAGAGAGAGAGAGAGAGAGAGAGAGAGAGAGAGAGAGAGAGAGAGAGAGAGAGAGAGAGAGAGGAGTACATATTGTGTGAGTGCGGGCATGTCTGCAAGCGTATAGTTTGTTTACGCTTTGTTGTTGGGTTATTTGTTATTTCTCCTCATTTGTTTCTTCGTGTTGTATAGATGGCTTGATGTAAGAAAAGCAAACGTAATTTCGTATTCAATGTACCAACTGAAAATTGAAAAAAATTGACTTTGACTTTGACTGAACACATTGCTATTGATGTGCTGGTAAAAATGGCAGCAATGGCAATAAGGTTGTTGTTTGTGTCAGCGTTCTTCGTGGACATCAAGGACAACGTGTCAGTGGTGGACAGGGTGAAACTGTCCTTCAACTACGACGACATCGACACCAACGAGGTAAAAATAACAAAACAACCATCACTAGGAAGCATTGGCAACATGATATTTTGTTTATTAAGGTCTGTGTACGCGTTAATATTATTCACAAAATATCTCCATTTCTCCATGGCAACACAGTGTTAGGCCACTCGAGTCATAATATGACATACAACTCACTATGTTGCCATGGGGAAATAGTCTTCTTCTTCTTTGATCGCTGAGACAGTTTTCCAGTCAATTATGAGCGCAAATGCGTCATGCTGCCGTTTTGCGCCTAACTAAGAAATAGTTCGGCCCAGTAAGTCCGACTTAGGCTGTAGGACATCTTTTTTTAAAAGTGTTTCTTGAAAAAAGGCAGGAGAATGGAGCGGTAAGGCAGAAAGATAGTAGATGACAGTTAAGCAAAGGGAAAAGGCAGAGTAAAAAAGAGTGACATATTAGAGGAAATTACAAGCACAGGACTTCCAGAAGGTAGGAGATCTATTTATGCAAACGACCCCCCCACCCCCCGTATGCCCACGGGGGGGGGGGGGGGAATAGTGATATTTTGTGAATGATGTTAACGTGTACTGAGACTATTAGATTTATGCATAGATTTATGCATAGATTTATGCATTGGCTGTTTACTCCTACAGACGCAAACATAAAATATGTGAATGCTTGGGAGTCTCTTTGCGCATTATAAAGATATACTTTCATGCGCGCATGCGTGCACACACAGTCACAGACAGACAGACAGACAGACAGACAGACACACACACACACACACACACACACACACACACACACACACACACACACACACACACACACACACACACACACACACACACACACACACACACAGGCACACACACTGTCTCTCACACATCTTTATCTCTGTCTCTTCCGTTCAACAGGTGGACGTGGACCTCACCCAGTCACTGACGTACCGTTACTTCCCCGCCATCAGAGACTGGATCGCCGAATACCTGGGGTCCAACGGGGACATGACCGCCTCCCAGATAGGGAACAACATGCTGGTGCAGCAGGTGATGGTGATGATGGTGATGGTCATGATGATGATGATAATGGTGATGATGATTATGATGATGATGGTGTGATGATGATGGTGATGATGATGGTGATGATGATGATGATGGTGATGATGATGATGATGATGATGATGATGATGATGATGATGATGATGATGATGATGATGATGGTGATGATGATGATGATGATGATGATGATGATGATGATGATGATGATGATGATGGTGATGGTGATGACTGATGATGGTGATGGTGATGATGATCTAATGGGACATGACGGCCTCCCAGATAGGGAATAACATGCTGGTCCAGCAGGTGATGATGATGATGATGATGGTGTTGATGATGATGGTGATGATGATGGTGATGGTGATGATGATGGTGAGTGATGATGATGGTGATGATGATGATGATGATGATGATGATGGTGTTGATGATGATGGTTATAGTGGTGATGGTGGTGATGGTGATGGTGGTGATGATGATGATGATCTAATGGGGACATGACCGCCTCCCAGATAGGGAACAACATGCTGGTCCAGCACGTGATGGTAATAGTGATGATGTGGTGAAGATGATGATGATGATGATGGTGATGATGATGATGATGATGATGGTGATAGTGATGATGATGATGATGATGATGATGATGATGATGGTGGTGATGATGATGGTGATAATGATGATGATGATGATGATGATGATGGTGATGGTGATGATGATGATGATGATGATGATGTCTAACGGCAACATGACGGTCTCCCAGATAGGGAACAACATGCTGGTGCAGCAGGTGATGATGATGATGATGATGTGGTGATGATGATGATGATGATGATGATGATGGTGATGATGGTGATGATGATGGTGATGATGATGATGATGATGATGGTGATGATGATGATGATGATGATGATGATGGTGGTGATGATGATGATGATGATGATGGTGATGATGGTGATGATGATGATGATGATGATGATGGTGATGATAATCTAACGGGGACATGACGGCCTCCCAGATAGGGAACAAACAACATGCTGGTGCAGCTGGTGATGATGATGATGATGATGATGGTGATGGTGATGATGATGATGATGATGATGATGATGATGATGATGATGGTGATGATGATGATGATGATGATGATGAAGGTCTAACGGGAACATGACGGCCTCCCAGATAGGGAATAACATGCTGGTCCAGCAGGTGATGATGATGGTGATGATGATGGTGATGATGATGATGATGATGGTGATGATGATGATGATGATGATGATGATGATGATGATGAAGGTCTAACGGGAACATGACGGCCTCCCAGATAGGGAACAACATGCTTCGGAGGATTTTGGAGACTGATGATGTTATGCTAGGAGCTTGTCATGGCTAAAGGCAATCCCCGCATATCTATACAGAGCATAACAACATTTTGATGTAGCTTGGTGTTCTAGCCTATGTCAATTGGTCTGACGTAGTCTTAAGCCAAGGCGATGATGATGGTGGTGGTGAATGTATCTGTGACCAATATTCGAAAATATTGAAAAATTAGTTGTAAGAAACAATCCGACGCTTTAGAGTCACCCGAAGAGGTATCTCTGAAATTATCCGACGACAATTTGATAATTGTAGCAAAAAACAACTTATGCTAAAAAGAAATAAAATCAAGAACTGTTGATTAACAAGCAAAAGTACAACAAGTACACACTTAGTAAAGTAAAAAACCCAAAAAGAAAATAAATTCAAAATGGCTACAAACCGGTCTGAAACAGGCATGACCAAACTAAGCAGAGTCAAAACTATATCTTCAAAATTCTTCTTAAATAAGAAGAAAATTATAGCAGGAGCTGGCTAAATATAATTATAAAGCAAGCATGTGTAGGATAGCAGAATATAACTGGAACAAACCCACCAAAGAACCATGAGGAACTTGAAACAGGCAGGACAAAATGGTTCTTGAACAGCTTACTGCAGTGTAAAAAATAGTAATGGTATAAAACAGGAAGTGCACACAGCAGCAGGAAGTAGTAAAGGGGGGTTACTACTGCTGCACAAGGGTGTTTTCCCTTTTTAGGGTTACTATGGTAACAAGCGTTAAACGCTTTGGGTTCTTCCAGCTAATCAGTATGTATGCAATTGTTTTGAGTGTTGGTAAGTATTAAGTTATATAGATAGTAAGATTAATAAACATCTACCAATTGAGAGGAAATCTAACGAGAAAGGAACCTAGGCTACATATGCGCACGCACGCATGTACACCCCCCCTTCCACCACACACACAGGAGGGACAGGAAGACGAATTTAATCAAGCAGAGTATAAATCATTGGATTATTGAATGTTGGTTCAAGTGTTGCGACTTCTACTTTACCAGTATAATGTATCACTACGTGATTGACTGTTGATTCAGGTGTGACTTCTACTTCACCAGTATAATGTATCACTACATGATTGACTGTTGATTCAGGTGTGACTTCTACTTCACCAGTATAATGTATCACTACGTGATTGACTGTTGATTCAGGTGTTACGACTTCTACTTTACCAGTATAATGTATCACTACGTGATTGACTGTTGATTCAGGTGTTACGACTTCTACTTCACCAGTATAATGTATCACTAAGTGATTGACTGTTGATTCAGGTGTTACGACTTCTACTTTACCAGTATAATGTATCACTAAGTGATTGACTGTTGATTCAGGTGTGACTTCTACTTTACCAGTATAATGTATCACTACGTGATTGACTGTTGATTCAGGTGTGACTTCTACTTTACCAGTATAATGTATCACTACGTGATTGACTGTTGATTCAGGTGTGACTTCTACTTTACCAGTATAATGTTTCACTGAGTGATGGACTGTTGATTCAGGTGTTACAACTTCTACTTCACCAGTATAATGTATCACTGAGTGATGGACTGTTGATTCAGGTGTGACTTCTACTTCACCAGTATAATATCACCTGAGTGATTGACTGTTGATTCAGGTGTTACGACTTCTACTTCACCAGTATAATGTATCACTGAGTGATTGACTGTTGATTCAGGTGTGACTTCTACTTCAGTTGTGCCAGTATACTATCACCTGAGTGATTGACTGTTGATTCAGGTGTTACGACTTCTACTTCACCAGTATAATATCACCTGAGTGATTGACTGTTGATTCAGGTGTTACGACTTCTACTTCACCAGTATAATGTATCACTGAGTGATTGACTGTTGATTCAGGTGTTACGACTTCTACTTCACCAGTATAATGTATCACTGAGTGATTGACTGTTGATTCAGGTGTGTACTTCTACTTCACCAGTATAATGTATCACTACGTGATTGACTGTTGATTCAGGTGTGACTTCTACTTCACCAGTATAATGTATCACTAGTTGGTGATTGACTGTTGATTCAGGTGTGACTTCTACTTCACCAGTATAATGTATCACTAAGTGATTGACTGTTGATTCAGGTGTTCGCCCACTCGACTTCTACTTCACCAGTATAATCGTAACACTGAACTCTGGCAGTGATTGACTGTTGATTCAGGTGTTACGACTTCTACTTTACCAGTATAATGTATCACTAAGTGATTGACTGTTGATTCAGGTGTTACTTCTACTTTACCAGTATAATGTATCACTGAGTGATGGACTGTTGATTCAGGTGTTACTTCTACTTCACCAGTATAATGTAACACTAAGTGATTGACTGTTGATTCAGGTGTTACGACTTCTACTTCACCAGTATAATGTATCACTGAGTGATTGACTGTTGATTCAGGTGTTACGCCTGGTGCACTACCTGGTCAGGTTCGGCTTCTACTACAAGTCCACAGACATCAAGGCGTTGTTGGAGCCTCTGATGAGTCTCCTGGATGGACGCAACGACAAGCCCTACCCCAACATGGATGGTATGTGGACCTGCCTGTCTTCCAGTCTGTCGTTCGGTCTGTCTGTCTACAGGGCCAGCCACACGTCAGCTAAAATCGCACGACTCTACGATGCGATTCGATCACGTGATCTCGAAGCGCGAGGCACGTTTGTTCTTGGAGACCACGTGACCGAAACGTATCGTACAGTCCTACGATTTTAGTGTACGTGTGGCTGGCCTTTACGAGTCCACAGGTATTAACATGCTATTGGAGTCTAGGATGAGTCAATATATATCAACCAATATGGTTGGTTATATCTTTATCGATACACAAATTCGGGACTTTCCTGGTATTGCAGTACCTCCAGGATCGTCCCACCATCTTTATGTCTATTACTGTCCCACATGTGTCTGTTCCAGGCCGGAGGACGTTAATCGGATTTTCTTCTGATCAGTCTGTAGAGTGGACGAAACGACAAACTCATTCCCATCGTCGATGGTGTGTCTGTCTGTCCGTGTCTGTCTGTCTGTCGTTCATAAATTGCCACGAACGAAATGACAAAGGCTAACGTGTCTGTCCATCTCTTTGTCTGTCTCTTCGTCTTCAGGAGGACGAACAAAATGACAAGCCTAACCCTAACGTGGATAATATCTCTGTCTGTCTCCGTACCGATTATCTGTCTGTTCGTTTGTCTATAAGTGAGTGCATTAGATAGACAAAACGACGTATAGCAGAACAACATGCAACAAGCCATACCATTATGCGAAGGGTATGCGCATTATCAGTCTGTATGTCTGTCTCCTGAATGGACGAAACGATAACCCCTACCTACCCAGACATCTATGTCTGTCGAAACTTGTATGTAACTATTTTCTGTTGTAATTAGTCATTCAATTTTAATACGCATAGCCTGTCTGTGTAGGTCCCATAATTCTTGTTTGGCCCTTAGGAATAATAATAATTATATATTCATCATATTATCTGTCCTACTATTCATCGTCCGAAGTGGCGTCTGTGACGTACCGAACCAGTCCCAGAACTACTACTACTACTACTACTACTACTACTACTACTACTACTACTACTACTACTACTACTACTACTACTACTACTACTACTACTACTACTACTACTACTACTACTACTACTACTACTACTACTGTTGCTGCTACCACTACCACTACTACTACTACTACTGCAACAAAACTACTATTTCAATAGACGCGGGTGATGAACGTGGCCATTGAAGGTTTTGTCCAACTTTGTAGGCTTTTTTGACACGATGGCTTGGAGACAAAACGGACTATCTTTAGATAGCCCATTGACGTATTATTGGATTTATTACAAAAACTAATAACTTGTATCAAACAATGACTGCAGAAATATAAAAAGGGGTTTTTGCTTTTTATATTTCAGCAGTCTTTTTTTGTAATACAGGTTATTAGTTTTTGTAATAAGTTCAATAATATGTCAATGGACACTCTAAAGACAGTCCGTTTTGACTTCAAGCCATCATAAAAATATATCTTGCAGGCAAAGAAGCCCAGGAAGTACTGCACCAATACAGGACCGCCGGAAGGTTCCAGCAGAGTCGGGAGACCAAGGCCATGGTGGATGCCAAGATACAGTGAGTGCAGGGCATCGTGTAACTCCTGCTGGGTAAAAAAACCCACCAGAAACCCTTCGCGTACAAATATAGTTCCTCGCTTTGCGGAAGTCTCGTGAAAAGCGAACTCCTTTAAAGACCACGATTAAGTCCCTTGTTTTTTTCTGGGTTGCTGTGACCCACAAAATTAATTTCCCCATATTCAAATTGAGGCTGCTCTTTAAACTGATGTGTCGGTTTCAATTTGGGGCCATTTATTCAGACTTGGACAAAAGAAGATTTCTTTACAGTTATAAGGGGGAAAACACGTGAAACCCGTGATTTTGACACGTGATCGGGTGGATCTCGCTTTCGTTTTGAATATGGAGGGTATTGGCTACTACTGCAAGTAGGGTTATTAACGGCCTTGACGGCAAGAGTTAAGCCCTTGTTGATCAGTATCCAACGGGCATTCACTCTTGCAAAAGGCAGCCATTAAGCGGCCTCAAATAGAGTTATTGGCGATAGTTGATACCCTTGTTTGGTCAGTACTAGACCATCTTCCCCCCACCCACCAAGGACATTCACTCTTGCAAAAGGTGTTCTTTGCAGTGGCCAGTTGAGAGAAGTTCGAGGTGGAAATGACTAAGGAAGAACAACATGTTACTCAACAATATTTAAATTTTTAGTGATGGTGCATGGGAAAAACCTACATAAGTCGCTCAGAATGTTTTGAGCAAAAGCCAAAAATACTCAACAACCCCCAAAATATAAATGTTCTATTTAGGGCATATTTATGTCTATTTTTTATGTGTGTGTGTGCGTGTGTGTGCGTGTGCGTGTGCGCGCAGATTATTATATTCAAATTATATGTAATACGTGTTCGGAGATTACAGATTAACAGAACCGTTTAAGCAATTTTAAGACATTCGACTTTCTTATTCACAGGGCTTTGGAAGTGTTGAACCTGTTTTTCAACTTCGTCTTCAACGTCAGAATGGAGGTAACATTTTGAATACAATGATCTTAAACCATAATATAATGAATATTATTGACGCTAGGCTAAATTAAAATATTTCTTCCATAGTAATAGCACAAGCCTATGTGTTTGTGTACTCATGTAAATTTGACCAATGTCGTTATGATGTTATTTCATATAATTTCTTCTGAAGGACTTTTTTTTAATGTAACGGATGACATCGTATTCGTTTATCCAATCATTATACATCATCTCTGTAGCGACCATGTGCAATGAGCAAATAAAACGGTATAGTTATGTTTATGTGGGTATTTGTCATTCTTTGCTGTCGCGTATTGTATGGCGATTTATGGAATGTTGTGCCTGTTGTTTTTGTGTGCCTCCTTGCAGAAGTTCATGAATGTTGTTTTTGTGTGCCTCCTTGCAGAAGTTCATGAATGTTGTTGTTGTTGTGTGCCTCCTTGCAGAAGTTCATGAATGTTGTTGTTGTTGTGTGCCTCCTTGCAGAAGTTCATGAATGTTGTTGTTGTTGTGTGCCTCCTTGCAGAAATTCATGAATGTTGTGCATGTGGTTGTTGTGTGCCTCCTTGCAGAAGTTCATGAATGTTGTTGTTGTTGTGTGCCTCCTTGCAGAAGTTCATGAATGTTGTTGTTGTTGTGTGCCTCCTTGCAGAAATTCATGAATGTTGTGCATGTGGTTGTTGTGTGCCTCCTTGCAGAAGTTCATGAATGTTGTGCATGTTGTTGTTGTGTGCCTCCTTGCAGAAGTTCATGAATGTTGTTGTGTGCCTCCTTGCAGAAGTTCATGAATGTTGTGCATGTTGTTGTTGTGTGCCTCCTTGCAGAAGTTCATGAATGTTGCATGTTGTTGTGTGCCTCCTTGCAGAAGTTCATGAATGTTGTTGTTGTGTGCCTCCTTGCAGAAGTTCATGAATGTTGTTGTTGTTGTGTGCCTCCTTGCAGAAGTTCATGAATGTTGTGCATGTTGTTGTTGTGTGCCTCCTTGCAGAAGTTCATGAATGTTGTGCATGTTGTTGTGTGCCTCCTTGCAGAAGTTCATGAATGTTGTTGTTGTGTGCCTCCTTGCAGAAGTTCATGAATGTTGTTGTTGTTGTGTGCCTCCTTGCAGAAGTTCATGAATGTTGTGCATGTTGTTGTTGTGTGCCTCCTTGCAGAAGTTCATGAATGTTTTGCATGTTGTTGTGTGCCTCCTTGCAGAAGTTCATGAATGTTGTTGTTGTTGTGTGCCTCCTTGCAGAAGTTCATGAATGTTGTGCATGTTGTTGTTGTGTGCCTCCTTGCAGAAGTTCATGAATGTTGTGCATGTTGTTGTGTGCCTCCTTGCAGAAGTTCATGAATGTTGTTGTTGTTGTGTGCCTCCTTGCAGAAGTTCATGAATGTTGTTGTTGTTGTGTGCCTCCTTGCAGAAGTTCATGAATGTTGTTGTTGTGTGCCTCCTTGCAGAAGTTCATGAATGTTGTGCATGTTGTTGTTGTGTGCCTCCTTGCAGAAGTTCATGAATGTTTTGCATGTTGTTGTGTGCCTCCTTGCAGAAGTTCATGAATGTTGTGCATGTTGTCGTTGTGTGCCTCCTTGCAGAAGTTCATGAATGTTTTGCATGTTGTTGTGTGCCTTCTGGTAGAAGTTCTTGAATTTTGTGTATGTTGTCGTTGTGTGCCTCCTTGCAGAAGTTCATGAATGTGTTCAAGAAGACTCACGCAAAGGCTTCCCGCCCTTCGTCTCACTCTGAGTTAGGCCACATGCTCAGTGAGAACTTTGAACTGGAACGGTATCCCAGGTAAGAACTATCAAAACAGGAAACCAACTTGATATGAAGACAGAATGGAAGTAAAATACGTTTGATTAAACAAAAAAGAAGAAACACAAGAGAACAATACAAATGTTTACTTATGATCTGTGCTGAAGCGTACGCGCGCGCGCACACACACACACACACACGCACACACGCACACGCACGCACGCACGCACACGCGCATGCACAAACACACGCACACGCACACGCGCACACGCACACGCACGCACGCACACGCACACACACACACACACACACACACACACACACACACGTTCAGCTATATTTTTAATTCAGTGGTCAGAAGAAAATATTCACAGAGGAAGTTTTCATTTTAATGCCATGCCATGGGATTAAGGTTAATAAAAAGGTTGGTTATTATAGAAATAACTCGGAACTTTTTAATTGGAACATCAAACTTCTGTGTTCATGTGTTTTAAATCAAATTGATTCCGGTAACTCTTAGTAGCACGTTTCATAAGCAGCAATAAACTATGACCAAATATCACAATCTTGTTCATTTTGTTTTGTTTTAGTTTGTATTGGTTATTACTTAATTTGTTCTTGTTTCATTCCTGGAGCTGAGTCGTTCATGCGTGAGCAATGAATCACAATGTTCACAATATGCATAAGTATCTTAAACGTTTTTTGTTTTTTTACATTTCATAACTTAGTTTACTGATGTATAAGATATGATAATTTGGTACGGTGACTTGTACCAGAAACAAGTCAAGTCAAGGCAAGTACCCTTTATTCTCTCAGAGCAGATAAATCAATTCCAGGTGTAACAATCCGTAATTTCTGCATTTAAATCGTTTGCCTTGCTTCATAGTTTCTGATATGTTACAATTGAACTAAAAAGCATCAAAACGCTACACCCACACAAGCACATGAAGATGAAATAAATAATAAACGCGGAGAATAAAACCAAATTTTTGTCTTTCAAAAAGACTGACGAGGTGAATGAAGAGAACACACTAAACTTAACAATAGCCGAAGTGAATGGATGACGCATGCTAGTACTATGATATGTTTCTGATATGTTATGAACAATCGTCTGACAGATTGCAGTAGAAACGCATGTCTTAATACAGTAACACAACAAGGGGACGTTAAAGGTTAATTCCAAATCCTAAAAGAGAGACAGACAGACAGGATGACAGAGAAATGGACAAAGACAGCTGAGAAATACGAATGAAATACGAAATACGAATGTTTTATTGAGGGTAAAAAGGATAAGCTACAATAACTTCTTTGCACCTGGCCCTCTCACTCACACCATGCATCAGGCAATGAAAAAATGACATAAAAACAATGAAGTCAAGAAAATGAAACAAAAATTGGCACATGAAATAATTGACAGAGAATCAAATTGGGACATTAAACAGATATACAGAGAGTCATAAAAATGTTACAAGAATCTTGGCATAAGTTGATATTTGTAGTAAAACTCATTAACATAACTGATGGACAAGATTGTCCATTATGTACTTGTGATAAGATTTGCGAAAGGAAAATACGCTAGTTTTATTTTTGAAATTATCAGGGATGTCGTTCCACAGTTTACCACCTGAGTATGTAAGGGATGCTTTATATAGATCTGTTCTGGGGCGGGGCATTATTAATTTGGTTTTGCTTCGAATTGCATGGACTTTAAATTTAGTAATAAGATATTTTGGTACTAACTTATTTATGATCTTGTACATAAGGGTACCTTTGTTTAGTAGACATTTCAAATCAAATGGTAGAATGTTGAGTTCTTTATAGTCAATGGTTTCAAGGGAGGACGATTTAAGGAGTATGAGTTTAAGAGAACGTTTATATAATCTTTCAACGTGTTTGAGTGTGTTTTTACTAGCTGAATCCCAACATGTTGATGCATATTCAATGTCAGGCTGAATGGAAAAAAAGCTTGCGGGTGTGTTGATCCAAAAAGTGCTTTATTCTATTGAGCTGGAATACTTTTTTTGAGATTTTCTTGGCCAGTATTTAAATGTGTTTTGACCATGATAAGTTGTTGTCAATGTATAGGCCGAGTAATTTGTGTGAAGTAACTTCTTCTAGAGACTTTTCATAGATAGTTGGTGTACTTAATTGATTTTTAAAGTTTTGCCTCTTTTGTCTTGTTGTGATTAACATGAATTTAGATTTTTGTGGATGTAATGCCATATGATTTTGCTCTGCCCAGTGAACTAAATTATTAATGTCACTCTGCAATTCAGAACAGATTGAGTCAGCATTATAACCGTTTTTATGGATTGTGGTGTCGTCTGCAAAAAGTTCACACGGTGAAGTAAGATGAAGCGGGAGGTCATTTATATAAATGGTGAAGAGTATAGGTCCTAAGACAGAGCCTTGGGGAACTCCATAATAGACTGATTGCAATGAAGATGTAATAATATCTTTGGAGACGGTTTGTCGTCTGTCAGATAGAAAGGACGAAACGAGGGCGAGAATCTTGGGTTAATCCGTACAATGATAGTTTTTTTTAATAGAAGGGCATGGTCAATAACATCAAAGGCTTTAGCAAAGTCAACGAAAATAGCACCGGTGAGAAGGTCATTGTTAATATTGGAATGCCACTGTTCGACTAGATTAGTGAGTACTGTTTGGCAGGAATGATTTTCTCTAAAGCCACTTTGGTTACAATGGAAAAGATCATGTGTAGTAAAGTATGTCTGAAGATTACGCTTTAAATGCTTTTCTAGAGGTTTGGAGAGGTTTGACAAGATAGATATAGGTCGGTAGTTTGACGGATCTTGGGGGTCACCAGATTTATATAGTGGTATCACCTTTGCGTCTTTAAATAATTGGGGATAACAGCCTTTCTCAATGCAAAGGTTATAAATATAGGTAAGACAGTCAGTGATAATAGGCGCAGATAACTTTAATTCTGCTGAGAGAGAGAGAGAGAGAGAGAGAGAGAGAGAGAGAGAGAGAGAGAGAGAGAGAGAGAGAGAGAGAGAGACATTAGACATTCTGAGAGGAGAGAGAGAGAGAGAGAGAGAGAGAGAGAGAGAGAGAGAGAGAGAGAGAGAGAGAGAGAGAGAGAGAGAGAGAGAGAGACAGAGAGAGAGAGAGAGAGAGAGAGAGAGAGAGAGAGAGAGAGAGAGAGAGGAGTGCAACAATCCGTAATTTCTGCATTTAAACGGTTTGCCATGCTTCATAGTTTCTGATATGTTGTGAACAAACGTCTGAAAATGGCAGCAGAAAACACATTGTGTTAAATAAACCAACAACGGGAGAGTAAGGGTTAATTCCAAACAAATCCTAAACGGGATGTGTGTGTGTGTGTGTGTGTGTGTGTGTGTGTGTGTGTGTGTGTGTGTGTGTGTGTATGTGTGTGTGTGTGTGTGTGTGTGTGTGTGTGTGTGTATGTGTGTGTGTGTGTGTGTGTGTGTGTGTGTGTTTCTTTCTTTTTTTTTTCAGGACCTGCAAGATCGGAATGAATAGACTGAACGAGGTCTTCAACACGACATCCTTGTTCAAGGACTACGACCTTACTGCCATTCTGCTGGTATGTATGCACCCCCCCCCCCCCTCCATTCCTCTCTTTGTCTTTCTCTTTGTCCGCCATTCTCTTCCTTGTCTCTGTCTCTCCATGTGTTTGCCCCCTTCCTTTTTTTTTATATCTCTTTCCCCTCTCTCTCTCTCTCTCTCTTTCAATGTATCTTTCCCTCTGCCGAACGCACGCGCTGCACAAACAGACACACACACACAACACGCACGCGCGCACGCACACACACACACACACGCACGCACACACACACACACGCACACACACGCACACACACACACACACACACACACACACACACACACACACACACACACACGCACGTACGCACGTACGCACCCTAACTATGTACAACTCCTTGCGAAGATGATTTGTTATCCATTTTTCCTTAGTTTTGTTCAAATGTGTTTCCTTGCTTGTATTGTGCTTGTACGAGACCACATTGTAATTTCACCTAACGTGATAATAAAGTATTTTTGACTTTGACTTTGACACGCGCGCGCGCGCGCACGCACACACATCACACACACACGCGCGCGCACGCACGCACACACGCACACGCACACGGACATGCACACGCACACGCACACGCACACACACACACACACACACACACACACACAGCCATACACACATACACACGCATACTCTCTCTCTTACTCCCCCACCCCCACACAAGCATATGCATGCACCCACACAAACACGCAAACACACTGATGATGGTCAATATGATTGTAAAAGTGGTGATGATGATGGTGATGTTTGCATGATCTCTCTCATTAATATTACAGGATCTCTCTCACTATGATTACGATGAAATGGTGCGCAAGTCCATGCAGCTTCTCAACAGATACTACTCCTGCCACAGAGATCTGTTCTCAAGAGCTGTGCAGGCTCAGGTAACTCTGTCATTGTGCTCGTCTTTTTGTCTGTTTGTCTGTCTTTGTTTTTGTATTTTTAATGAATACAATATTATCTCTCATACGAGAGGGACAAAAATGGTAGAATGTGGAAAACTCACCAGGGTTTGGGGTGTTTGGTGATCAAGGCATAAAAAGGGAAGAAGCAAGCTTTCCTCTCGTAGAGCTTTCATCAGACTGGAGAGTTGTGCACATATTAGACTACATTTGTGAAATTGCCTCTTTCATGAAATTAGCTAGATATGTGGTTTTGGCGATTTATCTGACTGTCTGATTTTGTATGTATGTTTCTCTGCCCCGTTCGTTTCGTGAAATCGACTGTTACCAATGTGTTTATGTAAGTAAAGTCTTAGAGAAACATTTGAAGGATAGTCGGAATAATTATAGAATGTTTGTAGAAGGTCTTATTTTCATATACTTGGAGAGAGAGAGAGAGAGAGAGAGAGAGAGAGAGAGAGAGAGAGAGAGAGAGAGAGAGAGAGAGAGAGGGGGAAACTTGAATACATAAACTTTATTGTCCAAGGATATACATTTTAGGCAACGCCTATTCTTCCAATCTGTCCTTGATATATATATATATATATATATATATATTAACACAGAACACAAACATGTCAAGGTATACTATTACACATACAGATCTGAACACAAAGGTAGCAAAACAGAGAGAGAGAGACGGAGAGAGAGAGAGAGAGAGAGAGAGAGAGAGAGAGAGAGAGAGAGAGAGAGAGAGAGAGGAGGGGAGAGATGGAGAGATAGAGAGAGAGAGAGAGAGAGACAGAGAGAGACACTTGACACTTGACACTTGAAAACTTTATTACGCAAGGATTGAGATTTTAGGCCAGGCCTATTCTTACAATCTGTCCTTGAGACAGAAACAAGACTTATACAAAACGATAAGGCAAACAGATAATAATAATATGAACATGCATGATGATACAAAACATCAAAGTGAACAAATTTAGAGATAAATAATATAAACAATAACTAACAAGTAGGGGGGGGACAAGAAAAGAGAGAGAGAGAGAGAGAGAGAGAGAGAGAGAGAGAGAGAGAGAGAGAGAGAGAGAGAGAGAGAGAGAGAGCATTAGAGTAAAACAAAAAGGCAAACAAATATTGGCATACATAATGATGAAGGCATAAAAATTAAAGTTGCTCTTTTGTAGATAGAATTAAGTTTTAATAGGTGACATTTGGCGGTGGAATCCCATACTACAGATGCGTAGTTGCCGTGAGAGAGACAGTGGGCATGAAAGAACATTGTGCGTTCCTCTATATCTATGAATGGTGTAAGTTGTTTTAGTAGGAATAGGCTACGCGCAAGCTTGTGTGCTGCTTTCTCAATATGGGTCTGCCACTTCAGTTCTTCGTCTATGGTCACACCCAGGACTCGGTGCTCTTTTACTTGGTCAATGATATTATCCTTTGAATAAACTTTGAGAATTAGAGGTTCGTTCTGATGCTTTTGTCTTGAGGTAATTACCATGCTTTTGGTTTTTGTAGGGTGGATGACCATCATGTTTTGGTCACACCAGGCAGAGAGAGAGAGAGGGAGAGAGAGAGAGCAGCCTAGATATCCATATTATTACAGTGCCATAACAAAACCCCTCACTGCGTACCCAGATCCTGATCACTGATGCCTCCTGCGAGGTCAGCAACACCCTGGACGCCATGCTGCCCAT
>CM065681.1:82877312-82935987 GCA_017654935.2 Phymorhynchus buccinoides
TCCTTTCGATGAATTCAAAGCCTAACAAGAATAATTTGTTGCTCCGTGTGATTGCAATACCCTTATCGAAACAGCAACAACAACTCGCAAGTCAACAAGGTCACCTAAACTATTTCTTTATGTGTACCCGAACCACACACACACCACACAGCACCCCAATTTTAATTGTAATGAGAATCACTACTTAGCAGAAATAATATCATGTGCATCTGGCTTGAGACATCGCCGTTTCTTTTTCTCAAATCAAATATAAATGGTATTAATCCCAAGAAAAAGGGAGGAGAGCGCGAGCAGAGAGACAGGGAACTAGAGAGATGCTGGCCACACAGACAAGACGAGACAAACACAGACGGAACCAGGCAAACAGAAAAAAGAGGAGAAAGGCATTAAAAAAAATAGAGAGACAACCTCAAGAATCATCTTTCGTATTAAATAAAGCAAATTTCTATCAATTAATCATCCATATGAACAGCTGAAAGTTTACACATCACTTCGATCTATATCAGGAACCACTTTGACTTTTAAATTACAAGACTTTCAGTAAAGTCAAAAAGAACTTTTCTTTTTCTTTGTCGATGGCTCAGAAATTTCCTTATTATATGAGCACTGATGCGTCTGCTGCCGTTATAACGCGCCTAACGAGAAAATTGTTAGTCCACATGTCCGTCTTCGCATGGATAAAAATCTTTGTAAGCATTTCTAGACAAGGCAGGAGAATGAACGAGCGGCCAGAAAGACATTAGATGACGAAAGCAGGAAACGGCAGGTCAGAAGAAATGTTACAGCACAGACAACTTCAAGAAGGATGGGGACTATTTATTTGTAATAAAAAGGACCCTCCGGTTCCCCAGTGGGGATTACTTTTAAATTACAGAGCCTTGCAGCAAACTGACAAGTCAAACCAACAAAATATTAAAAATCAACGTACGTCAGACACCATTTTCTGTATGAAAGGCACCTTTCCCCCATGTATGGACGATCTCCACCAGTCTGTTCCCCACGTACTGCGATGAAGCGTCATCGTCTGCTTCCTCCTGGATAGCCTCCACCGTAAACCCGATTGATTAGTATCATGTTATGTTTTTAATGTACATAGTATTCCATGTAGTGGAAGATCTCCCCCAGTCTGGTTCCACGTACTGGCAGAGTGAAGGCGTCACGTAGTGCTTCTCCTGGTAGACTCACGTAAATATGATGAATTGTATCATGTTGTTAATGTAGCATAGTAATCCATGCCCATGGCGAGATCCTCCACCAGATCTTGTTCCACATACGCAGATTGCAGGCGTCATCGTACTGCTTCTCCTGATAGCATCCAGATGTAGACAGATTGATGATCAGTGTTATGTGTGATGTATATAGTCCCCCACCCCCCACCCCATCCATTATCGAATTCCCATGTATGTATGGTCCTATCATGAAGTCTCGCACCAGTTCTGGTTCCACATACTGCTAGGAGTGAGGCGCATCGTAACTTCTTCTCCTGGAGAGCCTCCAGCTGTAGACAGAATGAAATGATTCCTGGTTGTTGTAATGTAGTATACTTCCATAGTCACGGGATCTCCACCAGTTCTGGTTCCACATACTACAGAGTGAGGCGTGTCATCGTACTGCTTCTCCTGGATAGCCTCCACCTTTAATATGATGAGATTGTATATAATCATGGATTATGTTGCAATGTAAGGATAGTATTCCATGTCTAGGAGAACTCCCCAGATCCGTGTTCCACATACGTAGGCAAGGTGCATGCAGTGCCAAAGCTTATGCTGAACTTTCTATCGCATCCTTGATGAATATAATGGTCATCATAGAGCTGGATCCATATAAGAAGAGCCTTATCTTCAGCATGACCACTGCCTGAACCTGATCAAATTGCTGATTCAGACTTACAAGGCACACCCACATGCACCCCTGTGTAGGGTGAAGGATCATCGTATTGCTTCCTCCCAGACGAAATATTAAATATCATAGTCTTGACTGAATTGTAGTATTCCACGTCTGTGTTGCTTATATCACTGAAATAGTGGAAGATCTTCCAAGCAGTTCTGGTTCCACTACTGCACGAGTGAGGCGACATCGTACTGCTTCCCTGCATAGCATCAGGTGATAGATTTGGATACAGATATATATCAGTGATGTTGCAAATACAGGTAACTGTAACAGTAGGTATTCTATATCTCCGCCCATTAATGGCTCACATACTGCATCGTGAAGGCTTCCATATTGCTTCTTCCTTATGGCTTCTGATGGTTAATGTGATAAACTGATATTATCAACTGTCTTTAAAAATAATTAAGAAAAATCTTTACCACCAAATGTAACCCACCATTTCAAAACACCATTAGCACAACACAGTCTCTCTCTCTTCTCTCTCTCTCTCTCTCTGCCTTCATCATCTCGTTCCTCTCTCTCTCCTCTGCCTCATCTCCTCTCTCTCCTCATATACCCCACACATGCAAGCAGCGGCACACACCTACACACACACACCACAGAGTCATCAAAGCATAAAAGTATCAAGATACATGTCTCATAGATCTGAATATTGTGCCTTGACACTGTCGATCCTGTCTGTCCTATTGAAGCAGATTTTTCTAAGTGATTTAAACATATTTGTGGTTGATTTAAACAGGAAATAAACGGACAAAGCCAAGATAGCACAGAAAAACATGACTAGTTGGAGGGGAAGTGAAGGGAGACATAAAGAGACGACAGACAACTACACCAAAAGAAAGGTGGACAGCACAGATGAGTAGACATAGAAACCGCCAGAGGAAAGACGACGTATAAGAGAAAAACGACAATAAGTTTTTAATTTCTATAAGGCCACCGACCCTTAGAAAGCCATCATACTAACATAACATATAAATATCGATCATGGTTTTTTTTTTACATTCTATTAAGAATTGAGAGTAGTCAACATATAATACTGATACTGTAGAGATAGCAGTAGAAAAAAAGAGCAATTAATGAGGAGAATTGAGAACTATAAAATAATATGTCAAAAGGCGACAAAACCTTAGAATAATCACAAAGTACAGATTAATTCTATCTACTGTATCACATTATATGTATATAACATCTCAACATAACATATAACTGTTTTTGAGAAAATCAAACTGACCCAATTGCAGAACACACATATATGAAGGTAAGTATAAGGCATTAAATACTAAAACAACATGTGACTTGTGGATATGTTCGGTAATCAAATGATCATTGAATTATAAGTATTCATGTAGTACTACTATATAAATAGACCCTTGACAAAGGGTCGTCCTGTGACAACCAACAGTTTGGACCTCTAAATACAGTCATCATATTGAATTGAAGGTTTTCTTTGTGCTTTCTGGTGTCTACTTCTTCTGCCTTATTGGTCCTTCACCTGCATTTTTTCTATAAAACCCTTCCACATGTTTTTTCCTTTTTAACATTTAATGCCATGCAGGGTTTTATTTTTTTTTTATTGTACCTGCGTCCACTTGCGTGATAATTTGCCATTTGAGTGGGCACCTGTTTTGTCCTTCTGCAGGCATATTTGCTAGTACAGCCTTTTTTATGGATTTTAGCTTACTAGTATGTATTTGTTATCCTTTTTTCTGTTTTTTATTTAACCGGGGATCCGAGAGGGAAGTATCGTGGCGCCACGTTTCCACACGGTGTGGACTTCATTTGATTATATAATAAAATTAAATATAATTTAAATACTATAGAGTATCATGATGAAGTGTCATGTTATGATTGTACTACTTTTCTTGCAGGTTTTGTCGTATGTTACAATTCATGGTTTGTTTATTGCTGATACTTATGCGGTGTACATCCTGAGATAACCATATGCTGTTACCGGGACTATAACAGACTACTAACTAACCAAAGTGGTTAATGAAATAATCTTGTACACCAAAAAAAAAGACACATACTTTTACTTTAAATTGTTCTTTGTGAGCTAAAGACTTGGTGTCGTGTCTGCCAACTGCAAAAGTATGTCCCACCGAGTGTTCCTTGTAAAGTTGATTCCCTGTTGCACTAATAAATTTGAATTGCTTATGATGTTTGCAGTTGTTTATTTCACATGCAGTTTTTCATGCTATGAACATTATTCCCCAGACAACAGAAGGGTGTATTTAACAATTTGATGCGTATGTCCTAACAGTGACAACACATAATAATTGCAAGATGACGCATAATAGGGAAAGGATTTCACTTTGAAATTTTCCAGAAGGCTATACTTGGTGTTTTAAAACAAGACATCAAGCACACAATTATTTTTCATATAACAATTGTTTTGGCACAAAAATTTTTCTGTAATGTCCGCGTGAAACTAGTTTTTTTTTTGTAATAGTTGAAGGAATTAATGTGGATTTCTTTTGCAAAAATGATACCAACATGCATTGATCATATTTATCACATATGTACACCAATTGAAGCAAAAATACCATTGTGTCTGCTAGATCTTCATTCTGTGCAATCGCTGTTGTGGTTGTCACTCTGGAACTTTCTTTTGTTTTGTCACTTTTCACCTTTTGTCACAGGCTCATATATTATATATATCACCATCTCATTCATTCTCTCTCTCTCTCCTCTTCTCATATTCTCTTCTCGTCTCATCTCTCTCTCACACCACACACACAGCACAACCACACACACATCACAACACATTTCACTACAAACTACTGAATATGCAGGCAAAATGTGAAGCGTACATGCTTTGAGAAATAAAAAAATATATCACAAAATAAAGTTCAAACAGCACTTGGAAATTGGTAAATTATAACCAATTATTGACCCAAGAATTTCGAAAGTTACTACTAAACAGACCTGATTCTGATCTCGCAATAAACAGTAGCTTTATAAGTTATTACAAATCTTAAAAGCACACACACGAAGGGGAAAACATTGTGCACTACTGCGCAGCTCAAGCGCACACTATAATGTCGAACCCATAATAATACGCATGGACACACACACACATACCACGAGTGACACAACACAACCAAGGGTAGAGCACACACTACAGTGCCCACACTACACACACACTCAGTCCATCTCATGAGTTGGTGGATAGACTTAAATGAATAGACAAACACACACACACACCAGACACACATGGCACACACACACCACACACCAACCACACATACGGCCACAGGAAAAAATAACTCCACGAACAACCAACACCACACCAAGTATATAATTCGATGTTCATTCTGGAATAAAATTGTGACTTGACACACCACACACACATTCTTTTAAAGTAGGATGCCAAAACAGAAGTGATGCAAAAAGCATCTATGGGTACTTTTTTGAAAAAGAAATTCCCAATAAAAATTTTTTCCTGCTTGGAGACCACATCAGAAAGTTATAGAAATGTAACAAAGACTAAACCCCATAAAACCCATTTACAGAAAGGTGTCAAAGAGATAAAGACCCGGGAACATCGTGGGAATAACCGATGCAAAAACAAGGCACAACGGGATAGAGATTAAGAGAAAAGTCAGTTATAAATTTAAAAGCAAGAACTAAAAAAAAACATACAGCAATATAACAACAACAAATCAAATACTGCACAGCCACAGACGACACTGTTACAACAAGGGAGCTCACTCTGATGGTAGTTCCGCTTTTCTTCTTTTTTTGCTTTGCTTGCTGGGGTGAGTCAGGGACAAACAAATGTTACACGATTTCTTTCTGGGGGTTTTCTTTCCTTTTTTTCAACTTGATTTTTAAAATTTATCATTTGTATCCATTTGTTTACTTTATAAATACTTCTATTTTATATAACAAGTCACAAATTCCTCTCCTTTTCACTATTCCAATCTTTCAAAACCACTCTTAAACTCACCTCTTCCTGCATTTCCGATTTTTGTCCTTGTCCTGTTTCCTGCCTTAAAACTAAGTGTGTGCGTGCGTTGGTTGTGGTGTTGGCAGAGTGCGTGTGTGTGTGTGCTGCGTGTATGTTGCTGTGTTGCGATGTTTGTGATAGCTAATGTTGTAGTAGCTTAGTTTATATATTTATGATCTATGTATTTATTTAAATGATTGTGAAGCGCTGTGAGCTCAAGAGAGAAAGTGCACTCTATAAATGTTAGTTATTATTATTATTTTATTATTATTACTCTCTCTCTCTCTCTCATTCCTCTCTTTCGCTCTCAAACACACACACACCACAACTTACCTCGTCTCTCTTTTTTACTTCTCTTTGTACATTTCTATCTCCCCATTAATAACTTTTCATGATTCTCTCGCTCTGTCTCTTGCTTTCTCTCTCGTATTTTGTTTGTACATATGCCACTTAAACTCCACTCCGACCCACCCCCTTCTCCCCAACCCCCATTTCCCTCTGTATTCCCTGCCTGTTCGCATTATTGTGTGCTATTCCATGTACTTTTTCTATTAGCGTTGTTCATGCAATATCTTTACCGTCCTTAAGTTCAAATATGAACCTTTAGTAAACGTTACGTTTATCAATTTTAGTTGTTTGTGAATTCAACACCTGTACGCATTCGCAGTTTTAACACTGTTGGGTCCCCAAAGGGCTAACTTCAATCAATCAATATGATCAATCCATGCCACTCAGTAAATGAAGAAACAACATATTACGTCCGGTGAAATCAAAACACTCTTAAAAAATCCTCATTTTTGGTGTTTATGAGAAACATTTAAAACTTTTTTTAATTTAAACCTACCCTTTTCATTTCACTCACCTCGCCATGTTGCTTTTTAAGGCACCACAATGGTTCAACCACTCAGTCCTAAAAGGCATCCATCGACCTGTTATCCAATCCCCATTTTTCTTAAGTTTGGGAGTAGGATGGCTAATGTTATATATGCCACCCCGAGGAATTTCACTTTTGCAGAAATATTTTTTTCTCTAACCAGTTAAGCTTATGGTATTTTGTGGATGAAATGGCTGGCTGCGAAGGGAGTTAACCTGTGTGACACATTGATTAACTATGATGTACTATTGTTGTTTCAAACATGCGAGTTTTCGTCCGGCATTGCTGTGTCTTGTTTTTTTAAAATTTTAGCTTGAAAAGAACAAGATCCAAGGTTTTTTTTTGTCCTTAAATAGAATGAATTTTGGACTTACGAGTTATTTTCCTTCTAATTTTCATACAACTCCATTTACCCAGATAGAAGTAGTTATATCGAGCTTTTTGGTGACAGGTGGTGGGAAAAAATCTAGAAAGAGCTACTAAGTTGGGATATCCAACTCAAAACCCAAAAAATGAGATACGGGTTTTTGAATTCAACACACGATATAATAAATTGATAACATTTTAATACTATGTGACAGCCGTGAACTTATTAATGATAGATAAGAGATATGAGATTTTACTAAATCATTTCAGCACCTACTGTGGATAATCTTTCTAACCAGAGCAAGACAAGGCTGCTTATTGTGTGACAGATGTAAAGAAAGGCTTTAGCCTGTGAGTAAGAATAGCATCTGTAACAAGTACTCACTGATCGCCATTTCAATATCCCTTAGTCCGTCTGTGACAAAGTGTTGTAAAGTATTCTGTTCGAGAACAATGAGTCGTGATTGTGATATATGCTACGTAAGAAATTTAACGTGTGGATTTGTTCCGTCGCTGTGCGATCGCTTGTTTGGCTGCGTTACTTTCTCAGCGTGGCTGAGTTGTATTTCAGTCCACCCATGGGAGCGGTCATGCCTGTTCTTTTGTGTGTCCCCTGCCATCTTCTGGTACTTCGTCTGAACCGACCAAATGCACAGTTTCATGGTTGTATTATATCCATCAGGCTCCCCTATCGTCCCACAAAAACAAGGTCCTAGGGACTCCTTCCACTTACAGCATATGAGGGGTCATAGAGTCGGGATAAAGGGTCCAGTGGCATTGTGAATGCGAACAGAATTTTTCTAGTGCTCCCTGGGACCCCACGCACTTCTTTTTAAGGGCCTCTAGAATTCTAGGTACTTTATAGACCCCCACATAGGGGTCCCTGGGGCCCTGATCGTTGTTGTTGCTGTTGAAAATTCCTTATGTGTATATAATTAATGTCCTTGTGACTGTTGATTGTTGTGTGGTCACTAGGATGTTGTGTTTCGAAACTACTACCATTCAGGCTTATTTATATTGATGCTGGTCAGTTGATGTGTGTCATGAAAGTTGTAAAAATTGGAAACAATGTTCCACACAAAAAGAGGGGTAAAAAAAGAATGCACGAGTTCTATGTGCATCCCAAGCAGAATATTTACTTTTTTTCATGCATTTTCATTTAATCCGCAAAACCTTTTTAAAGAGAATTGAAAACTGATTGTAATTTCTGCATAATTTTTTCAAAGCAGGTAGACCATCCTTTTTTTCTTTAAACCACACAAACACACACAACCATCGGCACAACAACAACATTCATTAATTTATCATTGATATCTCGCCATACACTTTAAGTATGGTGTTGAATTCTTTTTTTTCAACTGCCATTGAGTTTATTGAGTGAAAATAGCCGTGCATTTACTCATTCCGCCATCACAATGTCTTTTGAGATTATAATAAAAATCGCAATCAATCATCGCATACACACACACCACAAAACAGACATAACAAAAGGAACGAAAAAAGTTACCGTGTTTACTTCAGGTTTGACTAGGAGTGGTAGATCACTTTTTTTTTTTATTATAGCTTTCATAGAAAAAGAAACTCTACACCGATTGGTCCCGGCCCACAACAGAACCACTACGCAGGCAATTGTGGTCTAGGAGCAAGCGGCTTAGAAGTGACCAAATGTATGGTGTGCACAGATTTACTTCCTTTGAAAATGCATCAATTGAAAGCTATCTATTATTCGACATTTGAACCAGAACGACTCGACATAGTTTATACTATTTCTCACTTTTTCCACTCTCTCTCTCTCTCTCTTCCGTCGCTCTCTCTCCAATTCGTCTCTCTCGTTCTCTGTCCACGTCTCTCGCTCACCTCTCCTCTCTCTAACTCTCTCTCATTCTCTCTCTCTCTTTCTCTCTCTCTCATCCTCTCTCTATCTCTCTCCTCAACTTCTCTCTCATCTCACACTCGTCTCCCTCATCAATCATCTCTCTTCGACTCAACTCCCGACTCTCGTCTCTTCGTCTCACACTCTCTCATCACTCTTCTTCATCTCAACGCTCTCTCCTACTCTCTCTCATCACTTTCCTCTCTCTCTCTCGCTCTCCATATTTCTTTTTGGTCAACTTTTGGGAACTAGCAACATACCTACTGGTGTCCCCCTTTTCCCCACCACTGACCCTCATGTAAACCTTGGTCAATGAAAAGATGTGACAAAAAAAGGCCCAGGCAGTACCTTGCCGAAGCATTCAGCCAAGAATCCATCAAAACACGTGTTCGAACTCGTCGTACAGCCTCAAGGAAATGTCGTCACTACTAGTCCTGTGCTGCCATGCAAAAGTTCTCAGTAAGCTGTATAACTGAAGAATATAACTATAAAGGCTATATTGTACTCGGATTTTCTTGACATTGTATATCATTTTGGTTGCTTCCTATTGGCCACTGCAAGTGGGGGGGGGTTTTTTTTTTTTTATTACGCCCTTGACGCAGGTTAAGCCCTTTTGATCGTATCCAAAAGACTTCACTTCTTGCATAGGCAGCCCATATTGCCTTCAAATAGTGTATTGGCAAGTTATTCCCTTGTTTGGTGCTACTCCCACAGCGTCCCCCCCCACAGGCATTCACTCTTGCAAAGGTGTTGATCTTTGCAGTGGCCAATATCACTGAATTTTACTGGGAATATATAACTATAGATGTAAAATATTTTTGGCGCCAAATATTTTTTTAGTTTCCTTTTAACCAGCAAAATGGAATCACACAATTATATCTGTTAAGATATACATGTGTTTTGGGATTTTAATCAATACTATGTACCATAACAAATTCAAATAGTTGTCAAAGCATACCACATGTATGTTCTAGGAGGTTTAGTATGTACAAAGTACACAAAAATGTTGTAAGAATCATAAAAAACAAACACTGATTTTGGCTCCCCATGAAACGATTAACCTTTTTACAGTAATCTCTCCTCTCTTTGTATACACTACTCAAGTTATGAAAATACTATTGATTCACATTGGTTAAAACCTTTGTAATGATATTTCCACACAGCCAGATAACACACTCGGTGCCACACACAAGAGAAGAAAATTGAAGAGAGTATATGAGAGAGAGGAGAGAGAGAGAAGAGAGAGGAGAGGGAGATGAGAGAGAGAGAGAGAGAGAGGACTCGAACGAAAACAGGATAAGAGGAGAGTGAGCGGAGAAGGAGAATAGAGAGAGAGAGAGAGAAAGATAGAATAGATGAGTAGAGAGAGCGAGACTCAGAACATTTAAACACAGGGAATAGAGAATGAGAGAGGGAGAGAGGAAAGAGAGAAGATATAAGAGATAGGTGGGCATGTGGAGAAGAGAGAGAAATAGAGAGAAGAGAAGCGAGAAAGAAGAGAGAGAGCAACAAAAGGCCATACAATTTATTTGGATATAGTTGTATATTTATAAGTACTCTAAAACTCTAAGTGTAAACGTCAAACAAACTGAGCATTCCATTAATATAAACGCAACCTACTAATCACTGTTTGTTTTTATTGTACCCTGCTAAAAGACTCCAGGGATCATCCAACAGTCTGAAGCACTTAGCAGTATGGGTGAATGGCACCAGCTAGGGATGAAGAACATACGTGTGTGACTATGTGATTACCTTCCACGTGGGCAGCCACGCCTCCGACTTTGGAGGAGAATCAATGATAATAAACCGTATAACATCAACAACAAAGGGAACAATGTTGCCAATTCAGGTCTCCCGACTGTCCGGGCAAACAAGGGGTCCCAGGGACTCCTTCACTTATGCCATAGAGGGTCCTAAGAAGGGATAAGGGTCCCGGTGGCATTGCAAATGCGAAAAATAATTTCTAGTGCGCCTGGTCACTTCTTTTAGAGGGTCCTGTAGAATTTTAGGTGCTTCAGAGCCCCCAAATGGGGGTCCCTGGTAGCCCTTGATATTAATATCTTGATTCTGCACCATTTACGAAACATCTACTTAAACTAACATACAACTCAACTGAGGAGCTGTGGATGCGAGAAACAGCGACATGACCACCTAGTCAAAACTAGGCAATACGAAGTCACACATACAGTAAGCCCAATAAGGACTAACGAGACTAGCATCTATACAGTCATTTTTTTTTTTTTTAAGCTGTATCAATTCATGAAAAAATTGCGACTATTTTTCTCTTTTTTGTGTGAATAATATATCTTTCAATCAAAAATTGTATATTAGTCTTTTTCAATCACCAGAGACAAACAATGAAAACATAAGCGTTTTTTTTCTCTTTTTTCTGCAGTTTTATGCATAGCACCCATAAATAATTGTTTATTGACTAAGAGAAGAGTAGCAGATCTTATATTACTCAAAATAACACAACAAACAGTGGGTAAACAAGACTTCAAAACTAGCAATGTTACTTTGTTAGTATTACCATTAGTCATAAACTGATTTATATTCATAATTTGTTACTTCTTGCTTTAAGGGAGCACAGATATTATTTGCTACCTTAAGAATTATAAGGACCAAAAGTATTAAAAAGCCCTCTTTTTCCTTAAAATAGTAGAAAATCAATAAACCAGTGTTAAAGTAACAGAAACAATGGACCAATTGTTATGCATTTGAAATACTACGCAAAACTGTTTCACCACAACGTCTGGCTGTCATTTCCGACGAGAGACATTTTTTCTTTGTTGAGGGGACAGAAATGTATTACCCATTACAGATATGCCAAAACACTACACAGCATGTGTCACACAAATCCCACCTACCCCCCTTCTTTCTTCTGTTTGGTGGTGACCAACTTCTTTATATATTACAAGTAATTGTAACGTCACTTAGTAGGGCGATACCCATAGATACAAATAGATCGAAGACGAGCAGAGAGGAGAGAAATATACACATACAAACTATCAGATTGGCTTAGAATCATAGGCAAAACTCCAAGTGAGGAAACAATTATACATAAACCACAACCTATGTTTTCTGGGCTGAAGAAGGGGGAAAAACTACGGGAGCTGCGCAGCTGTTCTTTTCACGCTTCGCCCCCGCAGCTGGGAACTAGCCCCCCCACTTCCCGTGCGTCACCACACACACAATACCAGGGCACATCCTACTATTCATCCTTGTCCCACACACACCTGTTGCTGGCACAGAACCCATACTGCCCATATCCGTTAATCCATCTATCTCCCTACCCAACCCCACACCACCATGACATCCGACATAACAGACATCCCTAACACAAAAGAAAAGAAGCTAAAGAAATGAATGGAAGAAATTATGTCACTCTCCAAACAATGTCCTGCGTCACATCTGGAGTATATCAATTTCAAATACTATTTTTATTGCCATATAGTACTACTAGCTTTATGGCAAGGTGATACTGTCAAATAACATAGATCATTTTATGGTATAGGCAAATAAGAAATCAGTCCTACTCTTAATGAAAAAACAATAATGCAATACGACAACTCTTTAAAGAACTAAAATTAAATTCTGAGTTAGATGGAACGAAATGAAGAGAGTGAATAGGGTATCACATAATCTGTCGGCTTTTCAACTTTTTTATTTTTAGTATTATTATCCTGTTCTCATCCAGAAATCCTATATGGCAATGGCCATGCAAGTCACAGACCCTTGGATGAATTATGACCTTCGGCATTTCCACATCGCCTACATCAGTAAAATATATCAACTATGATTTATAAGATTGATAAAGCAAAACACAAACGCCAACCTGTCCGGGTTGTGAATTTGGAATGTTATCGGCTCTTAATAATTTCAACTAGCTTGTCACATTTGACCACCGATGAATAGCACAGAAATGAATTTAATAGGATCCAACGTAATACTCTTGACTTTGAGTGAAGTCAGGAAAAGTCCGTTTTTCCATACCTATCACAAGGGATTCCAGTACCAGCCCTGGCTTGCCATTTTGTCTCCTGTCTTTTTTGATAGGAATTGGCTGAGCAGTGACAGAGTTAAAAGGGGTGGTGATGACACGGTAGAGGCAATAGTAATAGCGATCGATGCATCATCTAATACATTTTCTTAGCGTTAAGACGCTAACTAGAGACCATCAGCCGCTTGTCAGCTTTTCGGGTCCCATGACCTTGACCTTTGACCCATAATTTTTTTAATTTTGGCAGAGATATTTTTGAGTACCTATCCGCATGCTAATGGATTGTGCTAGTCCATTCAGCTGTCAATCGTTGTCGTGCCAGGTGCTCAGCAAACCATTCTCTGCACCATTACCTGCCTATACCATTTTTTGATTGCCTGAGTACTTTAGTACCTACTCTTGCAAATGCAATGATTTTGAACTTCCTACGTGTCCCTATGTATCGTGACCAGGTTGTCGGCCGGCATTTCGGTCCGTGACCTGACCTTTGACTCTTCATTCTTAAATTTGGCTCGAGATATTGTTAGTACCGTTATCAGCATGCACTTTGAGCATCCTAGATCCCTCCTTCATTGTTTCATGCCCAGTCTCGGTCTCCCTATGCTCCCTGTTATTGGGTGCCAGCGTTCGGACAGCATCTTTCGGTTCCAGTGACCTTTGACCTTTGACCTATACCTCTCATGTTTCAAACATGGCCCTACATATCTTAGTACCTATTTGCAATGCACAATTTGAGTCTCCTAAGGTCCTCTTCTCACTTTTATTGTGTTTAGCATAGATAAGTCACCACATAATCCATACCACTGTAAAACATTACAATCTTCGCTTCTATGTTCGCAGGGGCTGGTAACATACACAGTAAAGAGGAGGTGAGGTATTCCTGTCTCCGTATCATTTACATACAGCCCTGTCAGTAGATTGTCGAGTGAGATGGGTGGTGGAGGGTGAAAGAAGAACAGAGGGTATGATCCTCCAACAGAAACATTACAGTCAACGGTTGCAAAGACGCTTTGGTGCAATTACAAGTACATGCCGGTAATGTTCATCCCACACCAACACGGATTGCACCGGACGCACTCAGGTGCATTCCACTTTTGGCCTAAGACGCGTACAGACGTCGTTTTTATATTACTTCACACCACGAATAATCATACAAATGGGTGGTTATCCTCGCTCTGCAAGGCAGCAAGGGATGGAAGGGAAACGATAAAGAACGAAAACATGAGGTGACAATTTAAAGGCATAGGGTGCATTCAAGGCTCAAAGACGTGTTACACTCAATTCAAACTTGGCTGCAATAAAAAATCTTCTCTGTAAACCTTTTGCTTATCTATTAGTTCCTAAATAGTCATTCGTCTCTGACAAGCAAACGATTCGAGCCTAGGAAAGTATGTATATTCAAACCTAAAAGCCCCAATGATCATGAAATTAATTGAAGGGTTACTTACCTCTTCTTTTTTTTTTGTTACTTAAAAGAATCCAATTTAACTTAACAATCCAAACCAACTTTAATTTTGATACATAACGAATTCTCTGAACGACATATAATAATTTGTTTTTCCCTTTTAATCTATGCAACTGATGATTGTGAATGATACTCAAAGTAGCAACAGTCAATTCGTATGGTGCGTTTCAAGCCGAAAAAAACCTCACGCACACATACACACGGCCTGTCTATCATTTCTGAAGCATTCCAAGATACTACTTAACCTTATCAAAACATAAAGGAACGCAGTATTTCACGACCTTATTTACTGCCAACGCTTCAAAATTACCTGACAACACATAGCTTACCTCAAGAGAACGCACGGTGAAATCTAATGTTATATGCTCAGCATGTGATTTCATTCACACCAAACTTGTGAGACAGAACGAAAAGCTCTGTGTCCATTGTTTACTCATAAGCGTGTGACTGTATTTTCCTAGAAAAGTGTCTACTAATTGATGAAGAATTTTTAGTTTTAAACAGTTAAACATTTTTTCTAGTGTTTCTTATTAAAATTTTTATTCACAAAATCACAGTATTGTTTATGGTATTTTTCCTAGAAAGATTGTTCTACATTAGATGAAGAAGTATTTAAAGACGAGTTAAACATTTTCTAGGTTCTATTAAAAGTTTATGCACAAATTCAGGGATTGTTTAGTTAAGCTTGGAAGTAGTGTAAGATTAGAACGATCCAGTTTTGTGTAGTTTTTGTGCTGGAATCCGTGATCAGCTTAATACATCTTCTGATCTTGGTAAATGTTCCGACATGCAATATTGATTCAGACTTTCGATATCAGTATCACTCTACAATTGCCTGATACATACTCATAAGTGAGTTTGTAGCGTGACATGCATAATATTTGCCTATTGTTGCGAAGAAACTGATTTTTACCGCGGATTACAGCGTGCAGATCGGATACAGTGGACGGATCGTTGTTGTCCTTCCTGAAAGTTACCTCCCCTTTCTGCGACTGATAACTGGCGTCGTGTACGCTGTGTACAATGCGACCTTCTCGGGACGCTGTCTCCCACTTCAAACACACCACTGTATCGTCATAGAGTACCATGTGTAAAATGCGTACAAACCTGCTCTCCGCACTCAACACACCACCTGTAATTAACTCATTGTGTCACAGTGTTCAATCTGCTCCCACTTCAAAACACCACCCTGTAATCATACTGTACTATCGGCTCCCGCTTTCAACACACCCACCTGTAAATCATGTCGTAGCAAATTCTGCTCACACTTTCACCCACACCGCCTGTCTAATATCTATGTTACAATGCTGCTCCACTTCACCCACAAATACCACCTGTAAATCATAGTGTGTACAATGCGCTCTCCACTTCAGCACCACACCAACCTGTAAATCCTAGTGTAACACATGTGTACAAATCGCTGCTCCCACTTCTCAACGCACCACCTGTCATCATATGTACACTGTGTACATGCTCTTCCCAGTTCAACACACACCTTAAATCATCCTGTTACACTGGATGGTCCAACTCAACACACCACCTGGTAATCATAGTGTACGATGCTTGCTTCCATCCTCAACACACCACATGTGGTCATAGTGTACACATGGTACAATGCTGCTCCCACTTCACCACCACCTGTAATCATAAGTGTACATGCTACTACCCACTCTTCAACACTACCACCTGTACATCATAGTGATAGCCATGTGGCCAATCGTGTCGCTCCCCACTTCACGCCCCACCGAAATCATGAGTGTATCACATGTGTGCAATGCTGTCTCACCCACTTTCACACACTATCCCTGTAAATCATAGTGTACACTGATGTCCCACGTCGAAAAACCCCCACACCACCTTAACCGATACTTGGTGTAGCACTGTGTGCAATGCTGCTCCCCACTTCACAAGCCACCCTGTAACCATAGTGTACACTGATTGTCACACTCACCACACCACGCTGTAACCATAGTTTCAATGCTGCTCCCATTTCACACCCCACCTGTAAATCATTGTATACATGTGTACAATGCTGCTCCACCTTCAACACAATTGGCCACTTGTTAAATCATACCTGTACCCTTGTACACATGCTGGACCTCACTTCACTACACCACCTGTAAATCATATGTACACATGTGTCCAATGCTGCTCCCACCTTCAACACCCACCGTTTAAATCATACGTGTACCATGTGTACATGGCTGATCCCCTGCGTGGCCCACTGCGAACGTCAACAACCACCTGTAATAATTAGTGTAACTGATGCTGCTTCCGCACTTCACACACCCCTGTAAATCCATGTGTAACTACATTTGTAACAATGCTGCTTCCACCTTTCAACACACCCCTGTAATATAGTGTCCACATGTGTACATCTCGCTCCGCTTCAACACACCACGAGGGAAACCTGTAAATCATACTGTGACTATGCTGCTCCCCACTTCACATACACCTGGTCTATTGTACACATTTGTACAATGCTGCTCCAACTTCACACACGTTTCCATCTTCAACCACAAAATCCAAGCATGACTGATTTATGATCTTTAAACTCAGTTCAACAGATCTCTCTCAAAGCTGTGTGACTATATATCAACAGGTAGCATGTTATTACCAGGCCTGGACTCACATTGAGATAGCGTGAGACTTATCATCATCATATCGAGAGAAGTCCTTCTAAAGTAGTAGGATTTATAGGGATTTCGAAAGACTCTAGGATATCATTAGCTAAGTCTTCATGCTATCTCAATGAGAGTTACAGGCCCTGGATTCTTTTTTAAAAGGAGAGTGCTTTTTTCTTTACTTCTTTGTTGTAGCTTTCAGTCGTACAATGTAAAGAGTCACAAGTCAGTCAGAGAACCTGATTTGTCTTTCTTGATAATTATGTTTAGTGCATTATTATTTTCCTTAAAATATTTATAAGCAAATGATAGTGCAAGCCTGTTGTTTCCTGAGAAATCATTAAACCATAACATCGAGCGTCACCTGCAAGAAACGTATGTCGAAGACGTCACTTCAATTGAGGAATGGAAAACTCAACATTTTGGTCATTTCAGTCATTTTTTTGTTAATGTGCGTCACCACCGGTGTTTTAAAGATCTTTGATTAAAATTGCTTGTTTACGCTCTGTTAGTGATGCCGCTTTCTCTCAGTCAACTTGTATGTCAAACACATGCAAGTTAACAATTTTGACTTGCGTCTCTTATTGCACTGCGTAGTGGTGCGAATGTATTCTTGCGAGGATGGAAAACAGCCCCCAACACCACACACAACACCACACTCTCTCTCGTCGTCTCTCTTACCTGCACGGGCCCTTCTGAAGCTCTATCTGCCAGTAAGACTGATTGCTGAACTACTGGGGATAAAGGGTCTTTGTTTTGTTGGGGTTCCGACTGCCTCATCCGAAAGGTGAAGCTGAAACTACAACGCATAAAGGCTGAACATTTCTGCCCCGCCCCCCCGACGAAATACACTACTATCTCTCCTCTCTGGTTGTAAGTTTTAAGTTGTGATCTTACAATTACATATTATTGTTGTTTGTTTGTTGCTTTTCAGGCTTATTTATATGTTCTTTGGATAGTGATTCTATTCATAGCTGAATCAATGCTCAGCCAGATCTATGCCTAGAAGAAGATTCAATGCTGTTGCTTCCATCTGTAAGTATTAAAATTGCTTGAATTGTCATTTTCTATTTCTTTCTTTTTTGACCCATAAAAATCTCATATCAGTAAGGCTTACACGTGAGAGGGGAATCCTCCCATGGTTGCTCTCTAGAGCAAGCCATACTTTTTGTTCTTTCTACGTTATTATTTTTAAGGGCTTCCCAAATGAGAAAAGGCCAGAAACACAAACCCGTCCCCTGAATCAAGATAGAGCTAACTCCAAGCATCGTTTTTGTCAATCTCTTTTTAACTTTTGCAGCATTCTAGCTGACGCAAGATTTCACAGCAAGACAATTCTGTGTATCTAATCAACCGAGCTTCGATTGTTGGCGGGCCCGGTCGTTGACCTGCCATTGATGGTGATTTGACCCCTCATTTTGTGCAGCCATGGGTTCTCTGCCCATGAGTCTTGCAATACAATTTTAAGTATAATACTACAGTGACACATTACTTGGCTCATTGTTGAAACTGCACCCGTCCATTTTTCTGTCATTCAGGGGCTTTGACCCATTAGGTTTTAAAACAATCTGAACTCTGCATAACAAACGCTTGCTCTTCAGTCATCTACGTAGCCTGGGCATAAATACGCAATATTCTGTGGTCTTTATTTCAGCCACCTATGCTTCTCTCATTTTTCTAAACACAAGAAGTTTTTGTTGCTTGAAACTAAGATGAATTGCCTGCGAAGAAGTATGAACAAACATGCTTATAAATATTACTGACGTCCCTCTGTGAGTTCATCATCAATGCGTCCTTCAGCCACATGTAGCCTCCATCTCCTTTGTGGTATACAACCGTATAGGGTCTCCCACCTGAGACGAAAACAGAACACACAGAAATATATAGATGTATGTCTTTCCTGGCATCGCTCTTTGTAATGAAATAGATATAGTGACGAAATAGTTTCAGTCGATGTCTGCGCATCTTTGACACAGCATTCAATATAGAAATTTACTTCAATACTATGATCTTTTAATCGCTGTTCAAGCCTTAGCTTCTTTATTTGTTTTCTTGTGTCCCCCCCCCACCCCCTCCCCCCCCCCCCCCCCCCCTCCCTCCATCCACCCTCTTCTCTTCTTTCCTCCCACATCTCTCTCTCTCCTTGCAGTGCCATTCCTTCATTCATTCATTCATGCATCTCTCCTTATTCGAGTGCATTGGTGTGCAAGTTCTGTCTCATTGCCTGCTGTTTACTATCTGTTGTTTATTGTGTGCTGGACACCTGTAGTATGCGCATAAAATATTGGCTTTTTTATGATGTGTATGGAATGTTTAATATATGAGCGTTTGTCAGTAATGCTTTGTCCTTGTTTGGTCAGTATTAATCGATCTATAACTCAGAGCTGCATCCCCTTTAGATAGATATAATCCCTCTTCAATCACGAAGAAATACATTATTAAACACTCTTTCATTGTAAACTTTATAATATAGTTCTCTTTCAAATTGACATTAACTACTTTTTTTTAATTGAGGTATTTTATTGATGAATACACCAAAACTTTGCTGATAATCTTTTCCCGAAAGATAAACAAATTTTTTTTTTAATAGTTATTCTTTTTTAATGGACAACCAAACATTTGATAATGTTTTCCCCGTGGAAGACAATACATAACTTTATTTCAAATGATCTCCAATATCATAACAATAACTCTTTACAGATCATACTCTGTTACTATACTGAGATCAAACAATTAGAAAGAACAGTCCTTTAATAACCTGTAAGCAGATAAGAAGGGAAAGACAAGAAAGAACAGAGGACTTCTTTTTTTCTCTTTTCGTGAATGGAAAAGCAAAAGCCATCAATTCATCTTTGTTCTGCAGCGTGTGTTCTTGTGATAGAGTAAATGTACAAGCGCTCACCTTGATTTTGTTTCATCTTTCATACAGATCGCCTATAGGTTTGTACTTTCTGTACAGCGTGAGCCGAACTGGCGCACTGGAAAACTAGGTTCTGCTCAACAGCTGGAACAGCAGAAAGTGACTCATGCAACATTGCCTGTGTGTCCACTGAACTTAAGACATGAATGCCGTTCATTGAATAGTTATGTGTCCTTTAACTGCTATGCGAAGAATCACCTGTAATACCATGCATGTTCGCCAAACATTCACATCAAAAAAACATGACATCCATATCACACACACATGCACACACACACACACACAAACACGCACCAGAACATAACATACTTTCAGGCATTGGCTTAAATAGAAATAGGTAGACATTCTAATATACCGTAGAGAGGAAAAGGCTATGTTTACAATGCAAGGAAATCGAAGATGAAACTCATTTTTTAGACAATTGTATCAAAGCATACGCAATAGAACACAATTTATTAAAACTTTTGAAGAGAAGATACGATATGCATAGTGTTACACTACAAATTATTACAAATGACCGCCCTTGTAAGTGAGCTTGCAAACGTGATACCACAGTTGTTCAATCATAGCCTCAATATCTGAACAGTAACCGCAATTATCACAGACGAACGAAGCGGGGAAAAAACCCAGAGTATTTAGAAAACAAAACAAGGTTCCCGTAACATGAACTTGATAAATGTTCTTATTTACTTTATTGTTATTTTATCAGTGTCATATAAACCGTGTATTGGTTTTTAAAGACAATAAACTTTGATTCTGATTCTGATTCTGATTCTGATTCTACACACTGTGATACACTATTACAGGTACAAATAACCGACCTTTAAATATTTTGCACAGACTGTTCCTCCCGAGTCAAACACGCAAAATTTAAGACCTTTCAATTGTAGCCCCGTTAACCAACTTAGGCCATTGTCAGGCTGTCACCAATCAAAGACCGGCAGAACTGATATGTAGCATTTAACCCTTTCACGCGCCATATCACTTTATGCACCCACAGTGTTTACACATTGTGTCATTAATGTGCATCAAATCAGGGCCTTTATCCTCAGATCCTTGTTCGTTAATATTGTGAGGCAAGGCACCAGCATAATGTTGTACAACAGCACAGGGAAGGAATTCCCCATATTGCAAGTCAATTTTCTTCTCTACCATAGTTACGTTTTAAAGGTTTTTTTGGGGCAAAAAAATGGCTGGCACGAAAAGGGTAATTATGTTAGAGAACGAACTATATGTACTAATTGCATAAAAACAAACTGTTGACGCGACTGACCTTGGCTGTAGCGGATTGTTTGCTGGGCGGCGCTCAATGTTTTTCTGTGCTGACTGCAGGAACCTGTCCTGGGACTTGCGTGCGCTCTCCAACACGACTGTCATCCACTTGCCACCTGGGCAACAAGGAACATGGACACATGTAGAGAGGGTGGGGTGGGGGGGGGGGTGGGGAGGGGGGGTTAGTACCTGAAGGTGGAAGGGATGGAGAGAGGGAGAGACAAAGTTGGATCTTGTTTTCTTCCTGTTCCAGTCACAAGTGCGTATACTTTGAAACGCACCCTCCCCCCACCGCCCCACCCCATCCCCGACCTGGGGACCCTCTGGTCTTTTTTTCACAAATGTTCCGCCCACCATCTGGATTCCTGCGCTAGTAACTTCCTCTAATCTTGCCGCTCTCTTGACTCTGCCTTTCCCTTTGCCTTACCGTGACTCTACTATCTTTCTGCCTTACTGGTGCCATTCTTCTGCATTTAGGAGAAAATAAAAAAAACGCCAAAGATTATTCACGAGCCGAGGCTGACGATGCCTGGGTTCTAAATATTTCGTAGTTTGCATACACGCGGCGTTACGCATCATCAACTCAATTTTTTTAATTTTTATATCTGTCCATTTTCCGAATTTCTTTTTGGTGGGACCGCAATAAAACAATCAGCAAACATACACATATAAAGACAGAGACATGTATACCAGAAGAAGACAAACAAATGAAATTATGCGACTTATTTTCAACACTGTGCAACACATACAATTCTTGGTCCATCTGCGCTCCTATGATCAGGAAACTGATGCGAGTGAAGAAACGAAGCTCACCACATCACCCTCCGCTTTGCTTTGAACGCGGCATGAGCCTGAACTGTGCATGTTTGCGTTTCTCTTCTTGTTCCCTGAGATATCACCATAACTCAATGATGCCACTGTTGCAATCAAAGATTAATAATAACAATAATAAGGATATTATGATAATAATGCTTATATCAGCCATATACGCTTGCTAAGCAACTCAATGCGCTTGCACTACACCATTTCCTACTTATCAGCAAACAGATAAAAACATTATACAACATTTCACTAGCAACGACTAGCTCACGTATTATTCCCATATACTTCTCAACTAAATTATACTAAAAGAATGATAGCATTATATATCGAAACACATGCATGTAAACTTATAACACACCCACTGTCCCCCGTGCCCCGCCACTCCCTCCCGCTTCACCCACCCCACCTTGCCTCCCTCACCCTCTCCCTCTTCTAGGCCTAAGAGAATCACCTAGCGCAGAATCTAATTCAAGGGGGATTTTATTTGTTACAAAGTATCCTTAATTTTTTCAGAATCTCTTCCAAATATCTTGCAGTATTGTCACGAAGCCCAAAATCATATTCTTAAAGCATTGTCATCCTATCTTTTCAGACTTGTGGCCAAAGGTCCTCACTCTTTAAAAAACAGACAGAGAAGAAAGAAGCCAAAAGTACTTGAAATTATGAAAAAGAAAAATGCCTTGGCCTAATTTTGAACGGTTTTCTGGTATCCTTTGTAATCTGTTTGTGTTTACTAAAGCAGTCCTCATGCAGTTCTAGATCAGAATACTCTTACTACTTGCACAAGATATTCCAATAAAATGTATCATCTGACGAATCTTATTTTCAAGCAGTTCCTTTCGGCTCGCAGAACAGCAGTTCACAAGGTCCTGTTAGCTCGACAGATACAAGCAATAGGTGTTTCCTCTCTTCTTCCTGTATTATTGGACATGGCCATATATTGCGTTTGAATGTCCAGAACTTTAATCACTCTAGCATGGGTTGCCCGTGTGCTCTTCATTTCTTATAAGATGGATTCAGAAATCAGCTCTAAAACTTGTGTTAAGACTTCTCATTTTTGATCCACAGGGGGTGCTCTGCATCGAGAGCTCCTTGTGGTCCGGGTGTGATGCACCAGGCTGCCCTGACACATGCGGACCAGCTGTTCTTACAAATCCTGTTCCCCCCCTCTTCAAAACCGTTCTAACTATATAATAACAAACATTTTCCCATTGATTTTTCATTGTCACACAGTAAAACATAATTCTGCTGTCCACGGAGCTCAATCAAACTTTTACGCATTTACATTGTGTTTTGCTAAGGTGTCAAATTTGCACTGACCGCCATGTTGTTGATCTCGGTGCGTGAAACGTCTGTGGTGGTGCTGACATGGACATATTTCTTTGTGAACAGGTGACGTAACTGAAGGATAGAGGAGCAGAAAACACCAGGCATTCTTGTATATCATACTTTCTTTGTGAAGCAGGTGACGTAATGAAGGTAGAGAGAGAGAACAACACAGCATTTATTGTACTCACTACTTCTTTGTGACAACAGGTTGTGCATGACTGGAGGGAGAGAGAGTAGATGAACACACCGCATTAATTGTATTCATTATTTCTTTGTGACAGGTGTTACGTAACATGAAGGCGTAGATAGAGATAAACAAATCAGGCATTCATTGTATCATACTTCTTTGTGAACAGTGACGTAACTGAAGGATAGAGATCGAGAAAACTAACAGGCATTATTGGTAATCATACGTCTTTGTGAACAAGGTGACTGTAACTGCGAGGATGAGAGAGAGAAAACAACGGCATTAATTGTATCATACCTTCTTTGTGAACGGTGACGTAACTGAAGGATAGATAGAGGGAAAACAACCGGCAATTATTGTATCATATTTCTTTTGTGAAGCAGGTCGACGTAACTGCAAGGATGATAGAGAGAATAGCAACAGTCATTAGTTGTTCATAACTTCTTTGTGAACGGTGGACGTACTGAAGTAGAGAAGAGAAACAACGGGCATTATTGTATCATTGTCAGGTGTTACGGTTCTAACGTGTAAGGAAACATCCAACACAACTTGAATGCCAGTCAGCAGCTTTGCACATCACACATATAGCGCACAACACACAAAACCACACACACACACATCACACATACACACACAATTCATCTAAGTCACTGTGTTTCATCTTCCGATGAAAAAAAAAAGACATGTTCAAACCACACAGTACACAAACATTGGCTTTGCTTGTGTCGACATAATGTGGCCATTCGCATTGCGATTGATATTTCATGAATTTTTCCGCCAGGGCAACCATTTCGAAAACACCATATTTTTATTACAGACTACAACGGCGCACCTCCAGAATTTTTTAACAACAAATGTTCAGATGTTGTTATAGTTTCTTCTTTACTATGAATTATCATCTCACATTATAAGTGCGCGGGGAACGGAACTCAGACCACATACTGCCAGTAATGGTCGACCTATGGCGATATTTGTCACACCAGAGGGCAGTCATGCACTAGGGGCTTATCACGTGATTTTCTTACTTGGGCGTAGTGAGAGAGAGAGAGATGGTAGGACCACTCACTGTCTCTCTCTCTTTCTTTATCCCCAACTAAGAATATAGAGAGGATTAGCCCCACACGAGCGTCATGCCCTCTGGCGTGAGAAAAATCGCACTAAGTCTCTCATTGAAGGTGTGTGTAGAATTACCGTATTGAACGGACTATAAGGCGATACTTTTTTTTCTTAGACTGACACCCCTGCGCCTTATAATGTGACTGATAATATAGTAAGAAACTATAACAAAATCTGAAATTTGTGTAAAACATTTTGGAGGTGCGCCTTGTAGTCTGTAAAATATGGTGTTTGAAATGGTGCCCTTGGGAAAAATTCATGCAAATATCAATCAATGCGAATTTGCCCACATTATGTTGACACAAGCAAAAGCATGTTTGTGTACTGTGTGTTTGAACATTGGCTTTTTTCATGAAGATGAACCAGTACTTAGATGAGTGTGTGTGTATGTGTGTGTGTGTGTGTGTGTGTGTGCATATGTGTTGATGTGCAAGCTGCTGCTGCTTCCAGTGTGTTGGATGTTTCCTTACACGTTAGAACTCGTAACACTGACAATGATACAATAATGCCTGTTGTTTTCTCTCTCTCTATCCTTCAGTTACGTCACCTGTTCACAAAGAAGTATGATACAATAATGCCTGTTGTTTTCTCTCTATCTATCCTTCAGTTACGTCACCTGTTCACAAAGAAATATGATACAATAATGCCTGTTGTTTTCCCTCTATCTATCCTTCAGTTACGTCACCTGTTCACAAAGAAGTATGATACAATAATGCCTGTTGTTTTCTCTCTCTCTATCCTTCAGTTACGTCACCTGTTCACAAAGAAGTATGATACAATAATGCCTGTTGTTTTCTCTCTCTCTATCCTTCAGTTACGTCACCTGTTCACAAAGAAGTATGATACAATAATGCCTGTTGTTTTCTCTCTATCTATCCTTCAGTTACGTCACCTGTTCACAAAGAAATATGATACAATAATGCCTGTTGTTTTATCTCTCTCTCTCCTTCAGTTACGTCACCTGTTCACAAAGAAGTATGATACAATAATGCCTGTTGTTTTCTCTCTCTCTATCCTTCAGTTACGTCACCTGTTCACAAAGAAGTATGATACAATAATGCCTGTTGTTTTCTCTCTCTCTATCCTTCAGTTACGTCACCTGTTCACAAAGAAATATGTCCATGTCAGCACCACCAAGACGTCACGCACCGAGTCCAACAACATGGCGGTCAGTGCATTTGACACCTTAGCAAACAAAATAAATGTAAAAGTGTGATTGAGCTCCCGTTCTGCAGCAGATTTGTTTTACTGTGAAAATGAAAATCAATGTGGAAAATGTTTGTATTTATAAGTAGAACGGTTGAAGGGGGAGGAACAGATTATAGAACAGCTGTCCGCATGTGTTCAGGGCAGGCCTTGGTGGCATTCACACCAGCCACCAGGCCTCTCTCTGTGCTGAGCCACCCCCCTGTGGATCAAGAAATGTACATAGTTTTAACACAAGTTTTAGAGCTGATTTTAATCCATCTTTATTAAAGAACTGAGAGCACACGGCACCTGCCTAGCGTGATTTAAAGTTCTGGACATCAAACGCCATATATTGGCCCTGTCCAAATCCAGGAAGAAGAAGAGGAACACCTATTGCTTGTTCTGTGAGCTAACAGACTTGTTGAATTGCTTGTTCTGTGAGCTAACAGACTTGTTGAACTATAAGATCTCATGAACATTTTATTGGAATTATCTTGTGCAAGTAGTAAGAGTCTTCTGATTCCTAGAATCTGCATGAGACTGCTTCAGTAACAAAAACAGATTAACAAAGGATACCAGAAACCGTTCAAATTTAGGCCCACAGGCATGTTTCTTTTTTCATAATTTCAGGTATTTTGGCTTCTTTTTTTTCTCTTTTTTTAAAGAGTGAGACCTCTGGTTACAAGTCTGAAAAGTAGATGACAATGTTTAAGAATGTTTTAGGGTTTGTTACAATAATGCAAGTTTATTTGAATGATTTTGAAATAAATTAATGATACTTTTGTAATCAAATATAATCCCCTTGAATTAGATTCTGCGCTTGGTGATTCTCTAGGCCTAAGAGGGAGGAGGGGTGGGAGGGAGAAGGGGGGTGGGGAGGGGAGGGAGTGGGGGGCAGGGGACAGTGGGTTGTGTTATGTTTACATGTGGTGTGTTTTCGATATTAATGCTATTCATTCTTTTAGTTATTAATTTAGTAGAGAAGTATGGTGATAATACGTGAGCTAGTCGTTTTGAAATGTTTGTATAATGTTTATCTTGTTTTGCTGATAGTATGAATGGTGAGTGCAAGCGCATTGAGTTGCTTAGCAAGATTATGCGCTATATAAGCATTATTATCATATTATTATTATTATTGTTATTATTAATCTTTTGATTTGCAAAGTGGCATCACTTGATGTTTGTTGATCTCAGGTGGAGCTAATGGAAGAGAACGCCAAACATGCACAGTTCAGGATCATGCCGCGCTACAAAGTCAAAGCGGAGGGTGATGTGGTGAGTTTCGTCTTCTTCAATCGCTCAGTTTCCTGTCATATGAGCGCAGATGACCAAGAATTGTATGTGTGCACAGTGTTTAAAATAGTCGCATATTTCATTTTTTGTCTTTTCTGTATACCATGTCTCTGTCTTTATTGTGTTGTTTTGTTGATTGTTTTATTGCTGCAAAAAGAATTTCCTGTAAAATGGACAATATAAAAATTAAAAAAATTGATTGATTGATGCGTCATGCTGCTGTTATGCACCTAACTACGAAATAGTTAGACCCAGCATCTCCGCCTTCGGCTTGTGAAAATCTTTGCGTTTTTTTTTTTTTTTAAAGGCAGAAGAATGGACCAGTAAGGCAGAAAGATAGTAGATGACAGTAAGCAAAGGGAAAAGGCAGAGTCAAAGAGAGCGGCAGATTAGAGGAAGTTACAAGCGCAGAACTTCCAGATGGTGGGGGAACTATTTGTGCAAAAGACCCCCGGGTATCCCCAGGTGGGGATGGGGTGGGGGGTGGGGGGAGGTGAGTTTCAAGTATATAACTTGTGACTGGAACAGGAAGAAAACAAGTTTCACTTTCTCTCCCTCTCTCCATCCCTTCCACCTTCAGTCCTACCCCCCCCCCCCCCTCCCCCTCTCTACATTGTCCATGTTTCCTATGTTGCCCAGGTTCAAGTGGATGACCAGATCGTGTTGGAGAGCGTCAAGTCCCCAGGACAGTTCCTGCACGTCAGCCAGAAACATTTGGCCGCCCAGTCCGTCTACAGTCAAAGGTCAGTCATGTACAGTTTGTTTTATGCAATTTAGTACATATAGTTCGTTCATTACACATAATTAACCCTTTTCGCTGCCAGCCATTTTTTTGCCCAAAAATACCTTTAAACGTAACTAGGTAGAGAAGAAAATTGACTTGCAATATTGGGAATTCCTCTGTGCTGTTTACAACATTATGCTGTCCTTGCCTCACAATATTAAGAAAATAGGGTCTTCGGATAACAGGCCCTGATTTGATGCCTTTTAATGACATATGGTGTTAAACCATTGTGGTGCATAAAATGTGACATTGGCGCTGAAAGGGTTAATGCTACATTCAGTTTCTGCATGTCTTTGATGTGGTGACAGCCCTGACATGGCCTAAGTTGTTAACGGGGCTACAATTGTTAATCTTAAATCTTTTGCGTGTCACTCGGAAACAGTCTGTGCAAATTTAAAGGTCGGTTATTTGTACTTTAATATGTATTCACAGTGTGTAGAATCAGAATCAGAATCAGAATCAGAATCAAAGTTTATTGTCCTTTAAAACCAATACAATGTTTTATATGACACTGATAAAAATAACAATAACGTAATAATAACAATTTATAAAGTTCAGTTACGGAACTTTTTTTTTGTTTTGCTAAATACTTCTGGGGTTTTTTCCCCCTTCTTTCTTTGTGCTAATTGCGTTACTGTTTCAGATAATTGAGGCTATTGATTGACACAACTGTGTATATATTTTGCAAGCTCACTTACAAGGGCGTCATTTGTAATTAATTTGCTAGGTGTAACATTATGTATATCGTATTTTTCTTCAACAAGTTTTATAAATTGTGTTCTTATTTCCGTATGCTTTGTACAATTGTCTAAAAAATGAGTTTCATCTTCTATTTCCTTGCATTGTAAACATAGCCTTTTCTCTCTAGGTATATTAGAATGTCTACCTTTTTCTATTTTAAGCTCATGGCATGAAGTATGTATGTTCTTGTGTGTGTGTGTGTGTGTGTGTGTGTGCATGTGTGTGTGATAGTGATCATGTTTTTGCATGTGACATGTTTGCGAACATGCATGGCTATTTACGGGTGTTTTGCATGCAGTTAAAGACACATAACTATTCAATTGAAAGCATCATGTCTTCAAGTTCAGTGGACACAGGCAATTCTGATGTAGTCACTTTCTGCTGTTCCAGCTTTGAGCTGAACCTTTCAGTGCGCCAGTCTGGCTTCACGCTGTACAGAAAGTACAAACCTTCGGACGATGAAGAGAACAAAATCAAGGTGAGCGCTTTGGTTCATTTATCTATCACAAGAACAACCGCTGCAGACAAAAATGAATTGATGCTTTTGTTCTTTTCCATTCACGCACAAGAGAAAAAAAATCCTCTTGTTTCTTGTCTTTCCCTTCTTCTGCTTACAGTTATTAAAGGACTGTTCCTTTTTAATTGTTTGATTTTCAGTAGTAATATAGTATGATCTGTAAAAGATACTGTATGATATTGGATGATCTTTGAAATAAAGTTCTGTTTGTCTTTCGGGAAAACATTATCAAATGTTTTTGGTTGTTTCATAAATAAAATACCTATTAAAAAAAAAATTCTGTTTATCTTTCGGGAAAAGATTATCAAAAGTTTTTGGTTGTTTCATCAATAAAATACCTATTAAAAAAAAGTAGTTAATGTCAATTGATAGAGAACTATCTTATAAATTTAAAATAAGAGTTGTTTATATGTATTTCTTTTGATTGAAAGAGGGATTTATCTCTAAAATGGGATGCAGCTTGTAGTTATAGATATTTCATACTGACCAAACAGACAAGCATACATGACAAACGCTCATATATTAAACATGTCCATACACACTCATAAACAAGCACATATTTTCATGCGCATACATACAGTTCCAGCACACCAATAAACACAGATATGTACACACAAGCAATGAGACAGAACTTTGCACACAATGCACTTCAAGAGAATGAATGAATGAATGAATGAATGAATGGCACTGCAGAGAGAGAGAGAGATGGGGAGAAAAAGAGAGAGAGAGTGATGGGAGGGGGGGGGGGGGGACACAAGAAAATAAATAAAGAAGCTAATGTTGAACAGGATAAAGATCATAGTATTGAAGTAAATTTCTATTGATTATGCTGTGTTAAAGATGCCAGACTCGACTGAACCTATTTTCTGTCCTATATCTATTTCCACTACAAAGAGAGATGCAGAATACCATCTATATATTCTGTGTGTTCTGTTTTCGCTCAGGTGGGAGACCCTATCCGCTTCTACCACAAAGAGATGGAGGCCTACCTGGTGGCTGAAGGACGCTTTGATGATGAACTCACAGAGGACGGTCAGTAATATTTTAATAACATTTTTGTTCCTACTTTTCAGCAAATTCACTTATTTCAGCCACAAACTTCTTGTGTTTTAGAAAATGAGAAAGCATAGGTGCTGAATAAAGACCACAGAATATTGCGTATTTATTCCACATGCTAGTAGATGACTTGAAGAGCAATGCGTTGTTAGCAGAGCTTCAGATTGTTTTTAAACTTAATGGGTCAAATGGCCCCTGATTACAGAAAATGATGGGTCAGTTTCCAAAACAATGAGCCAGTAATGTGTCACTGTAGTATTATACTTAAAATTTATTGCAGACTTCATGGGTCAGATGACCCATGGCTGCACAAAATGAGGGGTCAAATCACCATCAATGCGGGTCAATGACCCGGGCCCGCCAACAATCTGAAGCTCTGTGTTAGTACACAGAATTGTCTTGCTGTGACATCTTGCGTCAGCTAGATGCTGCAAAAGTTAAAAGAGATTGACAAACGATGCTTGGAGTTAGCTCTATCTTGATTTCAGGGACTGGGTTTTGTGTGTGGCCTTTTCTCATTTGGGAGCCCTTAAAAATAATAATTAGAAGAACAAAAAGTATGGCTGCCTGAGAGCAACCATGGAGAGGATTCCCCTCTTCACGTGTAAGCCTTACTGATAGAGATTTTTTTGGGTCAAAAAGAAAGAAATAGAAATGACAATTTCAAGCAATTTAAAACTTACAGATGGAAAAACAGCATTGAATCTTCTTCTGGGCAATGATCTGATTGGCATTGATTCACTATGAATAATTCATTATCCAAATGAACACTTATAAATAAGCTGAAAAGCAAACAAACAAACAACAATAATATGTAATGGTAAAGATACACTTAAAACTACAACCAGAGAGGAAGATCTTGTATTTACGTCAGAAATTCAGCCTTTAATTCGTTGTGTTTTCAGTTCACCTTCGGATGAGGCCAGTGGACCCCAACAAACCAAAGACCCTGTTCCCCAGTAGTTCAGCCATCACTTACTGGCAGATAGAGCTTCAGGAAGGGCCCGTGGCAGGTAAGAGAGAGAGAGAGAGAGTGTGTGTGTGTGTGTGTTGTGGGGCTTTTTTCCTCTCGCAAGAATACATATCGCCGTCCGCATGCATAAGAGACGCAAGTCAAAATTGGTTAACTTTGATGTGTTGAACTTACCAGTTGACTGAGAGAAGCTGCATCATCTAACAGAGCTGTAAAACAAGCATTTTCAAAGATAAAACACCGGTGGTGACGCTACATTAACAAAAAAATGACATGAAATGACCAAAATGTTGAGTTTTCCATTCCTCAATTGAAGTGACGTCTTTCGACCTACGTTTCTTTTGCATGTGGACGTCGATGTTATGTGTTAATGCTTTCTATCAACAACCAGGCTTGCACTTCATCATTGCTTAAATATTTAAGAAAATAATAATGCACTAAACATAATTATCAAGAAATGACAAATCAGGTTTCTCTGCTGCTTGCTTACTCTTTTACATTGTACGATTGAAGTACAACAAAGAAGTAAAGAAAAAGCACTCTTCCTTTTTAAAAAAGAATCCAGGGCCTGTATTCACATTGAGATAGCATGAGACTTATCATCATGATATCTTAGAAGTCTTTTTCTAAAGTCCTATTAAATCCTACTACTTTAGAAGGACTTCTAAGATATCATGATGATAAGTCTCATGCTATCTCAATGTGAGTACAGGCCCTGGTTAATAACATGCTACCTTTGATTATTAGTCACAGCTTTGAGATGAATCTGTTGAACTGATATAAAGTTTATTAAATCAGTCATGCTTGTGTGGTTGAAGATGGTGTGTTGAAGTGGGAGCAGCATTGTACACATGTGTACACTATTTACAGGTGGTGTGTTAAAGTGGGAGCAGCATTGTACAGTATGGTTTACAGGTGGTGTGTTGAAGTGGGAGCAGCATTGTACACATGTGTACACTATGATTTACAGGTGGTGTGTTGAAGTGGGAGCAGCATTGTACACATGTGTACAGTATGATTTACAGGTGGTGTGTTGAAGTGGGAGCAGCATTGTACACATGTGTACACTATGATTTACAGGTGGTGTGTTGAAGTGGGAGCAGCATTGTACACATGTGTACACTATGATTTACAGGTGGTGTGTTGAAGTGGGAGCAGCATTGTACACATGTGTACACTATGATTTACAGGTGGTGTGTTGAAGTGGGAGCAGCATTGTACACATGTGTACAGTATGATTTACAGGTGGTGTGTTGAAGTGGGAGCAGCATTGTACACATGTGTACACTATGATTTACAGGTGGTGTGTTGAAATGGGAGCAGCATTGTACACATGTGTACTATGGTTTACAGGTGGTGTGTTGAAGTGGACCATCAGTGTACACTATGGTTTACAGGTGGTGTGTTGAAGTGGGAGCAGCATTGTACACATGTGTACAGTATGGTTTACAGGTGGTGTGTTGAAGTGGACCAGCATTGTACACTATGATTTACAGGTGGTGTGTTGAAGTGGGAGCAGCATTGTACACATGTGTACACTATGATTTACAGGTGGTGTGTTGAAGTGGGAGCAGCATTGTACACATGTGTACACTATGATTTACAGGTGGTGTGTTGAAGTGGGAGCAGCATTGTACACTATGATTTACAGGTGGTGTGTTGAAGTGGGAGCAGCATTGTACACATGTGTACACTATGATTTACAGGTGGTGTGTTGAAGTGGGAGCAGCATTGTACACTATGATTTACAGGTGGTGTGTTGAAGTGGGAGCAGCATTGTGTACACTATGATTTACAGGTGGTGTGTTGAAGTGGGAGCAGCATTGTACACATGTGTACACTATGATTTACAGGTGGTGTGTTGAAGTGGGAGCAGCATTGTACACATGTGTACACTATGATTTACAGGTGGTGTGTTGAAGTGGGAGCAGCATTGTACACTATGATTTACAGGTGGTGTGTTGAAGTGGGAGCAGCATTGTACACTATGATTTACAGGTGGTGTGTTGAAGTGTGAGCAGCATTGTACACTATGATTTACAGGTGGTGTGTTGAAGTGGGAGCAGCATAGTACAGTATGATTTACAGGTGGTGTGTTGAAGTGGGAGCAGCATTGTACACATGTGTACACTATGATTTAATTACAGGTGGTGTGTTGAAGTGGGAGCAGCATTGTACACATGTGTACTCTATGACTTACAGGTGGTGTGTTGAAGTGGGAGCAGCAGTGTCGCATTGTACACATGTGTACACGACGCTATCTATCAGTCAGCAAGAAAGGGGAGGTAACTCTTCAGGCAGACAACAACGATCCGTCCACTGTATTCCGACTGCACGCTGTAATCCGGGTAAGAAATCAGTTTCTTTCTCACAAAGGCAAATATTATCTGTCGCTTACAAATCACTTATGAGTTATGTATCAGGCAATTGTATAGTGCTACTGCTATCCTAAAGTCTAATCATATTGCATGCTGATAATATTTTAACCAAGATCAGAAGATGTATAAGCTGATCACTTCCAGCACAAAAACTACAACCAAACTGATCGTTCTTAATCTTACACTACTTCCAAGCTTAATTAACAATGCTGTAATTTTGTGAATAAAACTTTTAATAAGAAACCTAGAAAATGTTTAACTCGTTTTTTAAATACTTCTTCATCTAATGTAGACATTTTCTAGGAAAATACATTAACAATACTGTGATTTTGTGAATAAAACTTTTAATAAGAAACCTAGAAAATATTTAACTTGTTTTTAAAAATAATAATTCTTCATCCAATTAGGTAGACATTTTCTAGGAAAATACAGTCACACAGCTTATGAGTAACAAGACCACAGCTTTTTTGTTTTGTCTCACAAGTTTGGTGTGAATGAATCACATGCTGAGCATATAACATTAGATTCACCTTGCGTTCTTCTTGGGTAGCCTATGTGTTGTCAGGTAATTTTGCAAAGGTTTGGCAGTAATATGGTCGTGAAATATTTGCTTCCTTTTGTTTTTGATAAGGTTAAGTTATATCTTGTGCTTTAGAATGATAGGCCTGTGTATGTGTGCGTGAGTGTTTTTTTCTGCTTGAAACGCACCATAAGAATTGCTTTGTTACTTTGGAGTATCATTACAATCATCAGTTTGCATAGTTAAAAGGAAAACAAATTATATAGGTCGTCAAGAGAAATCCTATGTCTCAAAATTAAAGTTGTTTGGTTTTAAGTTAAATTGGATTTTTTAAGTAAAAAAAAAAAGAAGAGTTAGTTAACCCTTCAATTAATTCATGATCATTGAGGCTTTTTAGGTTGAATATACACTACTTTCCTTAGGCTCAATCAGTTTGATTGTAGAGACAGATGACTATTAGGAAGCTAATTGAATAGCAAAAGGTTTACAGAGAAAGATTTTTTATTGCATCCAAGTTTGAATTGAAGTGCTAACACTGTCTTTGAGCCTTGAATCGTCACCCCTGCCTTTAAATTTGTCACCTCATGTTTTGTTCTTAATCGTTTCTCCCTTCCCTTCCCTTTGCTGCTTGCAGAGCGAGGTAATTGCCCTTTTATTGTTATTCTGTGGTGTGGATAATATAACTGTGTCTGTACGCGTGTGAATGCACCTGATTGCGTCCGTGCACTCTGTGGTGTGTGGGTGTACATACCGGCATGTACTTGTCATTGTCACAAAGCGTCTTTTGCACCTGTTGACTGTAATGTTCTGTTGGAGGATCCTACCCTCTGTCCTTCTTTCACCCTCCACCACCATCTCACTTGACATCTACTGCAGGTCTTGTATGTAAATGATAGGAGACAGGTAATACCTCACCTCCTCTTTACCTGTGTATGTTTACCAGCCGCGAACATAGAAAGCGAAGCTGGTAATGTTTTCAATGGATTATGTGCCTGACTATCTGACTATCTATGTTAACACAATAACGTTTGAATGGAGAGACCTAGGATGCTCAAATTTTGCATGCAGATAGGTACTAAGAATATCTAGGCCATGTTTGAAAATGAAGGTCATAGGTCAAAGGTCAAGGTCACTGGAACCGAAAATGCTGCCGAACACCTGGCACAATAACAGGGACCTAGGACCGAGCACCTGGCATGATAACGTTTGAACGGAGGGATCTAGGATGCTCAAATGTTTGCATGCTGATAGGTACTAACAATATCTCGGCCAAATTTAAGAATGAAGGTCAAAGGTCAAGGTCACTGGACCCGAAAATGCCTGCCGAACACCTGGCACGATAACGTAGGGACCTAGGAAGTTCAAATTTTGCATGCAGATAGGTACTAAAGATATCTAGGCCAAGTTCAAAAATGGTCATAGGTCAAGGTAATTGGTGCCGAGAATGTTGCTGAGCACCTGGCACGATAACGATTGAACTGAGGGACCTAGCACACTCACATTTAGCATGCGGATAGGTACTAAAAATATCTCTGCCAAATTTAAAAAAATTATGGTCAAAGGTCAAGGTCACTGGACCCGAAAATGCTGACAAGCGGCTGGTGGTCTAGCGTCTTAACGCTCAAGTAAAAATAGTATTTAGATGATGCATCTTTCGTATTTACTATGCCTCTACCTGTGTCTCACCACCCCCCTTTTAACTCTTCACTGCTAGTCAATTCCTATCAAAGATGGAGACAAAATGGCAGCCAGGCTGTACTGGGAATTCCCTTGTGATAGGTATGGAAATACGGCTTTTCCTGATTTCCTAAAGTCAAGAGTATTACGTTGGATCTTATTAACTTCATTTCTGTGCCTTTATCTGTGGTCAACTGGTTGACAAAGGCTGTTGATAATTATTAAAGCCGAAAATTCCCAAATTACAACCGACAGTTTGTTGTTTTGTGTTTTGCTTTCTATCATCTTATTAAATCATAGTTTGAATATATTTTACTGATGTAGGCATGTGGAAATTGCTGAAGTGTTCATAATTCATCCAGGGCTGGCTTGCATGGCATTGCCATTCGTAATTCTGATTGAGAACATGGATAATAATACTAAAATAAAAAAGTTGAATTAAGCCGACAATTATGCTGATTCCCCTCTCTCACTCTCTTCTTTCTTCTCATCTACTCAGACATTTAATTTTAGTTATAAATAGTTGTCTTTATTGCATTATTGTTTCTTTCATTAAGAGTAGACTGATTTTCTTTATTTGCCTACTAAAATGATCTATGTTATTTGACAGTATCCCCTTGCCATAAAGGCTTACGTATACTTATGGCAATACAAATCTATTTGAAATTTGATATACTCAGAGTGACTCAGACATTGTTTGGAGATGACATAATTTCTTCCATTCATTTCTTTTCTTTCTTTTTCTTTTGTTGTTGGGGATGTTCTGTTATGTCTGGATGTGTGGTGGGGGTTGGGGTAGGGAGTAGATGGTTAACGGATGGGGCAGTATGTCTGTGCATGCAAGTGTGTGTGTGGACAAGGATAATAGTAGGATGTGCCTGTGTATTGTGTGTGTGTGTATGCACGGGAGGGGGTCGGCTAGTTCCCAGCTTGCTGGGGGCGAACGTGAAAATTAGTAGCTGCCGGCAGCTCCCTGTAGTTTTCCCCTTCCCAGCCCAGAACTAGGTTGTTGGTTTTTGTTTAATTGTTTCCTTCACTTGATTTTTCCTATTGATTCTAAGCCAATCTGATAGTTTGTATGTGTATTCACTTTCTCTTCCTCTCTCTCTCTTCTGATTATTTTTTCTATGGTCGCCCCCTAAAGTGCGTACAATTACTTCTATATATAAAGAAGTTGGTCACCACCACAGAAGAAGAAGGGGGGTAGGTGGGATTTGTGTGTACATGCTTGTGTGTGTTTTTGTGCTATCTGTAATGGGTAATACCTATTTTGTCCCCCTCTAACAAAGAAATGTCTCTCGTTCGGAAAATGACAGCCGTTGTGGTGAAACCAGTTTTGCTAGTATTTCAAATCATAACAATTGTTCCTCTGTTTCTGTTACTTTAACACTGGTTTTATCTGATTTTCTACTTTTAAGAAAAAGGGGCTTTTTTAATAACTTTGGTCCTTATATTCTTAAAGGTAGCAAATAATATCTGTGCTTCCCTTAAAGCAAGAAGTAACAACATTATGATTATAAATCAGTTTATGATAATGGTAATACTAATAAAGTAATAGTTTGCTTAGTTTCTGAAGTTTGTTTACCACTGTTTGTTGTTGTTATTTTTTGTAATATAAGATCTGCTACTCTTCTCTTAGTTCAATAAACAATAATTTGTATGGGTGCTATGAATAAAACTGCTAGAAAAAGAAGAAAAAAAACGCTTATTTTTTTCATTGTTTGTTCTCTGTGATGTGAAAAAGACTAATATTACACATTTTGATTAAAGATATATTATTCACACAAAAAGAAGAAAATAGTCGCAATTTTTTTCATGAATTGATTACAGCTTTAAAAAAAAAAATGATGTATAGATGTCTGAGTTTGTTTATTGTCCTTATTGGGCTTATTGTATGTGTGACTTCGTATTGCTTAGTTTTGACAATCATTCGCTGTTTCCATCCATTCCAGCTCATGTTCTTTATAGTTAAGCCTGTTAAATGTGCAGATCAAGTATCTGAATATCAGGGCTCCCAGGGACCCCCATTTGGGGGTCTATGAAGCACTAAAATTCTACAGGACCCCTCTAAAAGAATGTGCAGGAGGGTGGGTCCCAGGGATGCACTAGAAAAATTTTTTTTTTAGCCATTTGCAATGCCACTGGGACCCTTTATCCCTTCTCTAGGACCCTCTATGGCATAAGTGAAGGAGTCCCTGGGACCCCCTTGTTTTGGCCGGACAGTTGGGAGCCCTGAATATGGCAACATTTGTTCCCTTTGTTTGTTTGATTTGTTATACTGTTTATTATTGTTGATTTCCTCCAAAGTCGGAGCGTGGCTGCCCACGTGGCAGGGTAATCACAAACGGTCACACACGTAATGTTCTCATCCCTAGCTGGTGCATTTCTACCATACTGTAAGTGCTTCAGCTGTTGGGAATGATCCCTGGAATCTTTTAGCCAGGGTACAATAACAACAACATTGTTGATTAGTAGTGGTTGTTGTTTATATTGTAATGAATGCTCAGTTTGTTTGAGTTTACACTTAGAGTTAGAGTACTTATAAATATACAACTTATATCCAAATAAATTGTATGACTTTTGTCTCTCTCTCTCATTTCTTTCTCTCTCTCTCTCTCTCTTTCTCTATTTCTCTCTCTTTCTCCTCTCTCCCCCTCCTCTCTCTCTGCTCTCTCTCTCTCACCCTCTATCCCTGTGTTTCTGTTCTGGGTCTCTCTCTCTCTCTCCTCTCTCTCTTTCTCTCTCTTCTCTCATTTCTCTCTCTTTCTCTCTCACTCACTCTCTCTATCCCTGTGTTTCTGTTTCTGAGGTCTCTCTCTCTCTCTCAGTCTCTCTCGTTCTCTCTTATCTTTCCTCATCTCTCTCTCTCCTATTTCTCTCCCATAATTCTCTCGTCGAGTTTCTATTGTCTCCTTTCTTCTCGTGCATTCTCACCTCTCCGTCACGATCTCCCTCTCCTCGTATCCCTGTTTTTCTGGGTTCCGAGGTCCTCGTCTTCTCTCGGGTGGCGCTCAATTATATTACTCTCTCGTGATTAGGTGGATCAGATCGTCTCTTCTCGTTCTCGCTCCCTCTCTCCCCGGGGGAAGTCAGATCTCCAATGAAGGAGTTTCCATCTGATCATCGAAATTAACCCAGTGCTCTCTCTCCAGGTGACAGACCTCCTCTTGTCCGCTAAATCCCTCCTCTCACTCGATCTCCGTGCGAAATCTCTCGAATAATCCTCAGTCGGCTCTCCATCCATATCCTCTCCGATCCTCCGTCGCCCAATCACTCGAATTCTCCCATCTAGCGCATAAGACTCATCGACATCTCTCTCTCTCTTCATCTCCAGCTCGTCTCTCGAGAGTCTCTCGCTCCGGCTCCCTCTTCTCCAGTGCTAAATATCCCAAAAACACATCCTCTCTCATCTCAGAGGGCTCAGGTCTCCGCCTCTCCTACTCTCTCTCGGCAGTCGTCGTGTTCGCTCAGTATGTATCTCTTCCTCTCCGAATCTTTTCTCACCATCTAGGTTACTCTCTCTCGTCGGTCACACTCTCTCTCTCATCTTCGAAATCCTCAAATCTCTCAAGAATCCCTCATCGGATCTATCATCTGAGGCTCTCCAATCAATCTCTGATCCAATCGCTCCTATCTCTCAGTCATCTCCCTCATACCAGTACTCTGCTCGATTCATCTATTGCTCCTCGACGAAAGTCTCTGTCTTCTAACAACTCGTCATCTGCGATATTCCGGCCGTCTTTATCAGACATCTCCGCTCCGGTAAACTCGTCGTAAAACAAGAGAGTGAGGAGAGAGACTCACTGTCACAAAAGGTCTTGCTAGTTACAGTGAGGAGACCTCAAAAATTCAGTCTATGTTGTGTTCAACTGATAGATGTGATGTTCTTTAGCAACATTTTGTCTGTACTTTTGACATTATCGAACTCTAGTATGTGAAACGGATACCGCATGATGTGCTTGCACTTTGTTTGTTGACTACAATATATATGCTATCGTGAGGACAGTACGAGTGATATGTCGTGGTACATAGTATTGATTGTCTAATTATATACCCAACAATACACATGTCTATTTTATCTTACAGTAACAAACCTCATGATCTATTTGGCTTGCTGGCATATGTCCAGTTTGATTGACTATGGTTATTTTACGAAGATAGAGTAAAAACTAAAAAACTAGTTTGGCGCACCACAAATATTTTTATGTTCATTATTGAGGTTGGTAGGCCGGATACTTAACCCCAGTAAAATTCAAGTGCTAGTTTGGCCACTATGCAAAAGATCAACACCTTATTGGCAAGAGTGAAGCCCTGGTGTGGTGGGGGGGGGAAGACTTGCTAATTGAGCACTGACGCCAAAACCACTGGGAATAACCTTACCCTAATAACCCTATTTGAGGCCAACTTAATGCCTGCTGCAAGAGTGCATGTACCTTATGAGATACTGATCAACAAAGGCGGGCTCTTAACATCCTTGCCGTCATACGGAGCGGTTAATGAACCCATACTCTGCAGATGGCACACCTAGGAAGCAAAAAAAAAAGTTACTTATGTAAAATGTTCAAGAATCAGACCGACGTTGGTCAATATATAGCCTTTATAGTTTACTATTCTTCAGTTTATCAGCTTACTGATCGAACTTTTGCCAAGTGGCTTGTATGCACAGGACAAGTCATCGATCGACATTGTACCTCTTGAGGCGTCACGCACGACGGCGGAACACTGTGTTTGACTCTGGATTTTCGGGTATTGCTATGCTTTTGGGCAGGTACTGATGTGTGTGATTTTGTTTTGAATTCTTTCCTTGACAGGTTTACATTCGAGATGTCATGTGGAAAAGCGGTTGGAACAACACAGTATAGGTATGTGTTCCCAATAAGTTTTGACCAAAAAAGAAATATGAGAGACGAGAGCGAGAGAGTGAGAGAGAGAGTTGTACGTGAGAGAGACGTGAAGGAGCAGCGAGCGCTGAGAGAGAGTGTGAGAAGAGATGAGAGAGAGAGATGTTCGAGATCAAGAGCAGCAGAGTGAGAGGACACCTTCATGATGTATGATGAGAGAGAGAAGCGTAGAGAAGAGAGAGAGAGAGAGAGTGAGGAGATGAGAGAAAGAGAGAGAGAGAGTGAGAAGAGAGTTATGATGAGAGGGAGGAGCGAGAGGAGAGAGGTGAGAGAGAGGAGACGGAGAGAGGTTTGGCACAAAGGGAGAGATAGTATAGATATGTAATACCGAAACTTTCGACGTACGTGGTACACTGGGTCATATTGTTGTCGTATAATCTAATAGATCTAGCTGTCAATTTGAGTGCGTATTTTAGCGGTGTGTCAAACGTGGAGCGTACAGCCTAGAAGTCTTAGGTGGAAATACACCATAACATCATGTGGTCCTAATCTTCTGTAGATATGACACTACGCTTGGTCGCTCCCTTTAGGAACCACTAAATTTTGCCTGTGTCATTGGGGTAGGTTTGTCGTGTTCGGAGGAACCAAATCGGTGTAGAGTTTTTCTATGTAAGTCCGTGTACCGTGTGTATAATAAAAAAAAGTGTCTAGACACACTTCCCATACCCTATGTCGTATAATACCGTGGAAAGTACAAAACCTGCTCGAATGTTCAATGCTCACAGCGTTTTCCTGTTTGTTATGTCCATGTTCTGTAGTGTGTGGTGTTGATGAGCTGGATTTGATTTGTGATGTTTTTTATATCACACATTGCAAAAAGGTCCGAAATATGTTGATCGGACACATGAGTTAAATGCAACGGGCTTATTCACTCAATAAATCTCATGGCAGCTTGGAAACAAACCAAGGAAGTCAAACATACCTTAATGTGTAAGGCCGCGAATTAGCAATGTGATAAATAAGAATGTTTTTTGTTGTTGATGTTTGTTTTGTGGTGTGTGTGGTGTTTAAAGAAAAAAAAACAGGATTGTGGTCATACCAGCTTGTTTCTGTAAAATTTACTTGCAGATAATATACACCTCATTTTCTCCAAATTTTCTCTTTAAAAATATGTATTGTGCTTGATTTACCTGAAAGTGTGAATGAAAAAAAAAGAAGTATCATTCTGACTGTGAGATGACCTGAATTGTCATTTTTTTAATCTTATGTTTATTGTATGGAGATATTTTTGTTTCCAATTCTTTCAACTTTCATGACACACATCAACTAGACCAGCATAATAACAAATCAATAAGCCTTGATATGATAGTTTTGCGAACTACGCAACATACCAGTGATCCACAACACATCACCAGGCACAATGGAAATTAAAATAATACAATAAGAATTTTCAACAGCACACAACGCATTCAGAGGCTCCCAGGGACCACCTTATTTGGGGGCCTATAAGAGTACAATAGAATGCCTAGAGGACCCCTTTGATAAAAGAAATGTGCGAGGGGGTCCCAGGGATGCACTAGGAAAAATTCTTTTAGCAGTTCACAATTGCCACTGGGACACTGTTACTATCCCGCCTCTAGGATACTCTCGTAAGTGAAGGAGTCCCTAGTGCACTCTTGTTTTGTGGGACGATTGGGTAGCCATATGATGGTAATGTACGATAACCATGAACTTTGCTACGTGGTTCTGTTTTCCAGATGAGTAACAGGAAGAAGATCGGCCAGGAAGGACACAAAGACAGTGACGACGCCGCATCCATGGGGTGGTACTGAAACTACACTTCAAGCCACTCGGAGTATAAGGTTAATTGCAGCTAGCAATACAGCGATCGCCACAGCGCACGGAGACAATCCACACATCTAATATATTTCTTACGTAGCCATCATATCACAAGCTACTGACTCATTGTCTCGACAAGAATACTATTACATAACACTTTGTCACAGGTCACGGACTAAAGGGTTATATGGAAAATGTGCTATGAGTACTGTACAGAATGTATTTCTTGAAATCACAGGTCTAAATGTTCCTTTCTTTACATGATTCACTGCACACAAGAAATGCTGTCTTGTCATGGTAGAAAGCTTATCACAGTAGGTGCATCCCTTGATGTAGTACAAACCTAATCTAGTTCGTCTTATGAGTAATAAGTATCACGGCGTTCACATAGTTACAATGTAATAATTGTATTATATCGTCGTGTGGTGAAATTACAAAAACCTCGTTATATCTCAATGTGTTTTTGTGGGTATTTTGAGTTGGATGTACAAGATTAGTGTAAGCTATCATTTTTGTATCCCACACCACCCATCTCCACTACCAAAAGCTCCGTAATCTAAACACTTACCTTCTATCTGGGGGTTAAATGGGGTTGGAAAATAGAGAAAACTCGTAAGTCCCAATATTCAGATCTAGTTAAGGACAATAAAACCGCACGGGATACTTAATCGTGTTCAAGTCTAAATTTAAAAAACAAAGAAAAAGAAAGTGCAGGACGTAAACTTTGCATTGTCTTGAAACTATACTATTAGTCATCATGTTTAATCAAATTGTTGGTAACATCGTTTAACCCTTTCGCCGCCAGCCAGGTTTATACACAAATATAACATTAGCTCTAACATGGATGTAGAGAAAAATAATATTTCAGCACAATATTGTGAACGTCTTCGGTATGATCAATAAACATTTAGGCCTATCCTTACCTCAACCAAAATTATGATCAAGAATAGGGTATTTGGATAACAGGCTGGACTTGGGATGCCTTTAGTGTACTTGGGTGTGTGAATCCATTGTGGTGATAAAATGCAACTGGCGGTGAAAGGGTAAATTAAAAAAAGTTTTGTTTATTTTTTCTCAAAACTACCAAAATTGAGATACGAGGTTTTGAATTTCACCGGACGCGATGGTGTTTTCTTCATCACCTGCATGTGCATGCTGATTGTTTTTTTATGTATTGATTTGATTGAAGTTATAGCTTTGGGGCTCTCAAACAGTCGTGTAAAACAAATGCGAACTGCGTACAGGTGTTGAAATTCAACAACAAACAAAAGTTATAAAGTAACTTATAAGGTGTATTTTTATTACTTATAGATCTGGAAAGGATTTTGCATTGAACCAAAGCTAATATGAAAAGTACACAGGAATGCACAATCATGCGACAGGCGTGAATCAGAGGGAAATTGGCGGTGGGGGAATAGTCGGTGGGGTGGAGGGAGGTTAAATAGTGATGACTTGTACGAAACAAAATAAGAGCAGAGAAAGCAAAGAACCAGGAGAGAATCAAACATATGAAAAAGGTCTAAGCTCAAGTGGAAGCATAGAAATCACACACGTAAATAGAAATAAGTTTAAAAAGAGTCTAAGGAGACGATAGAGATGGTTAAGTTGTGTCGGGTTGTGTGATGTTTTTGAGACGAAGAGGGAGCAGTCCCGAGAGAGAATGGAGGGTATGAGAGAGTGAGGAGAGTATTATAATAATACCTAGTCATAGACGATTATATATAACTACATTATAGTCAGTGCCCTTTCTCTCTGAGATCACGGCACTCAACAATTATTTAATCAATAAATAAATACATAGATCATAAATTATATAAATAAGCTACTACAAATTAGCTATCACAACATGCCACACAGCCACAACACGCACGCACACACACACAAAGCACATGTCCACACCACCCACGCACGCGACGGCTACTTCACACTTTAGTTTTGGAAGGCGCAGGGAAATCAAGGACAAGGGACAAATGCCGGAAATGCCGAAGAGGTTGAGTTTAGAGTGGTTTTTGAGAAGATTAGGCAGATAGTGAATAAGGGGGAGGAAATTGTGGACCTCGGGTATTTTATAAAGATAGAAGGTCTAATGTTATAAAGTAAACATTAATGCCGATCAATTCAAATGATAGTAAAGTTTTAAAAATCACAGTTGAAAAAAGGATAAGAAAACCCCCAGAAAGAAAATCGTTGGTCTCTGTACTTGCTGAACATCATTGTTGTTGCCCCGGGAATCTCTGTCACCCAGCAAGCAATTACGCATTAATATAAAACAGAAGAAACGGAGCAACGGCGAACTACCATGCAGAGGTGAGCTCGCCTTGTGTAGTAACAGAGTTGCGTCTGTGGGCTGTGGTGCGAGCGATGTGACTTTGTTGTTGTTATATTGCTGTTGATGCTTTTTTTTAGTTCCTTTGCTTTTTAAATTTTATAAACTTGAATTTTCCTCGCGGTAATTGTGACTGATATCACCGCCAAGCTTTGGCTGGTGCTGCTTTATCTGGTGCATCGTATCTCCTGTCCGCAAAGTCACCACGATTGGATTGGATCAGTTCACAGTGTGACACTACTTAACTTTTACACCTCTGAGAGGTTTTTTTTGTACGGGGGATGATGGGGTCTTGGCATTGCTTCTCATACCATCTCGGTTGTCTGAACGATTTCGGATGTTCGCAGAAGACATATTTTTTTATTGTGCAATATTCTTTCAATCCCAACAGTAATCCCCTTGGAGTTAGCGATTGCTTTTCTGCATTCCTTCCTGTTTTGGCATCCTATTTAAAGCAGTGTGTGGTGTGTTGTCAAGTCTAAAATTTATATATTTCCAGGAGTGGAACATCGCAATTATATATACTACTGTGTGTGTGTGTGTGTGTGTTGTTTGTGTGTGTCAATGTCATTTAATGTGCTTTCCACTAATTGTGATAGTGGACGTGGTTTGCTATCGTGTGTGGCTGTGTGTGTGGTACTGTGTGTCTCTTCTCATGTATATAGGTATTATATCCATAATCATGATATTGGACGGGTGTGGTGAGTGTGTGTGGGGGTCACTCTGTGTGTAATGTCGTGGTGTTCCATGTCGTTATATACTGGGCATACAGCTTTATCTATGTGACGCTTGCGCTAGCGAAAGTTCGTGCACCATGTTTCCTTTCGTTGTTGTTTTGCTTTAAGATTTTGTAATAAACTCTTATAAGCTTTGTAACAGGGTTTATTTGCGGAATCAGAATTCAGGGTATGTTATAGTAACTTTTCTGAAATCTTTGGTTCAAAAGTTATATGTTACCAAATTTTCCAAGTGCTTTTTTGAACTTTTTAATGTCTGATTCAGAATATATTTTTTTTTCTCAAAGAATGTAAGGTTTACATGTTTTGCTGACAATATTCAGTGGTTTGGTAGTGAAGTATGTGTGTGTGTGGGTGTATCGGTGTGTGTCGTGATTGTGTGATGTTTGTGTGTGTGTGATGTAGATTGTGAGAGAGAGAGTCGAGGAAGAGTAGACGAGAGAGAGAGCAGAATGAATGATTGGGCTGGTGATATATATTAACTATTTCGATGAGCCTGCAGTGAACAAACAGGTAGAAAAAAAGTGACCCACTCCAAGCAACCAGATATGGTCCATGAGGTATCGACACAACCAAAAGGTATTGCACCAGAATGCACTGACTAGAGCATTCTAGCACAGGAACACAATTTGGTATATTATTTCTGCTGTCTGATCGGCCAATTTGGCTTGGACTCAGAATTCGTATGTGGAGTTAATAACATATATGTGATCACCAATGACATTTTGGTAATCATTTTTGCAAAAGACATCACCACATTGAATACCTTCATATTATTCTGATACAAAATATATGGGTGTGTCACACGTCTGGACATACAGAATAATTCCTATATACTTTTTTGGTGCAAAAAATAACGATTTCTCTATCGTTTTAATCACTCGAAAAATGCCTTAATTTTCTGTTGACCTGATGTCATTTTTAAAACACAAGTATAGCCTTATTGCAAAATTTGTCAATGTGCACAATCCTTCCTATTATGGTGATCCTCTATGCATATTATCTGTTGGTTGCTCACACTGTCAAGACCAGTACCACCCTACGCCGCCTCAATATCTGTTTCATAAGATTCAGCCACACGCGTTTCATGATGTACATGGAGATTATTTATCAAAGCATTGAAAACGGCACGTGAAACTAACCCCGAGCTGCAACATCATAAGCATTAAAAATATATTTAGCTGACACAGGAATCAACGTTGTACAAGGAAAACTCGCTGTGGACATACACTTGCATTTAGCACGTTGGCCGCAGGACATACAACAAGTCTACGCCCATCAAAGACACAATTTAAACAGAAAAAAGTATGTTGGCTTTTGGGTTACAAGATTATTTCCAGTTAACCACTTTGGTTAGATTAGTGTAGTTCTGTAATATAGTCACCGTTGTCAACAGCTATGGTTATCTCCAAGGGGACACTGTCACACGTCAATAAGTACAGCAAAAAACACATAGATCCAGAATCCGTAACAACGTACAAAAACCTGCAAGCAAAAAATGTAGTACCAATTTCATAACATGACACTTCCATCCATTAACCGTATAGCACATAAGTCAACACGTCGTGCTGAAACGCTGGGAGCCACGGCTACTCTAATTATCTCGGGAGTCACCGCTCCGTAAACAAAAAAACAACACAGGATAGTAAAAAAGGATGTAACGAAATACATACTAGTAAGCTTAATAATACAAAAGTATCAAAAAAGCCTTTATAAGACAAACATCGACGTTATGCACACACTGCAAGCTATGGAAATGGACAAACAGGTGACCAAACTCAAAAATGCTGCATATGGATCAGTGTGGAGCCGCCCAGTGATTACAATAAAAAAAACACTGGCAGCATTAAAATTGTAAAAAAGGAAAAAGAGTGGAAGGGCTCGGAGAGGGTTATTTATAGAAAAAATGCCGAGTGAGATGCAATAACTCTATGGACCACAAACTATTGACGGCAGAAAGAAGAGACACCATGAAAAGCACAAAAAGAGAAAAACCTTTCACACATTTCAATTGGTATGACACTCGATAACTGTTGTGTTTAGTAGGGGCCAAAACATCGGGTGGGTCTGTCACAAGCAGGTTGTACGGACTTTCGTCGACAGGGTCATATATATAGTAAGTAGACTACATGGAATACTTATAAACTTCAAGCTGTCCATTGTGATTTACAGAACACTTTAATCCACAAGTCAATACGTTTTATATTCACGTTCATGCCCTTCATTACTTCATCCTTCATATATGTGTTTCTGTCCCTTCGCGCACTTTTGGTGTAGATTCTTCACAATAGAGACTATTATATGTTATTATTTTGTAGTCTTTATACATATAACATGCTGAACCAGTAGATAGAATCATCTGTACTTTGTGGATTAGTCTAAGGTTTTGTTGCCTTTTGAATTATTCCTAAGGTGCAATTTCTTTCTCTCTATTAATTGACTCTTATTTTTTCTTGTCCTTCTCTACCAGTATCATTATATTATGTTGACCATAGCTATCTCAATCTTAAAGATTTATAAAAAAGACCCACCTCATGCCTCGATATTTGACTACTGCCTTAGATGTAATATGATGGACCTTTCTAAGGGGTCCGGTGGCTATCGAAATTAAAAAACTATTGTTTACTTGTTCTCTTCTTATTATCACGCGGTTGTCCCTTTTACACTCAGTTCACTGTCACAGGAGTTCGTGCCGTGCCCACGCGTTCATTAAATCTCTATGTGTCCATGTTCCCTCTTTTCTTTTCTTTGGTGTGAGGGGTGTGTCCATGTTTTTCTGTCTGCTTGATCCTCACATCACTTTCTCCCTTTTTCCACACTTATTACATGTTTTTTTCTGTGTAATATCTTGTGTCACGGTGTAGTCCGCGTTTTTCCTGTGTACGTCTAAATCACACACCACCTGCAACACAAATATTGTGTATTAAATAATACCTATTCTAGCAAAAGTCTGCTCCTGTTCAATAGGAAGACATGTATTCTATCACGTTGTCAAGGCAACATAATCTGATGCCTATGAAGAACATGTATGTCTTGACTATACTTGGTTTATGCCATTTGTGGTCCTGCCTGTGTAGTGTGTGTGTAACTGTGTGCGTGTCGAGGCATGCTTGTGTGTCGTAATATGAAGAGAGAGAGAGAGAGAGATTGAGAAGAATTGAGGTAGAGGACTCGATGAAAGATGAGACAGAGAGCCTTCGAAGAGAGAGAGAAAGAGAGAGATGACTGTTCTGTGGTAATGTACGCGTGTTTTGAAATGGTTCCGTTACATCGGGTATTTTCTTACTGTCATTTTTTTTTCAAAAGACATACTTATAATATACAGGTTATCACATTTACCTATCAGAAAGCCATACAGGAGAAGCAATAGATGGAAGCCTTGTGTCCCAACACGTTATCATTTGCTATAGCTGACAGTTATGTTCTAACTTAGCCAATCTCTATATCTGGCGGAGCTATCGAAGACTGCGAATATACCCACGCGTATTGTACCAATACTGTATGTTCTATTTTGCCAATAATACTAATGTAATATACTGGATCAAATCTATTACCGGAGGCTAGCAGAGAAGCTAGTACGATGTCGCTCTTCACTCTGCATGTATGTGGAACCAGAATACTGCTTGGAAGATTCTTTCACCTATTCATTGATTATAATGCAACATCATTACGTGTGAATACTACGATATATCAGTTCAATACATGATATAATGTTGATTTACTTTATGAGGAAGTGCAATACGGTATTGACACCCATGGTCACGAACATACTCGAGTCAGGGGGGGCAGTGGGTCGGGACTGTGTGCACTGCAAGTATGAATTCAGAGCAATATGGATGCATAGGTTAATAGGCAGTCCGTCTTTCGCCTGAAGATCTTAAGGGTCTCTTATCTATACTGATACATGCTCTTAATGATGATAGTTCATTTATATCAAGGACGTGCTGATAGAAAGTCATGGCATAAGTGTTGTGGTCACTGCATGCACCCCGTGCCATTCAGTTGTGGAAACCGGATCTGGTGGACGGGGCTTCCAGACATCAGGAATAATATACTATCATTGCAACACACATCCCTGGATATTTATACAATTCATCATATTTACAGGTGGAGCTATTCCAGGAGATGAGCACAGTAAGATGACGCCTTCACTCACTGAGTATGTGGTAACCAGCAACCCTGGTTGTCCGAGATCGTCTTCCGTGACATTGATTGGAAATAGCTCCGTTAGGCTTATACCTACATTACAATCATACATGACTATCAATCACAGGCGTCTACACAGCACTCGCGAGGCTCATCCAGGAGAACGCAGTACGATGACGCATCACTCTGCAGATTGGAACCAGAACTGAGTGGATAGGATCCTATTCATGATATGGACACCACATTAGATAGCGTAGACATTGCGATATGGCAGGGACTATACACTACTTACAAACTACATGATATCATATTCTGTATACATATGAGAGGGCTATCCAGGAGAAGCAGTCACGATGACAGGCCTCTCACTAGCCGCAGTATCATTGTGGAACCAGATCTGGTGGAGATCCTTCCATGGCCATGGAATACTATGCCTACATCTACAATCATGACACCAATTTCATACATTATTTACAGGTGGAGTCTAGCCAGGAGAAGCCCTACGAGCCGCTTATCACGACATCGGTCCAAGTACGGGGAACCAGAACTGTTGGAGATCTTACCACGTACATGGGAATCTCGCCATACTGATACATTACAACAATTACATGACTATAATTCATCGTGTTTACAGTTGTGGAGGCTGGTATATCCAGGAGAAGCAGTACGTAGACGCTTCACTCTGCACGTGATACGTGCTGAACCAAGAACTGGTTGGAAGATCTTCCCACTACATGTGGCCGGGGCAATGTGCCTTTCATACAGAAACAAACCTGGTGCTGACGTACGTGATTCTTTATAATATTTGGGGTTGTTTGTTCCTTGTTCATTGCTGAGAGGTCTTGTAATTTACCTAACTACATGCTAAATCGCCCCAAATGTTTGGGGACTTAGCTTACCGCGAGGGTCATTTTTTAACATAATCCCAAAGTCCAGGGTCCCCCAACTTGACTTGAAGTTCTGTGCTTGTAACTTTTCTCTCGACTCTTGCCGGTGCCCTTTCCGCTTTCTGTCATCTTACCAGTCTCTCTGGCCTCTGCTCGTCATGCCTCCTGCCGCTTTGTTTCTAGTCGATAACGCCATACTTACACTAAGCATTTTATTCCTGCCCCGAGAACGAGACATGCTGGACCTAACACACTATTTCGCTAGGTCGTAGTTAGGCGCGTACGGCAGCATGACGCCGATCGTGCTCATTATAACTAAGGCAACTCCTGTCTCGACGCCATCGACAAAGAAAAGAAACGTTCCTTTTTGCTTTACTGAAAGTCTTGTATTTAAAATGTCAAACGCTGGTTCCTGATATTAGACGACAGTGCTTGTAGTAAACTTTCAGTTGTTCATATGGAGTATAATTTGTAGAAATTGCTTATATGTAAATATGAATGATGATTCTTCGCATTCTTTGTCGCTCTCTTTTTTTTTAATCCTCTTCTCTTCCTCTTTTTTTCATGGTTTGCCCTGGTTCTCAGTCTGTGTTGTCTGTCTTTCTAGTTGTGTTTGCCAGCTCTCCTCGAGTCCCTGGTCTCTCTGTCGCTCTCTCTCTCCCTCTTTTTCTTGGGATTAAGACACATTATATTTGATTTGCAGAAAAAAGAACGGCGTCTAGTTCCAATGCACCAAGATGGGCCATGATATTATTATCTGTAAGTAGTTGATCCTCATTACAATTAAATGTGTGGTGTGTGTGGTGTGTGTGGTGGTTCGGGTACACATAAAGAAATAGTTTAGGTGACCTGGTGGACTTTGCAGAGTTTTGTTTGGTGCGTTTCGTTAGGTATTGCAATCAAAATGGAAGCAAACAAATTATTCTGTTTAGGCTTTGAATTCATAGTAATGGAATCGACAAAAGGATCCTTGTATAAATATTAGTTGTCTGATATGTTGCATAATTATTCTTAATTGTCATACTCACGCCCACAGTAGACAGTTGAGTTAAACTTATGAATTTAATGGTATATTAATAAGGAATGGTTACATTTCTTGGTTTCATTGTTTGAGGACTAATAAAAGGAAGGAAGGTTGGCAGAGTAGAGTTAAGGACGTGCCTGCTAATTTTTTAGTGCGTGAGTGACCGGGTTGCCTCGACATGATCGGGTTCGATATGAGCAGCTTAGATGGCTGTTTTGACACCAGCTGGCAATCGCTTAGTGGGGGTAATCCTCTCTATATTCTTAGTTGGGGATAAAGAGAGAGAGAGGGAGGGACCTCCTCTCCTCTCTATCTCTTTCCGCAAACCTAAAGATATCACGAGATTAGCCCCCATTGAGTTGGTTGCCACTGGCGATTCAAATTGGCATGCTAGTTGACACATTCTGGCCTCTCCTTTTCTTCTAGTTCGGATGAAAAGATCAAACTGAAAATCGAGTCCTTCGGGTAGGGGATTCAAAGCTAGTCTGATCCCGTGTGCTTACACAGTATAAATTCCCACGGCAGTTAAAAAAGTTTGTTAGGAGCAGGGAGAAAGCAGCTTGCCTGGTATGGACCAAAAATTGATAGCAGGTTTTCCCAAGTCCTGCCTCCCCCTCCATCCAACACCAAACAAAAGGGTGTCACTAACACTGCGGCGACACACTCTCTAGAAGCAGAATATACCAAAAATAACAACAACAAAAATAGAAATCAATAAATAAATAATGTGATTGTTTTCATATTTTCAGTCTCTGAAGGGATGGAGGAATTTCATGGTGACAACAGCGTTACCAGCAAGAACAGGCAGAAATGATGAGAAACCCTGAGTGTGAGGGGAAAATAGAAAATGGATGATGGGTGGTGGATGTGGTGGTGGTGAGAAGAAATTACAGTGGGAAACCTCCCTTTTAAGACCTTGAAAAAACCATCCAGAATAAGGTCTTAACCTTTCGCTGCCAGCCATTTTTTCAACCAAAAATACTATTAAACTTAACTGGTTAAAAAACCAAATATCTGCAATATTGCAAATCCTCTGTGACAACTAGACTATCCTTACTCCCAAAATGAAGAAAATAGGGTTCTTTGGATAACAGGGCTGGATTGGATGACCTTTAGTGACATGGTGTGTTAAACCATGGGTGCTAAAATGCGACATTGGCGGTTGAAAGGGTTAATTAAGAAAATAGGGTCTTTGGATAACAGGGCCTGATTTGATGCCTATTTAGCTGAACATGGGTGTTAACACCATTGTGGGCTCAAAATGCGACATTGGCGTTGAAAGGGTTAATTAAGAAATAGGTTTCTTCAGATAAACAGGCCCTGATTGATGCCTTTTAGTGACATGGGTGTTAAACCATTGTGGTGCTAAAATGCGGACATTGGGGTTGATCGAAAGGGTAATTAAGAAAAAAATAGGGTCTTCAGAACATAAAAGGCCTGATTTGATGCCTTTTTGTGACATGGTCGTTAAACCATTTGTGTGCTAAAATTGGCCGGCATTGGCGGGTGAAAGGGTTAGTGGAGGGAGTTGTACAAGGGAGAGAGTATTTTAATACTTTACAAGAAGGGCAATGTTCAGAGAAGTAGGTCTTCAGTGGGAGAGTTGTACAAGGGAGGTAATTTAATTACCTTACAAAGGACGGGCAATGTCTCAGAGAAGTAGGTCTTCAGTGGAAGGAGTGTACACGGGAGGTAATTTGAATACTTACAAAGAAGGCAATGTCTCAGAGAAGTAGGTCTTCAGGGGAGGGAGGGCGTAAAGGGAGGTAATTTTCATACCTTACAAAGAAAGGGCAAGGTCTCAGAGAAGTATGTCTTCAGTGGGAGGGGGAGTTGTACAGGGAGGTAATTGTAATAATTACAAACGAAGGGCAATGTCTAGAGAAGAGGTATTCGTGGGAGGGAGTTGTTACAAGGGAGGTAATTTTTATAACTTACAAAGAAGGGCAAGCTCAGAGAAGTAGGTCTCCGTGGCGAGGAGTTGTACAAGGGAGGTAATCTTTCATACTTACAAAGAAGGGCAATGTCTCGGAGAAGCAGGTTTTAAAGTGGGAGTTAGTCTTATTGGCCACTGCAAACTGCGGGGTGTTTAATGCCCCTGACAGCAAAGGACTAAGCCCTTGCTGAGTCAGTACATGAAAGGGCATTCACTCTTACAAAATGCGAGTAGTTGCAGTGCCTCAAATTAGGTAATTGGCCGGAGAGTAATTCCCTGCTGGTCAGTACCCAAGCAGCTGCCAAAGTGCATTCACTCTTTGCAAAAGGCAGTTGCTTGCAGTGGCCAGTAGGGGTGGGGGCGGTTTATTTATAAGGGAGGTTCCACTGTAGAAGAAAGGCTACATTCACAGATTCGCCAAAAGGGAGATAATTTTTACTTTTACTGTGGTGACAGTCCTGAGATTGATCATTGCTGTGACGGGACTAGAAACAATGTGGAAAATAAATAAATAAATTCACTAATATCATTATCTTGTTTGTACGTTGCAATCTCATTATTGCCGTTTCACTGAGTCAATGTTGAATCATTTGACTTAACTCCAGGTGTTGGAACTGTTGCGTCAGCGTTGAAAGTGCATTACATGGGATCTTCTCGACCAAGATGAGTTAATTACGCTTCACTTCCTGTCTAGTCTTGTGGCAATACATGCGTGCGTGTGTTGTGTGCTGGTGTGTGTTTGATTTCGTGTGTTTGGGCAACGGCATGTGTAGTGTGTCGCATGTGTGTGTTCTGTCTTGCGTGCGTACGTTGTGTGGAGTGTATTGGTATGTATACCTCTAATTGTTTGTGTATGTGTGTTGGTAGGGTTCAGTCAGTTGTCAACTCATTGCCTTACTAAATGAAAGATGAATAATGGTCGGTGTTGATAATGTGTGTGTGTGTGAGGGGCGGGGGGGGGGGGGGGTTTTGGTGTTTGTGTGGTTGTGTGTGTGTGAGAGAGAGAGAGAGAGAGAGAGAGAGAGAGAGAGAGTTTGCTTGTATATGCATTGTCTGCTAGTTTGTGTCATCTTATTTTGTTTTGTCTACTTGTTGATGAATATTCGATTGTAAAGGGCTTTGGACTCATTTGAGGTAAAGCGCTATAAAAATGTACTATTATTGTTATTATTATTGATTATTATTATTATTGATCAAGTGACTTGTGTTAATTTGAAGAAAAAAAAGATGCACCAGTATTTTGTTTACCAGTATCAATCTCCTTTATAGGTTACATTTACCCCCAAATTATTTATCTATAAAACTATAAATAACACTGTATCTGTAAAGCTATTGTTGATATGGTCAGCGTTCATTTCATGTGCTGGTTGATTTGTTGATGGACTTGTAAGTTAACTGATAAACAGGTTAAATGAGATGTGTTGACTGAGAGACATGTTTCCCTTTGACTGCCCTCCCGCTGGGTACAGCCAACACATTCCGATTTCGGAGGAGCTCAAAGAAGAAATTATTTGGAAGATTTTTTTTTGCGAAAAAAAGGTCAGGAGAACTTAGGCCAGTAAGTCAAGAAAGATAGTTAGATGACAGTAAGCGAATGGAAAAGACAGAGTCAAAGAGAGTTACACAGTTACATATTAGAGGAAATCTCAGCACAAGAAATTCCAGAAGGTGGGGGGAACTATTATTACACAAGACCCCCCAGTATCCCCATGGGGATATTATGGGTTAAGAGTGGTTTTCTTGTAGTTGTAAGGAAATAAACACGTTGGTTTTGTGTTGTTGTTTGTTTTCCTCCAGTCATCTGACCAACATCTTTGTGGAGGCGTACAACGTGCTGTACACCTACCTGATGGGGGACAGTCGCAAGAACGAGCTGTACATCGCCAAATACATCGACTTCTTCCTCACTCAGTTTGAGTACAAGTCCGTGAGTGAAAAAGATGAAATAATAGATGATAAATGTAGACAATGTTACTTTCTTCCTCACTCAGTGTGAGTACAAGGCCATGAGTGAAAAAATGAAATAGAAAGTTGATAAATGTAGATAGTGTTGCTACAAAGCCGTTTGTGAAAAAATGAATTAAAAGATGATAAATGTAGATAGTGTTGCTACAAAGCCGTGAGTGAAAAAAAAAGAGAATTAAAAACATGATCAATGCAAACAATGTTACTTTATTATTCCTCACTCAGTGTGAGTACAAGGTCGTGAGTGAAAAAAATTTAGATACAATGTGATATATTTTCTTGTTGTTCTTGCTCACAGTCATTTAAATAAAGAAAAAGAAACAAAAAAATAAAATAAAAATACCTTTGGTAATTGTCAACAAGCTACTGCTTGTCTTTTTCGACCTTGTCTGACTGGCTGTGGTGAGAGCTGTTGGTGTTGTCCACTAAGCTGTCATTTGTGGGGTGAGTACTGTTCAGGAGGGGACTGTAGATAGGGGGCAAGTCATACCCAAGGTCTCTGTTGAGACTTGGCCTCCTTTCCATTATCTCTATAGCTTCTTTGATTTTTCTTCTAGTGAATTGTGACTCAGTTGAGATGATAATGTTACTGTCTTCCTTACTCAAGTTGAGAACAAGTTTGTGAGTGAAAAAAAGTGAAATAAAAGATGATACATGAAGATAATGTCACTGTCGTCCTCAAATAGTTTGAGTACAAGGACTGTGAGTGAAGAAATGAAACCCACAGGAGGGGCGCTGTGCCTGCACTCTGCCGGGGCCTGGGCAGCCCCTGGACCCCTGCCTTGCAGGCTTTTTGAAATGTCCCAGCAAAAAAGAGGGCGCTCTGTGCTGCACTCTTGCAGGCTTTTTGAAATGTCCCAGCAAAAAAGATACATGAAGATAATGTTAGTCTTCCTCACTCGGTTTGAGTACAAGGCTGTGAGTGAAGAAAATGATATAAAAGATGATCAATGTAGATAATGTCAGTGTCTTCCTTACTAAGTATGAGTACAAAGCCATGAGTGAATGAAAAAAAAACCCCAAAACAAAGCAAACAAAGCAAACAAAGCAAACAAACCAAACAAATCCATCATTATTAACATTACACATATGGACAGTGCGTGGGAAAAACAGACATAATGGGATTTTGGCATAAATTGAGATTTAAATTTTTCATGGTGGAGCAAAGATTCCTTGTTAATACACAGAAAAACCGAATTGAGTGATCTTGTCTCGTTTTTATTATATAATTATTTGAAGTCTTGACATTCAAAATAGATCCATTGCAGAAATCGGGCACAGAAGATACAATTTTGCCTCTTTATTTATATTGACTTCATTTGGAAAACAATCAAGTAAACAAAAAAATCATTCAAAATTTGTCTTTCATGTTGTGGATACTGGAAGGATACATAAAAATTAGACATAATTAGAAAATTGATATTTTGGGTGTTGTTGACTGTTTTGGGCTTTTGCTCAAAACATTCTGTCGGTTTTTCCCATGCACCATCACCTTATAATGTTTCTCTTTTTCGCTGACACTTTATCTAGTATTTCTTTCGGTCTTCCTTACCTAGATAGAATTCAAATGAGCGAAGTGCTGTTAAATTTATAGCCGATGCAATAACATTGTTACTATGATTGATGAGCAGTTTACGATTACGAGCGTATTTAGTTTGGTTGAAACTATTGCTCTCTGGGTACGCTTGGTAAATGATGGCATCTTGTTTTTCTTCATGGGCAGTTTACGATTACGAGCGTATTTAGTTTGGTTGAAACTATTGCTCTCTGGGTACGCTTGGTAAATGATGGCATCTTGTTTGTCTTCATGGGCAGTTTACGATTACGAGCGTATTTAGTTTGGTTGAAACTATTGCTCTCTGGGTACGCTTGGTAAATGATGGCATCTTGTTTTTCTTCTGTACAGTCAAAGATATTCTAAAAGGGTAAGATGGACCTACTAAGAGCTCGGCGAACCGGGCTGATAGAGTTATCGTTAAGTCGCGGAGTGTACAATATTCACAGTGGAGGCTATCCAAAAACTCGGACCTCGGACTTGAACGGAGAATTCAACTGGCCTATCGATGTGTAAATGTGTCAGTTTTCAAAGGGACATTAACCAGTGTTTCTGTCCTCACTAATCATATAGGAAAAAGAGACGGATGTTATCTTACGTGTACAGTCTTTGGACAGGTGTGGTATGTTTACCTCATCATTTTAGTTTTGAGTAGCAGCACACGCATTCCCCACATTCTGACAGCTTCTAGTTGCCTTGAGAGATTTAATTTCTTCCAAGTATTTCCTTTCACATAGGCAAGTCTTCTTTCAAGGTTGTTGTTAGGGTAGCAGGCATGGGAAATGTCAGTCTTTGGCGATTCAGCTTTTTTGTGGTCCTCTTCAGTCTTTGTTTGCAAGTTTTCAGCTTTTTGAGGTCCAAGAGGACATTTTATGAGATAAAACAAAAGAAGCCCAATGGTAAGACTAAGTAATTGGTTATAAATGAATGCAAAATGAACTAAAATATATCAGTCTTATCTAAATACTGTGTGTAATAACAGAAGAAGATTCATTTTCTGGGAGCCGGATCCCAACACACACTGTTTTCAGGTTGTTTTATCCTTGTTCCTATGCCTGCTTCCAGACCCCAATTTCAGTCTTTTGTCTCTCTAATTCCCCATGCCTTGTTAGGTGAAAGCACGTACAAATGGTAACAACCAAATAAAGAAAGGGATACAAATTGCTGTATTGGTTTGATACGGTGATAAGTTCGAAAAAAATAGCATGAAACGGGTACTATGAGCATAAAACTGTAAGCTCAAGACGTTGTCGCTTCCTGCTTGGTAGTAGCAGCAGTGTACTTAAAAGTTCAGTAATTACAAGCTATTGAAATTATTCAATCAAGTTTCACACGATTAAATTTACCCATGAAAGAAGCCAACATTAGCGCAGTTAAAACAACTCTGTATTTAACCCCCAAAACATTGTGGCCAAGCCCCCAAAAAATCCATGAAAAAGATTTGTTGTTTTGTTTTCAGGGCAAGATAGGAATGAACGCGGTCACCATGGGGATGGGAACGTAATCAGAGACAAACAGGAAAATGGGAGCGCATCACTGAGGCCCAAATCGACAAGTTAGGGGATTTGCTGAGGAGAGAAAGGTACAACATTGTGTATTATGGGA
>CM065681.1:82936487-82943987 GCA_017654935.2 Phymorhynchus buccinoides
ATTTTTTAATATTTTGTTTGTTTGTTCCTTGTTCATTTGCTGAAGGTCTTGTAATTTAAAATGTTAATCCCCAATGGGGATACCGGAGGGTCCTTTTTTTTACAAATAAATAGTTCCCCCACCTTCTTGAAGTTCTGTGCTTGTAACTTTTCTCTCTGACTCTGCCGTTTCCCTTTGCTTTCTGTCATCTACTGTCTTTCTGGCCTTGCTCGTTCATTCTCCTGCCTTTGTTCTAGAAACGCTTACAAAGATTTTATCCTGCCGAAGACGGACATGCTGGGCCTAACTATTTCTTAGTTAGGCGCATAACTGCAGCATGACGCATCCGTGCTCATATAATAAGGAAACTTTCTGAGCCATCGACAAAGAAAAAGAAAAGTTCCTTTTTTGCTTTACTGAAAGTCTTGTAATTTAAAATGTCAACGTGTTTCCTGATATAGATCGAAGTGCTTGTGTAAACTTTCAGTTGTTCATATGGATGTATTAATTTGTAGAAATTTGCTTTATTTAATATGAATATGATTCTTGCATTCTTTGTCTCTCTCTTTTTTTTTAATTCCTTTCTTTCCTCTTTTTTTCTGTTTGCCTGGTTCTCAGTCTGTGTTTGTCTGTCTTTCTGTGTGTGCCAGCATCTCTCTAGTTCCCTGTCTCTCTGTCGCTCTCTCTCTCCCTCTTTTTCTTTGGGATTAATACACATTTATATTTGATTTGCAGAAAAAGAACGGCGCTGTTCTCAATGCCAAGATGGCCCATGATATTATTTCTGTAAGTAGTTGATCTCATTACACATTAAATGTGTGTGTGTGTGTGTGTGTGTGTGTGTGTTCGGGTACACATAAAGAAATAGTTTAGGTGACCTTGTTTGACTTGCAGAGTTTTGTTTGTTGCTGTTTCGTTAAGGTATTGCAATCACAATGGAAGCAACAAATTATTTCTTGTTTAGGCTTTGAATTCATAGTAATGGAATCGACAAAATGTATCCTTATCAATATTAGTTGTCTGATCATGTTTGCCTAATTATTCTTCATTGTCGATACTCACTTGCCACAGTAGACAGTTGAGTTAACTTATGAATTTACTGGTATTAATAAATGGATGGTTACATTTCTTGGTTCATTGTTTGATGGACTAATAAAAGGAAGGAAGGTGGCAGAGTAGTTAAGACGTTCGCCTGCTAATTTTAGTGCGTGAGTGACCGGGTTCGAATGATCGGGTTCGAATGAGCAGCTTAGCTGGCTGTTTTGACCACCAGCTGGCATATCGCTTTAGTGGGGCTAATCCTCTCTATATTCTTAGTTGGGGATAAAGAGAGAGAGAGGGAGGGACTCCTCTCCCTCTCTCTCTCCTCTTTCCGCAACTAAAGATATCACGAGATAAGCCCCATTTGAGTTGGTTGCCACCTGGCGATCAAATTGGCATGCTAGGTTGACCATTCTGGCCTCTCCTTTTCTTTCTAGTTCGATGAAAAGATCAAACTGAACATCGAGTCCTTCGGGTGGGGACTTCAAAGCTAGTCTGATCCGTGTGCTTTACACAGTATAAATCCCACGGCAGTTAAAAGTTGGTTAGAGCAGGGAGAAATCCAGCTGCCTGGTATGACCAAATTGATAGCTAGGTTTCCCAAGTCTGCCTCCCCCCTCCCTCCCCCACCAAAAAAGGGTGTCACTACACTTGCGGCGACACACTCTCTAGAAGCAGAATATACCAAAAATAACAACAACAAAAATAGAAATCAATAAATAAATAATGTGATTGTTTTCTATTTTCAGTCTCTGAAGGAGATGGAGGATTTCATGGTGGACAACAGCGTTCCCAGCAAGAACAGGCAGAAACTGATGAGAAACCTGAGGGTGAGGAAAATAGAAAATGATGATGGTGGTGGTGGTGGTGGTGGTGAGAAGAAAGTACAGTGGAACCTCCCTTTTAAGACCTTGAAAAACCATCCAGAATAAGGTCTTAACCCTTTCGCTGCCAGCCATTTTTCAACCAAAAAATACTATTAAAACTTAACTGGTTAAAAAACCCCAAATATCTGCAATATTGCAAATTCCTCTGTGACAATTAGGCCTATCCTTACCTCCCAAAATGAAGAAAATAGGGTCTTTGGATAACAGGTCTGGATTGGATGCCTTTTAGTGACATGGGTGTTAAACCATTGTGGTGCTAAAATGCGACATTGGCGGTGAAAGGGTTAATTAAGAAAATAGGGTCTTTGGATAACAGGCCCTGATTTGATGCCTTTTAGTGACATGGGTGTTAAACCATTGTGGTGCTAAAAATGCGACATTGGCGGTGAAAGGGTTAATTAAGAAAATAGGGTCTTCAGATAACAGGCCCTGATTTGATGCCTTTTAGTGACATGGGTGGTTAAACCATGTGGTGCTAAAATGCGACATTGCGGTGAAAGGGTTATTAAGAAAATAGGGTCTTCAGATAACAGGCCCTGATCTTGATGCCTTTTTTGTGACATGGGTGTTAAACCATTGTGGTGCTAAAATGCGGCATTGGCGGTGAAAGGGTTAAGTGGAGGGAGTTGTACAAGGGAGGTAATTTTATACTTACAAAGAAGGGCAATGTCTCAGAGAAGTAAGGTCTTCAGTGGGAGGGAGTTGTACAAGGGAGGTAATTTTAATACTTACAAAGAAGGGCAATGTCTCAGAGAAGTAGGTCTTAAGTGGGAAGGAGTTGTACAAGGGAGGTAATTTTAATACTTACAAAGAAGGGCAATGTCTCAGAGAAGTAGGTCTTCAGTGGGAGGGGTCTTATAAGGGAGGTAATTTTAATACTTACAAAGAAGGGCAATGTCTCAGAGAAGTAGGTCTTCAGTGGGAGGGAGTTGTACAAGGGAGGTAATTTTAATACTTACAAAGAAGGGCAATGTCTCAGAGAAGTAGGTCTTCAGTGGGAGGGAGTTGTACAAGGGAGGTAATTTTTATACTTACAAAGAAGGGCAATGTCTCAGAGAAGTAGGTCTTCAGTGGGAGGGAGTTGTACAAGGGAGGTAATTTTTAATACTTACAAAGAAGGGCAATGTCTCGGAGAAGCAGGTCTTAAGTGGGAGTTAGTCTTATTGGCCACTGCAACTGGGGTTGTTAATGCCCCTGACAGCAAGACTTAAGCCCTTGCTGGTCAGTACTGAAAAGGGCATTCACTCTTACAAAATGCAGTAGTTGCAGTGGCCTCAAATAGGGTTATTGGCGAGAGTTATTCCCTTGCTGGTCAGTACCCAAGCAGCTGCCAAGTGCATTCACTCTTGCAAAAGGCAGTTGTTGCAGTGGCCAGTAGGGGTGGGGGTTTCTTATAAGGGAGGTTCCACTGTAGAAGTAAAGGCTACATTCACAGATTCGCCCAAAAGGGAGATAATTTTTACTTTTACTGTGGTGACAGTCCTGAGATGATCATTGCTGTTGACGGGACTATAAACAATGTGAAAATAAATAAATAAATTCACTATATCATTATCTTGTTTGTACGTTTGCAATATCATTATCTGCGTTTCACTGAGTTCAATGTTGAATCATTTGACTTAAACTCCAGGTGGTGGAACTGTTGGTCAGCCTGTTGAAAGTGCCTTACCTGGGATCTTCTGACCAAGCGTGAGTTAATTACGCTTACTTACCTGTCTAGTCTTGTGTGCATACATGCGTGCGTGTGTGCTTGTGTGTGTTTTGATTTCGTGTGTTGTGTGTGCACGCATGTGTATGTGTGTGCATGTGTGTGTCTGTCTGCGTGCGTACGTTGTGTGTGAGTGTATTGGTATGTATATCCTCTAATGTTTGTGTATGTGTGTTGGTGTGTGTCAGTCCGTGCAACTCATTGCTTACTAAATGAAAGATGAATAATGAGTCGGTGTTGATAAATGTGTGTGTGTGTGGGGCGGGGGGGGGGGGGGGTTTGTGTGTTTGTGTGTGTGTGAGAGAGAGAGAGAGAGAGAGAGAGAGAGAGAGAGAGAGAGAGTTGCTTTGTATATGCATTGTTGCTAGTTTGTGTCATTCTTATTTTTGTTGTCTACTTGTTGATGAATATTCGATTGTAAAGTGCTTTGGGCTCATTTCAGGTAAAGCGCTATAAAAATGTACTATTATTGTTGTTATTATTGATTATTATTATTATTGATCAAGTGACTTGTGTTAATTTGAAGAAAAAAAAGATGCACCAGTATTTTGTTTACCAGTATCAATCTCCTTTATAGGTTACATTTACCCCCAAATTATTTATCTATAAAACTATAAATAACACTGTATCTGTAAAGCTATTGTTGATATGGTCAGCGTTCATTTCATGTGCTGGTTGATTTGTTGATGGACTTGTAAGTTAACTGATAAACAGGTTAAATGAGATGTGTTGACTGAGAGACATGTTCCCTTTCACTGGCCTCCCCGCTGCGTACAGCCAACACATTCCGATTTCGGAGGAGCTCAAAGGAGAAAATATTTGGAAGATTTTTTTTTTGGAAAAAAGGCAGGATAATGGGCCAATAAGTCAGAAAGATAGTAGATGACAGAAAGCAAATGGAAAAGACAGAGTCAAAGAGAGTTACACAGTTACATATTAGAGGAAATTTCCAGCACAGAACTTCCAGAAGGTGGGGGAACTATTTGTACGAAAGACCCACCGGTATCCCCACGGGGATATTCTGGGTTAAGCTTGGTTTTCTTGTTGTTGTAAGGAATAAACACGTTGGTTTTGTGTTGTTGTTTGTTTTCCTCCAGTCATCTGACCAACATCTTTGTGGAGGCGTACAACGTGCTGTACACCTACCTGATGGGGGACAGTCGCAAGAACGAGCTGTACATCGCCAAATACATCGACTTCTTCCTCACTCAGTTTGAGTACAAGTCCGTGAGTGAAAAAGATGAAATAATAGATGATAAATGTAGACAATGTTACTTTCTTCCTCACTCAGTGTGAGTACAAGGCCATGAGTGAAAAAATGAAATAGAAAGTTGATAAATGTAGATAGTGTTGCTACAAAGCCGTTTGTGAAAAAATGAATTAAAAGATGATAAATGTAGATAGTGTTGCTACAAAGCCGTGAGTGAAAAAAAAAGAGAATTAAAAACATGATCAATGCAAACAATGTTACTTTATTATTCCTCACTCAGTGTGAGTACAAGGTCGTGAGTGAAAAAAATTTAACTAAAAGATGATATATTTTCTTGTGTTCTTGCTCACAGTCATTTAAATAAAGAAAAAGAAACATAAAATAAAATAAAAATACCTTTGGTAATTTTCAACAAGCTACTGCTTGTCTTTTTCAACCTTGTCTGACTGGCTGTGGTGGGAGCTGTTGGTGTTGTCCACTGAGCTGTCATTTGTGGGGTGAGTACTGTTCAGGAGGGGACTGTAGATAGGGGGCAAGTCATACCCAAGGTCTCTGTTGAGACTTGGCCTCCTTTCCCTAATCTCTATGCTTCTTTGATTTTTCTTCTGGTGAATTGTGACTCAGTTGAGATGATAATGTTACTGTCTTCCTTACTCAAGTTGAGAACAAGTTTGTGAGTGAAAAAAAGTGAAATAAAAGATGATACATGAAGATAATGTCACTGTCGTCCTCAAATAGTTTGAGTACAAGACTGTGAGTGAAGAAATGAAATAAAAGATGATAAATATAGATGTCACTGTCATCCTCAAATAGTTTGAGTACAAGTTTGTGAGTGAAAACAAAAATGAAATGAAAGATGATAAATGCATGGATGCTCCTGCTTTCAGGATGTCCTGAAGTGCAGGATTTTTTTGTTGTCCAGGATGTCCTGAAGTGCAGGATTCTTTTATTTCCTGGAGCCGGCATCACCGGATTATGAGAATTTGAGAAGATGCATTTTGCTGGTTATAGAGGTCATGACGTTTAACCAGAAGTGAAAGTGCAACAAGAGCCTGTGAGTTACATTGGAAACTGTTGTTTCCCTTCAGCTTCCAGGGGGCATTGCCCCCTGGAACCCACAGGAGGGGCGCTGTGCCTGCACTCTGCCGGGGCCTGGGCAGCCCCTGGACCCCTGCCTTGCAGGCTTTTTGAAATGTCCCAGCAAAAAAGATACATGAAGATAATGTTAGTCTTCCTCACTCGGTTTGAGTACAAGGCTGTGAGTGAAGAAAATGATATAAAAGATGATCAATGTAGATAATGTCAGTGTCTTCCTTACTAAGTATGAGTACAAAGCCATGAGTGAATGAAAAAAAAACCCCAAAACAAAGCAAACAAAGCAAACAAAACCGAAAACCAATCCATCATTATAATATTACACATATGTGACAGTGCATGGGAAAACCAGACGTAATGGGATTTTTGCATAAATTGAGATTTAAATTTTTCATGGTGGAGCAAAGATTCCTTGTTAATGCACAGAAAACCGAATTGAGTTATCTTGTCTAGTTTTAGTTTTATAATTATTTGAAGTCTGGCATTCTTAATAGATCCATTGCAGAAATCGGGCACAGAAGATACAATTTTGCCTCTTTGTTTCTATTGACTTGATTTAGAAAACAATCAAATAAACAAAGAAATCATTCAAAGTTGTCTTTCATGTTGTGGATACTGGTAAAATACATAAAAATAGACATAAATAGGAAATTGATATTTTGGGGGTTGTTGACTATTTTGGGCTTTTGCTCAAAACATTCTGTCGGTTTTTCCCATGCACCATCACATATAATGTTTCTCTTTTTCTCTGACACTTTATCTAGTATTTTTTTCTGTCTTCCTTACCTAGATAGAATTCAAATGAGCGAAGTGCTGTTAAATTTATAGCCGATGCAATAACATTGTTACTATGATTGATGAGCAGTTTACGATTACGAGCGTATTTAGTTTGGTTGAAACTATTGCTCTCTGGGTACGCTTGGTAAATGATGGCATCTTGTTTTTCTTCATGGGCAGTTTACGATTACGAGCGTATTTAGTTTGGTTGAAACTATTGCTCTCTGGGTACGCTTGGTAAATGATGGCATCTTGTTTGTCTTCATGGGCAGTTTACGATTACGAGCGTATTTAGTTTGGTTGAAACTATTGCTCTCTGGGTATGCTTGGTAAATGATGGCATCTTGTTTGTCTTCATGGGCAGTTTACGATTACGAGCGTATTTAGTTTGGTTGAAACTATTGCTCTCTGGGTACGCTTGGTAAATGATGGCATCTTGTTTTTCTTCTGTACAGTCAAAGATATTCTAAAAGGGTAAGATGGACTACTTAAGAGCTCGGCGAACCGGGCTGATAGAGTTATCGTTAGTGCGGACGTGTACACTATTCACAGTGGAGGCTATCCAAAAACTCGGACTGGAACTTGAACGGAGAATTCAACTGGCCTATCGATGTGTAAAATGTGTCACGTTTCAAAGGGACATAACCAGTGTTTCTGTCCTCACTACTCATATAGGGAAAAGAGACCGGATGTTTATCTTCCCGTGTACAGTCTTTGGTACAGGTGGTATGTTTACCTCACATTTTAGTTTTGAGTAGCAGCACACGCATTCCCCACATTCTGACAGCTTCTAGTTTGCCTTG